>SMJT01000068.1:406514-900241 GCA_004349715.1 Crucihimalaya himalaica
AGTTATAGAATTTCGAACTAAGTGTTATCGAGATCGATTGATAACCCCATTAGTATCCGATCGATAACTGTGTTATTCTGTCATCTGTACGTGTTTGAATTGTTTGTATTACAGTGTATGCAGCATCGACGAGACAAGAGGAAGCAAGAGGAAAAAAGTTGATAACTATTTTAACAGCAACAGAGGTAGCTTGGAATTAGTGCGTACGATCAGCAAAGGCAAGAAGAAACAAAGCTGAGATGTATTCAATTCGATTGTTCTCGCTCGTGATGAGGCTCGGGGTTTGAGGAGTCAGGAGTAAGGTTACGATGTTTGTGAGCGCAAGGACAGAGGATTGCATGGCAGAAGGAAACGTAGTTGTCCTGCACCGGTAGCCATGAGGTTATCCGCGGCTGTGCTGGGAATGGTTGGGAATGACTTCAGGGCAATCGTGCCAGGAATTGCTTAGGAGAATCAACAGGACCAGACCAGTTCTATGCGAACTCGATTCTGTTGATTCATATTCCAGCCTTCCAGAGAAATGATGTTAGCTGAAGCCTGCACTACTACACTCTGTGGCCAGCACCCTTTTCCGTCTTTCTCATGAGGTCTGAACCATGGATCATTCGAGAGGATTCGAGGACTTGTCACCAGAGTATCAGAAGATACAATGGAGTGTCCAATGACTTCTCTTCTGTATGCTCTTCCACATTAACTCTCTGTAGTGAGAAGATGGCAGCTTACTGGTTGAAGCAGTTGGCGTCCTGGTTCTCTGACCCCCTGGGCAGGAGACTAGACTGCTTTTCTGATAATTTTATTATGAATGATGCGAGATCAGAAGAACTCCAGGAACAGATGCTCACAGTTTTTTCAGTGAGCGACTGAAGGCATTTAAGGCCGCCTAGGGTGTTCGATTTCTGATCTTATCAGAGACGGGACTTGCTCTCAACCATTGGTTTTCTGATTGCAAGGTTCAGCTTGTTGGCCGGTATCTTCTTCTAGAGGGATCGATTGGGAGAGGTATCAATGGCATTTGGACGCTGACACAGCAATAGGTACTTCATACGAGATAATCCGGAGGACTGCTTATGGTAGTTGATTAGAGAACTTTGGCGTTTCTCAATACAGCAAAGAATGGAGAGCTTTGAGGCAGAAGAAGCAGGCTTGGAAAGTTTGGATGTGATCGCAGATTGCTGAGAGTGCACGCGAGCTGAGATTCAGTGGATAATCTTTGAGGGCCAAGCAGCTAGAACGGCTTGTTCACTTTGCTGATAAGTCCTTAGATATGTAAAATGAGGTATGGAAGCAGAGGGTAGTTTTAATTACGATTGGTGAGGTTACTGGTTGACATAGGATATAGCGGTGCATGTCAGAAGCCCGCGGATTAAGTCATAGGCGGTAATCTATAGGTTCAGGCAACAAACCAAGGTTCAAGCGTTTCAAAGAAATTCCTTTGCCCCAGAAACCGATGCAGAACAGCGATGAAACACTCGCACCATAACGAGAGTTCATTCTTACAGACTCCGGACCGCCGCCTAAGACTCAAGGAGACGCAATGTTGAATCCCATGCTTGAACAGATTCTGAAGTGACAACAGAAGCATGTACAATGGTACTCGATGCGATTCCATGTACACAAATAAACTGAAATGGAAAACCCCGGCAAGTGGTACTCGATCCTAGCGGTTCATCCAGAAGATGATTTAGTGACGGACTGGTCAAACCAAAATTTGGCTACAGAACTTCTCGGAGCAGACCATTGGTGGAAAGGGCAAAGATTATAGGTT
This sequence comes from Crucihimalaya himalaica, assembly GCA_004349715.1. Classification (NCBI taxonomy): domain Eukaryota; kingdom Viridiplantae; phylum Streptophyta; class Magnoliopsida; order Brassicales; family Brassicaceae; genus Crucihimalaya; species Crucihimalaya himalaica. The sequence continues at coordinate 408,280 of SMJT01000068.1, forward strand.
CTACTTATGATTGCACCCACAAGTAGAAACACCAGGTCCAAATTGCAATCCACACAGGATGTGGTCGACATTTTGGAAATCCTGATCCCTCCGAAAATCACCCTTAATTAAATACCTGGCCGAGAGACTAATCGTTGGAAAATGGCCTAATTGGAGGTGACTTGGCGAGAGCAAGCAAAGAGCTTCTAGAAGTTGTGGGATTATGTTGTCCAAGAGTTAATCCCTAGATATATCTCCTTTCGGTGAACTACCCAACAAGCATTCCACTGACCAGTAGTTTGTCCATGAAGACAGACAAGTGCTTAAAAACATGAGCTTACACTTGTCCAAAACCACTGCACCCACCCTTTGCCTATAAATACAAGGAAAGGGTGTCAAAGGGTGCCCGATGTTATCCTCTTCTTCACCATTCCGAATAACAAAGTTGTTTGCCATGAGATTTATCTTTCAACAGATGGTGAGCAAGCTAGAGAGAGAAGCTTACCGCCGCATTGTAACCTACCACCGTACCCAAGAGACAAAAGATCGACCTCCGCGGAGGAGTTTCCAGGATGCACGAGTATCCCCGAAATCCTAACCCACCATTTGCCAAGGTCGTGTTGCCTCCGATATGGAGGAAGAAGCGAAGAATGCATTAAGAAAGAGCGTCGTAGCAAGCCCTAGCCCGAGAGCCTAGCCTTTGCCACCTCGTGTCGTCAAGCACTGTGATCGTGAGTTTTCCGAATGCGTGTGTAGGGGCACACGGGGTAGTTTAGATTTAATTGCCATAATTAATTTATATTAATTAGCATTTAATAAATTTGTGTTTGATTTTGTGATTAGTTTGTAGTATTAGATAGTAGATTAATTATTTGAGAATTAATTTATTAAAATGCCAGGTAGTAGGGGTAATTACTCTTAAGAGGTTCTTAAAAGGCAGTAAACTAGAGTAATTAACCGATAGTCACATTAGAATTGTTTGCATGTGTGTATGCCATAGAGTTGCTTAGAATTGATGCTGCTTAGGTTTTGTTAGAATTTGACTTGCTTGCATGTGTGATTGCTTGTTTGATGTGTTTAAAAATTCTATGGTTGATAGATTTAGAATTGTGTTAGATCTTAGTAGTGTAAGTCTCTAAGAATAGAGCCAGCTCTTTTATGATTGTGTTATCTCGTTATGAAGAAAACTAATTGATGGTGTGTGGAACTCCTGCTAAGGTAGTGTTGATCTCGTCCCCTTGCGGCGCTCAGTAACTGTATTGGCTCGAATACAACTGTTCTATCGGCGTGGAAATGAGAAAAACGATCGGACCACCAGAAATGTGCACCCCTCCAGGATTCGGTAGTTGTTAACCAGTGTGAGTAAGGAAATGACTTCCGGCATGGTTGTAGTCCTACCCTGTTGATCAGTCCGGTGTGTTGTGCCCCCAACTGGGTGAGTAGAGGAAGCAGTTGGTGCAGGCTTGTACTCCATCACGAGAGGGCTTCTCAGAAGCGTTGAGCCTGATTGGCATGATTGGGAGAGGGTCTAACGTATAGGACGCTTAAAGCTACGAGCCTAAAAAATGGTGAGAAAAGTCCAAAGGCTGTACTATAGTATGGAAAGTTAACAGCTAGTAAACTGGTAAATATAGACAGCCATTTTAGTAGTGTCTTTGTCTCATTTAAAGGGCTGGACGCTCTGCGTTTAGGATTCGATTGAAAAATTGAGAGGTATCCGAACAGTGAGAGTCACGCCTCTTCTTCTCGGCGATCTAAATGGCATACACGCGGATCAACAAGCGTTTACTGCTCCTCTCTGAGAGGGGAACGCTAGTTTGTGATGGCCTCTACTAGTAACCACCTGACGATTAGATTGTGAGTTGAACGAGTAGTAGCATGAAGGGGGAGACTCCTCAATTGTAGACTATGAAAGGCAGTAGTTTGTGGTAGGCCATCTTCAATAAATTGCACCACTATAGAGGTGTGTAGTGATTATTTACTCTAATTATGTGCCCGTTGGCGACATTGATTGTTTGGAATTGTTTGGCGTTGTTTTGAGGTTTTATTTATAGTGCTTAGTGGTAGAGTAAGTGCCTCGGCCTCACTGAGTATCATTAGGATTTTCATATTCCACTTTTGTCTTAAAGGTATTTGATGAATTATTAGATCTGAATTAATTGTTAGGGAATAATCTATAGAGCTTTTCACCTAGACTTGAGATTAATGCTTATTCTAGCCTCGCGAACTAGAATCTGATGTTAGGTTGTTTGATTGGCACGAAAGTGTGATTGATTGCCTGATCTAGTGTTTGGTGAGCAAAAGCCCTATTCGCAAAGAAATTTGGTTTAGGGATTTTGTGAACAATTGAACTTGATCGTTAATGCTTGTTTAAATTCATAGAATTTGCAAAGAAATTTGGAATTCTAGGTTTAGGCATAAACAGTTTTCACAACGACAGTTGGTTTACTTTACATCTGTGTTTCAAATTTGAGAGCGGAGCTTAATTTATTCCTGACAATTGATTTGATTTAATAATTCTGATTTGCCTGCAAGTTTCCCTAAGCCTAGCGTTTTCCTCCACTGAATTACTACCTATTTTAATTGTTTTGCTATTCTTAATTTCTTCTATTTGGCTTAGCTTAATTCATATTCTAGAATCTATTGAGTGTTATCTTGAGTCCTTGTGGATTGACCCCTAGAATACTACAGCGTCTGCTTAGATACTTTAAGGTATTAGATTTGAGCATATCAAGTCACACAATTAATTCATCAAACATCTATTTTTCATATAATTCATTAATTTGTTTCATGTGATATTTATCTAACCATATTTTATATAAGTGGAAGATTTCAGTTATAATATCAAAATAGTCATGCGTGTAAATTGTTTAGTCGGTTTTACAAAATAACCTCCAAAACTGCACTAATTTTTATGTCTGTTTTACATTTATAAACTTTAGTAAAAAGCTATTAGTGCTACATCTATTGTATAAATCGATATTAGAAAAATTGATGAAGTACAAGACAAATATCTGGTGACATATATGAGTTAAAAAAAGAGAAATACCCTGAATTAGCATCAAAACTAGTTTATGTTCCTAAACTACCACACATTCTTTAATTTTCCACTAATAACATTCATTAATGCATAGAAAGACTATTTTTCCCTTATGTTATAAACACCAAATTAGATAGATATTGCTACATCGTTTTCATCATATCGTTATCTCCGACATCATCAACATCTCCATCGTCTCCGTCATCGTGCTGCAACGCCATTTCCGGTAAATCTATATAGCTCCGACCTCGCCTCAATCAAGTTCTGTTTTTGTCTCTTAATTCTTCAGATGCGCCGTCTTTGTGCGAGTCATCGTCGTTAAGAATCGCGTCTGCTTCGAGCGGGAAGAGGGCTTTGCGTCGAAATGGGTATGTCTCTTCTTCCTCTTCACTGAGAAGGATTCTTACGGAGGAGAGAGATGAGAAGGTTGGTGCTTCCGGTGATTGCTTCTCTGATGGTCGATCTCTCTTGATTCATCACTTCTAATTCATTTTTAATACGATTTTCCGCATATTAGTTACTGTATGTAGCAACATCTACAATTGATGCTTTAACAGTTAAGCAATTAGTGTCAGTGTTGATTTTGAGTTTTAAGTAGTTTAAAAGATTAGTGTTCTCTTTCTTTGGAAGTTAGTTTTTGAATGTAGTGTGCATAATTTTGAGTATGCTTTGTGATCATGCAGATCATATCTCTATTGAACAACGACAACAAAAACAGGAATTTGTAGAGATCAGTTTATTTGTTATTTCTCTACGCTAATGGGATATGCTAAGTCCTTAAATCTCTTGGCATGACTCTTTTCCTCTGCTATGACTGATCGATAAATTTGGGTTTTTTTTTGTACTTGTAAAAGACCAATGTTACATTGTTTTCCATGATGAAGAATGGGGAGTTCCTGTCCATGATGACAAGTATGTGATGGTTTCTCTTTATACCGACATAATTTTTACTGATTTTGGAGATGCGTTTGTGATTATACACGCTTTTCGTTAAATTGTCTGCAAGAAACTTTTCGAGTTATTAAGCATGTCTGGTGCTCTTGCTAAACTTTCTTGGAAAGACATACTTTCTAAAAGACAACTTTTCACGTAACCGAGAACCAAAGATGTTGTGGTTATATATCTTTACACTTCTTATGAGCTCGAATCTCAAAATGCTTTTGCTCTATTTAAACAGGGAAGTTTTCTTATCCAATTGCGATATCTGAACAAACTAATAAAAAGATAACATCTCCTGAGATTGCTACCACCACGTTATTATCAGAACAAAAGCTACGGTCAATCCTCGAGAACGCAAACCAAATTTGCAAGGTATTTTTTTTTATCATTTATAAGCATGATCGTAGTTTCTGTGTTTCTTAACAAAATTACATTTTTCTTACTGTTATTTTTTTCTTCTCAAATCCAGATAATAGTTGAATTTGGATCATTTGACAAGTACATTTGGAACTTCGTTAACCAGAAACCTACTCAGAGCCAATTTCAGTACCCACGCCAAGTCCCTTTGAAGACTTCCAAATTCGAACTGATAAGCAAAGACCTTGTTCGCAGAGGCTTTCGCAGTGTCATTCCAATGGTTATATACTCGGTCATGCAAACAGCTGGTCTCACAAACGACCATCTCACTCGCTACTTCAGACACCATGATTGCATGACAAAGGACGAGACTGTTAATTAAAGAAAAAACAAGAGATAAAAGTTTAACAATGTACTGCTTAGAATGATGGTTTGTTACTGTGCTATGTTTGCATTTGTACAGATGTTTTTGTTGTCAAACTAGGAGGAGTTTCTAAGCTGAATGTATTGGAGATTGTATGAAAAGATTACATGTTACATTTTCAGTATCAAAGGATTATAATCAACTTTCTCTTTCTATTCCTCATGACAAATTTTTCAGTCTAAAAACACTAACAGAATCTGAAACTAAACTATTTCTTAGTTTGATTAGGTTGATACAATCTTTCGGTAACCTCTACGGCTAAAGCTCCTGTAAAGTCAGTTAGGATATTTTGTCAAGGAAGAAGCCATTTGCTCTACCAAAAGTTTCTGAACTTCAGGAAAATCGATTCTTGATGTTGAGCTTGTCACTTTCTTGGATTCAGTCAGATCTACAGTAGCCACTGGCGCAGTCAAGCTACAATTTCTATTGGCTGCAATAGTTTCTGTAGGTGAACCACCAAGAGAGATGTAGTGGTTTAAGCTATTATTTGAATCGATCTGCGATGGCATTGGATGACACCCTCATAAGTCGCAACCAACATGGACTGATCGTCCACACTTCTCTGAACCTGAAGAGAAACAAACACAAAATCGTAATCAGATTAATAAACATTATGGAACGCCTTCCTAAACATTATGAAACGCTTCCAAAAATTCAATAACATCTTTCTAAAAATTATGGAACGCCTTTCTAAACATTATGGAACCTTTCATAAAATTCAAGAACATCTTCCTAAACATTTTCACTTAACTCGTTTTGAAAATTGGTAGCAATTGAATGTGTTAAAGAGAATGTGTTGAATCAATGTTGATTATCTTTTTTTTATAGGTTAAAGTGTGTTTATTCTCCGTTTGATTTTCAGTTAAATGGTAGATAACATCAGTTTGTGGAGGTTGGCATCAAAACAAAAAAACATCAATGTAATTTTGTAATTGATACTAAAGAAGGAGGTTCTTGTTGTAATGTTGAGGAGAACATCAATATCAAGGAGTTGATGCAGATAGTGTTTGAAGATTTCAACATTGATTCTTCTACTAAGTCAATAACTTTTAGCTATGGCCTCCCATTGAGTATGAGGTTGATTGATGATGCTTTTGCCCCAATGAACATATGAACTAATCGCCAATTAAGAACATTCGTCAACAAGATAAAATTAGAAATTGAAAAGATTATTCTCTGTGTAATTGTGAGTAAAAATCAAATAATGTGTGTTCTTTTTTTACGATTCTATGATCCTTGAAGATTTAGGAAGCTTTCAAAAAATTTCAGGAAATCATTCTTAACATTTAGGAAGGGTGTCCTAATTTTTCTGTTTTCCTTATATTAGAAATTAAAGAGTGTCTTAACATTAAGAAAGGGTGTCCTAAATTTTCAGGAAAGCGTTGTTAACATTTAGGAAGGGTGTCGAAAATTTTCAGGAAAGCATTCTTAACATTTAGGAAGGGTGTCCTAACATTCTTTGAAGCAAAAATTCATACTTGTGAATTAGATATGTTAATGGGTGAATGAAAATGGGAAATACTTACAATTTCAAGTGATACATGATGCAAGCTTTGCTGCAATATCCACCACCACCATAAATCACCAAGGGTGAAGTTGCAACGTTTAATCTACAACAAAAGTTCTTCAATTAGCAGCAACTCATGTATTGGACAGTAAGATCACAAATATATAAATTGAATAAGTAACTTAAAACTGCAAAATTGCTACTCTTGAATTATGTGGGTCAGGTCAACCATTCACCACTACCCCTTACTTAGATTGTTGCACATCCCTAACCACCTATATGCCATTAATTCCCACATTATAGCTCCAATATAGACTACTAATAAAACACACTCACTCATGCACAGACCCACAATAATGCTTCCTAAAAAGAATATTAACTTAAGACCATCAATTGAAAACTATTAGTAGACAAAAGAAAATATAGCTACAAGGACCTGTGGAGTAATCAATTCCACTAAAACCCAAAGGCTGAGAGAACCTTAGCAGAAAAAAAAATTACAAATGCAAATCAAATCAACCGAATAGAGTAACAACATCTAAAAAGCAAGAAGAAGAACTTTCTTTCACCAAAGTCGATCAATCAATCTGCAATAATACAAAATCAATCAACAATAATACGTAATCAATCAATCTGCAATAATAGTATATATTATGGTGAAATCATGTATTTTCTCAAGAGCTAACTCACCTACCGTCTCGAAATCATGCAAGATAAAGTCAATGGTGATTTCTATTGGCATCTTCGGTGACCTAACACCAAACCAACAACACATTATTAAAAACGAAAATAATTGGCTCAGACGAAATTGTATGATGTACCCCTGTTGACGAGTTGTATCATTATCCCCTGTATTTCTAATTTATCTTTTCAATTAGCAGGTTCAAAAAGATCTTCAAAGAAACCCGTTCCTGTTATTTGGCATATGTACAATGCTGGTAAGCTTGAGAGCCACGTCTTTAAATTCTGTTTAATGCTTGACACATCTATCTCATAGATGATATTATAGCTACTTTTGTTAAAGATGAGGCCTATGTTGAAATGGATAAGTCACGTTGACAAACACTATAACTATAATAGACTCTTTATAACAAAAATAAATCGTTGGATCTGGAATATATTAAAGTTGACACACAAATTCTGAAACATAGAATTAGGAAAAACGCATAGTTTAAATCTGAACAGAAAAATGCATTCACAATCTTTACATCCCCTAAGAATCCCAGCTTTTGCCAATGGTTAACTGAGATGCATTGGATTCTTATACCTAATAATATGGCTCCTCATTCTATAGACCAACAACACATTATTAAAAACGAGACAAATTCTATAAAAAAAAAGAGAGAGGATCAAGACACACCAATGAGCTTCTTCAGCTACGTGATCGGCACATTGAGCTTCAAGACTGTTTAGCTTCGAAATCGCCGAGTCAACAACTTTCTTATATGAATCAACAGCGATTACATTTGGGAAGATTTTACTACTGCAAATTCAATCAACGGAATATGATCAAAGAAACCTAAATCTTGTTTGATTTTTGAGGAGTGAGTAATCGTAGGGTCAATTAGACCTTCGATCGTGGATGTTAAAATTTAGAGACGGCGAGCAATAGAAGAAGAAAGACGCTATAAGAGTACCTATTAGATTTTGGTGATACGATCTCCGGCAACGATTTCGGCGAGACGGTCTCTGGCAACGTCTCCGGCGAGACGACCTCCGGCAACGATTATGGTGTTCTTCTGGCAAATATCGGCGATGAAACTCTCTAACTCGACAAACATCGTTCTCACTAAATCGGTTCCCTAAAATTGTAGGGGGTACTTGGTCATTTGGTCACTTAATTTGTGGTACACATGTAACTTTCTAAATCTTGTGTTATTTTTGGAACTAAAACCTATTATAGTGCTATATATGAGAATTGCCCTTAAAAAAATGGCAACATATACTTTAAAAGTCTACACGCAAATGGTTTCATAATAAGTGTTATTCTGACTTTTTTCATACAAACTAAAAAACATATTAAAAAGTCTACTATATATCTAAAAAGTCTTGGTATTTTTATTTCTTATTAATATATATTATATAGAACAAAATATCAATAATCCGAATATCCTTTAAATACTATGTAACTCTTGGTAATCCGAATATCTTTATAAGGAAACATATACTAATGATAATGTGACGATTCACATCAGTTTCCGAAGTTCCTTGAGTGAAGTCTTCATGTCTATCAGATTGATCATATCATCAACTTTGAAAGACATACTCAACATTGAAAGTGTGTTTCTAAGACCCTCAAAATTGATTCTACTAGGTAGTTACCCGTGCTACGCTGCAGGATTTTTTTATATTATTTATTTTGTATTTACTGATTTAATATATTTTTTTGTTATAAAAAAAAATACATAAACAAATACAGCACATTATTGTTATTGTTCTTGTTCTTGTAATCAAAACATCTCCGAGATTAATCTCTCCGATAGCGACCTCCCTTAAATCATTTTCTGAATCTTTCTTATAATCGACTCACATATTGGATCCCACTAGAGCTCGAAGATGTTTGCTAGTCACTACAAAATCTTTGACTTTCTTACAACAATTTAACTGGTGTGATCTCTGAGTCGTTGTCTTATTTATCTTTACTACAAGTTTTTGGTCTTTAGGCCGTTCTCAAAGTGTATCATATTGAGTTTTGGATCACTTAAAATCTTGTTTCTCACCAACAATCTCACAGGAGAGATTCAATTATTTTCTAATAATAATTTCTAGGAAAACGCATATCACACTTTTTTTTATATCATTGGTTCAATTTTTTTTTTATAATTCGAAATTTATTTTTGTAATTAAATAATATTAAAAAATTAATATAATATTAGAGATGCTCTAAACGGTTTAAGTGTCTAGTAACTTCATTGTTATCCACTGGAAATTCTAACCAAAATAGTACAAGTAATCTAAATTTTTAGGGAATGATTTTCACCATAATATTTTCATATTATTGATATAAATTTTAATAAATACTTTCAAGATTTTCTCTTTATATTATTTTTCGTAAAATATATCATGTATATGCTATCACTAAGAAATAATTTTCAAATGATTTTTCATAGAATCACTTGTCTTCTCTAAATACCTTTACTTATGTTAGTACTCCTTCTATCCCATGTTATTAAATTTTTAAGACTTTTTTTGTTCTAAATTATTGAATTTTTCAAATATATATGCAAATTTTTAATGTTATTTGATACTTTGACACTTTAAATTCTAAAGTTTTTTTATGATTGGTTGAATAATATTTTAACTAATTATTAAATAGTGTTTAGTTTTTTTAAACAAGTTTCTTAATAAGAGTGCATATATGTAAAATATTCAAACAATATGGGACATAGGGAGTATATTTTATCATAAGTTTTTGATTTGATGGTTGTGTGTTTTATTAACAGTTGTATATGTTTAACATTCATGTCTTTTTACTTTATTTACTCTTTTATTATAATTAAATTAATTTTATTTATCGTAAAGTTTCATATTATTTCATTACATACATCATATTTAGTTTGAAAATAGATTATATATGTTTAGAAAGCTCAATAAACCTTTTTTATATATATTCAAGGAGGAAGAGGAGGACGATTTGACAAAAAAAAAAAAAACATATGAATTGTATTATGGGAGATTTCCTCTAATAGCACATATATGTGCTTAAATGACTAGAATAACAAGAAAAAGATTTGAGTTTTTAATGACATGTTTGGCCCTATCATCTTTTGTTAGAAAAAATAAAATTACATATTTTGCCATTTTAAGGAGGCGCCACGTAGGAGAGAGAGTTGGAAGTTAGAGGTTGATAAAGCAGGAAATTTCCCGCCAGAGAATAAGTCTATTGTTTGTTTGATGACAGAATTTCATGAAGCGAAAGATTTCCGGCGTAGATTTGATGGTATCCGTAGAGTTATGTGATAGAGTTGTATATAGTGGTGGTAGATTTACGTAATATTAGTAGATTTAGTGACAGAAATTGATTAACGTGAAAAAATTATTTGTAGTGATGGTAGATTAACGTCTGAAGTAGATTATAACGACAGAGTAAGATCATGTGGTGGCTGATTAATACCAGACAATTGATTTACGTGGCAGATTTATAATGCATGGCAGCTGATTAATTCGTAAGTGACAGACATATACGTTAGATTTAGCGTTATTGACAGCAGAGTTAAAGTACCAATAGAGTTAGAAGATCTAACTCTATCGTCACGCGGGAGAGTTAGTATTATGAAAGATTATTAGAGTTTTGGTTATGTGGTGATAGATTTAACAAATGGTGATAGACTTGACTATTGGTGTTTTAGGTCAAAATAATGAACCAGTATGTGCAATGACAATTTTATCCCCAATAACTAGGGCATCAGACTAACTCCCAAATGATGTGTTTGCCCTCGGAAAAACTCAAAAATTACAAACAAACCTTATCTCTTGTTCTCCTTCTCGATCTTGCTTCTCGATTCTCTGATACCTAAAAACAACCTAAATTTTTCAAACATTCTTTCCTTACAAGCGATGGGTTTTTTGTGTTGATGACAAAAGAGGGTGTAGGTTGCTGGGTGCTAAACGGAAAAGGTCCTTTGAAGATTGTGTTGCAATGGTTTATGAGGATTTCGGGTTGGCAAGGAGCATATGTCAGATTCAGTTAAGCTATAAATTATCTAGGAAGAAGCTGCAGAAAATTCAGAAGATACACCTCCTGTCTTTGTGTGTAATGGTCGAAAATTTGAAGGATTTCTTCATCAGTGTAAAGCAGAATCGGTCCGGCTATGTGTCCAAATTGAAGACGAAGTAAGTGATTCCTCTGAACATGAAGATGTGAAACCCACGATGGGAGATGTTCATGTAGACAATTTGAGAAAAAAAAATTAAAGATGAGGACTATTACAGAAAGAAGGCCGCCGAGAAATCTCCTCTTAGTACCGAGCCTTTGCAACGCCAAACAAATGTAGAGGAAACACTTACGGAAGAGGATGAGGACGAGAAATATTGATTTGATTGTTGCGATGACAGTGATGGAGTAACATCAGAGGATGAAGATAACAGCTTGTATTCCATGTGTACAAAAGAGGAAAAACCGATAGAAGCTGACATGGGGGATTTTGAAGAAGATGATATAGTGCATAAAGATACTACAGGTGGTGGTCTATCTTGTGGAAAGCAAACTTGTAGTAGTGCAAACGAGTTTCCACAAAGATATGACGTTGACGTTGCTGTTGGGCAAAGTTTTGATACAAAAGAAGCATTGGAGAATAGATTGAAGATGATATCTATTGTACAGAAGTGCGATTATGACGTAGATCGTTCAACTCGTGACTTGTATATTGTAAAATGTTGGGTTTTTGGTTGTCAATGAAGACTTTGGCTTCAACCATTGGCGATTCTCCCATATTTCATATTCGCAAGTATGTCAAGTACCATACTTGCTCTGTAACCCAACGTTCTGCACATGCTCGTCAAGCTACCCCAGAGGTAGTAGGAGATCTGTACAAGGATTTTGTAGGTGGTGTTGGAGTGGGTGTTCAGCCAAATCATGTTCGAGAGGCGTTGAATCTATGTTATGGCATAAAGGTAATCTAAACTAAAAACAAATCGAGTATAATTAAGTGTTTGTAACAATTGTTTACGTTATATTTTAATAGATTGACTACTGGAAGGCACATCGTACACTGAGGTTTGGTCGTGAATTAGTTAGAGGAAGTGCTAAAAATGGTTATTCTGACCTACCTTCTTACTTGTACAAAATAAGAAGAGCAAATCGAGGGACCCTTACTAGGATTGAGGTAGATGAATTACATAGATTCAAATATGTTTTCATTGAATTTGGTGCAAGTATTGATTGTTTTCCGTTTATGAGGAAGGTTATTATTGTCGATGGTACGTTTTTGAAAGGAAAATATAAAGGAACGCTGCTTTAAGCAACAACCCAAGATGGAAATTTTAACATTTTCCCATTAGCTTCTGCTGTTGTTGATACAGAGAACGATGAATCATGGGAGTGGTTCTTTAGACAATTCAGTTGTGTTATTTCTAATGATGAAGGACTTGCCATTATATCTGATAGGCATAAATCAATAGGAAAAGCTATAGGCATTGTATATCCCCTAGCTTCCCGTGGAATTCGCACTTACCATCTTCACAAGAATATTTTGGTTAGGTTTAGTGTTAAGGAATCTTTTGGACTAGTTAAGAAAGCAGCTCGTGCTTACCGTCAAGTAGATTTTGATGTCTTCTATCAGCAAATTCAGACAATGAATCCCGAGCTTCACGATTACTTGGAAAGAGCTGATGTAAGTATATGGAGTCGGGCCTATTTCCTAGGTGATATATACAACTTCACGACCACCAACATTGCTGAATCAATAAACAGAGTGTTAAGTCCAGCAAGAAAGTATCCCATTGTTAAACTACTCGACGAAGTTAGATTGACGTTGATCCGTTGGTATGCTGCTAGGCGAGAAATAGCTAATCTTATGCATACCATTCTAACAACCGGAGTAGAAAAACTACTACAGGTAGTTATATTCACTTGTTTTGTCTTCTCAATTTTTTGTTTATTCATTAGCTTATATACTTCTAACTAATTTATATTTACAGACCCGCGTTGGTAGAGCAAGTACTCTGAATGTTCAACAGATAGATCGACATCAATATGAAGTTACTCTTCTATGAATGTCGTTAACTTTTCACAAAAAAAATGTACGTGCCATATGTTTGATTTAGAGTACCATGTGTGCATGCAATCGCGGCTGCTGAGAAAGCAAAGGTTTGTAGGGTAAGACTATTTCATCCATACTATCGAAAAGATTATTTATGCAATAGTTATGCAAAGTCAATAATGCCGAAAGATGCAAGCAGCCCTCTACCAAACTCTGTTACAGAAAAAGTTTGTAATCCACCGTTTGTAAGGGTTCAACCTGGACGACCAAGGATGTCAAGAATAAAAGGGCCATTCGAGGTTGCAATGGAGAAACAAAAACAAGAAAAACGCATGCATGTTCGAAATGTAAAAACACAGGGCACAATCGGAAGACATGCCCTTTTTGAACAAAGGGTTTGTATTTTTAGAGGGTTTGAATTTTAATTTTCAATGGTTTGCGAAAACACTGGACATTTTCTTTCATTTACAGGGTCTGTACTTTTTCCGATCCCATCCATCTTGACAAAGTTTTAATAATGGGCTTGCGGCAAATATATTCCATGGGCTTGACCAAAATATAGAGAACTAAAATATATTTTTACATTTTTATGGGCCTATAAAGACAATTAAAGTAGAACCCCAAATTGATTAGGTATATGATTTCTCATCTATATATAATGAAGATTATAATGTTTCTTACCTCTTCTCGTTTCTATAATGACCGTCATTCCTCTACCTCTTCTCGAAGACATTATTCAGCGTGTAGGAAGTGATGGGTTCCGATATCTATGACCATTCATTGCCTCAGGTCGTACGTTCAAAGAGATTGTCTACTCGAGTGATATATTATTTGAGGTTGATCTAGATGAATTAATTTTCAATAGCATGCTTGCAAAAGAAGGCTCCATCTATAGGTCATTCATTATGGAGTGCGTAACAGCAGGAAATCACACGGCCAAATACGTTGAATCTTTTCGGCTTTTGGCTCAAGTTGGCCCTTCACAACACACCTTTGATATGCTCGGTGAAGCAGCTCTGCATAGCTTCTACGCTCAATTCGCTTTTGGGATTTTTCTCATATGTTGTGGATCTTGTAAAGACGGAGTGAAATTCATTGGAACTTTTTTGGACAGGGTCCCTAACATAAATGAAGCAGTCATGATTGCAGAATGTGTGAAGACCCAGCTTATAGATATGGGTACTGCTGGGAAATGTTTGTTTGACAGTTATTTATATTTCCTTCAACATTTGTTGAAATGTGTTGAGTTTGAATGATGATGATGGTATTAGATCTCTTTTGTTATGTAATAGAACGCTTAACTAAGATGTCATGTTGATTTGTGTGATCTCTTTTATTTTGCGATATTACTTTGTCACAATATTCTAACATATTACTCTATCACAATATTCTAACATATTACTCTGTCACAATATTCTATCGTCACAATATTCTATAATATTACTCTGTCACAATATTCTATCATATTACTCTTTCGTATTACTCTCTTGAAAAACTCTACGTACATAAATTAACAATGCCATTGGTTATATTCCAAATATTACATGTTTGCAAGTAGCCATCTTACACATTTCCGAATTACATGTCCAAAACATGAAGTGCCAAAATAAAGACATTTTAGATGGTGATGTGTAGTAGCACACAGCACCAACTAATATGAATAACATGCCTATTAGCAACTGAGGCCATTACTAGCCTCCAAAAAATAGTTATATGCCAATTAAAAAACTCGTGGCTGGTTAATCGTAGTTAGAAAAGGGACTTAGAGAGTCGGATTGGTCTGTGATATGAACTCCACGTCGCATGTGTCGTCTCCATGAGGATGAGGATCTGATAGTTGGACGACATAATCATGATTTGGCACCTCATCAAATATCTCTGCTGCAAACTTCAACCGAATAGCGGGCATTGCAGCATCACTCAGGCCTTCAAAATTAATACCTAAGGCTAAAAACTCAATGTACTTGATGGAGTACACACCACAATCACCTTGTTGAATGTTCTGTGGGGCTGTTTTCACCTTGTAGATAGAGAAAGCTGCAGCACTTAATTTTTTTTTCTCTTCAGGGAGAGCCATTGTCTGGATAAGAACTGGTATCATACGACTGTATGGCTTGCATGCTTCAAAGATGGCCTCGTCTTTATTGCACCCGCATATGCAATCATAAACCTTGATCCGACGCTTAACTAAATAAACCTCCAGGGTTATCCAATGATTCGTGTTCATGTTGTGGATTAGATAAAGGATATCAACATCAACTACCTATTTTTTGAATGTATGACCATATACAGGGGATACACCACTGTAGACCTTGAAATAACCATCAGTGAAGAACCATTTCTTATCACTGTCAAACTTCTTGTAGTCCAAAACCTACTGACTTACAAACCATGGATCTAGGAAAGCAATCCTCTCACTTATATAAGGTGATGGAGTTTTCATGCATCTTTTTCGGATCATGTTCATTGTTGCACACACATTTTCATCCCTCAACCAACCATATGTATCGTCATCCTCTGGCCACATCTCCTTAGGAGTCATTATCCTATAGTAGAATTGGGCTGCTTCATTGGTGCTATCTAAAGGTTGTCCCTATAAAATAAATAAGTCGAATATGGAAAGTTAATAAAACATAAAGGAAAGAAAAAGTGTGAGAATAAAGGTTAGAAAACTTACAAATCATGTTTGATGAATGCCATTAGTTTCTCCACCAATTCAGAACTTGCCTTAGCAAAAGGGTCATAGGCTGTTGGAGACAGTTTTACACCACGCAACATACGCTTTACAATTGAACTACCTATGAATGGGTGGAGTACTCAAGTTTTCAGTTCAATGTCCTTGGACTTTAAAAATACTCAATTTTCTGTTCAAGACTAAAAAGAATACCTACTTATTTTTCATTTTCTCTATGGCTAGGAAATCAGCAATGGATATCTTTGGACGCCCTCCTTTCCAGCTCAGCAGAGGCACATCGTCTCCTCCGCTAATTTGATTCCCATATGTTTCCCCTAGGTTTTCCAAACTCTCAAAGGCCCAAATCAACAACACTTGCACACAACCATGAATTGCATATGTGTTGTTCTCAAAAGAAACAACTTTTATGGATTCAATCAAACTCTTAAATCCAACACGACCCTATGGAAATTTCTCAAATGCCTCTGCATCCAATACCCTTTTGGCATACTTCAATGGCATCTTACTAGACCGAGAAATTCCCAGAATGCCAACATGCAACACAAACAACAGTCCAAGCATCTTCCTCTTTTAAGGACTCCATGTCCTGCATAACCTCAGGGCCTCATACAATTCATTCCAGCTTGAACCTACCAATGCATCCACCTGCAAGTCTCCCCAAAATTCTCTGTGATCAAGTTCCTTTATGTCCTCCAAATCAATTGTATCACAGTTCAGGCCGGTGATGTCTTCGTATTCATACAAAGAAAACCTAAGAGGACTACCTTCAATCAAGGACCACATCTCATGTCTCCTCCCTATTGCCAATTGATGTGTTAATAAGTGATGGACAACCTTAGCCCACCAAACATACCCACTCTCAGCAATCTTCAGGATTACTCCCACTTGAGAGTTATCACGAATGTCATCATACACTTCTTCCCCAATGTACTCTTTCATCATTCTAAAACTACTCAAGTTGCAGTTATGGTGCATTCTCCTTCTCTGCAATGGTGATTTCCCTTCAGGATACAGTCTTGGAGGGTATCTTCTATTCTCATCACTTGAACCCATTCCTGCAAATGTAAACATGTGTCACTTGGTGTACTCAACCCATAATTTTCATTAAATAACTCTGGCATATAACTCTTCCATATAACTTTCGCATTTAAATCTTCCATATAAATCTTCCAACCCGTAATGTGAAATTAAGAATCAACAACTCTATCATCAGAATCCATACGCGCCAAATTCAAAAAAAAAATTCTTACCTCTTTCTCTTAACTTACTACCACATGATTTCTTAAACAAGCGAACGCTTACACTCCCTGTCAGGCGCCGCATCAATGAATTAGATTTAGGGTTTCAGTTTTTCAAATTACTCCAATGTGTAAATTTTTTTCCAAAAACCTAGTGTATCCTTACCTCCTCACAATGCCTCTTCCTTTTCGCTGAGGCTCGCCGTCCTCCATCGAATTTATCTTAGAACTCAACGTGAATCTATTAAACATTCAAAAATTAGGATTGGGTTTCACACGAATCGGTTAAATGTTAACTGAAATTGGATTACACAACAATAGCTACCATAGGAATATAAATTACTTACCGAAAACGACCAATTAACACGGGAGAAAACAGGATCTGAAAACGAATCAAACGAAACACTAGAAGAGAGAGTTAGGGTTTTCTGTTTATGGGGTTTTGCCTGCTTTGTTCTATGTCGATGAGGAGATGAAACGTCGTCGCCGATGAGCAGATTTAACGCCGTCGTCGTTGAGTAGATGAAATCGCTGTCGCAGAGACTAAATGAAATGTCGTCGCCAAGTGATACTTAACGGTTCGAAACAAACGAAAGATTATTAGGTTTCGGTTATGTTTTCTTTATTTTACTCTCTCTCTTTTCTATTTCTATATTCAAAACCATTTTAAAATTCAGAATGGCATTTTCAGTAATTTCAAATATCCAACAGAGGTTAACAGTAATTTTCCAACATATATGTGCTATTCTAGCAAGCTAAATTTTGGATGTGTTATTAGAGTCATTTAGATATTTTTATGTGTTATTTGAGGTCATTTCTCTTGTATTATTTGAAATGTTTTGATTGGTTATCTATTTTAAATAACTATTTTAAATAAGATGTGAGCTTTACAAAACTTGAAAAAGCAATGTGTTATCTTATTATATAAAAGAGAGTTTTCAAAAGTTAGTAACTCATAGGATGGTGACACGTGTCATGTTATTCGATTCAAGATTTCGACACGTGTCAACGTTAAAAAAAGGTCAAAAATTATTATAAGTTAACTATACAAAAAGGAAAATAAAATCTTATTAAATAAATTAGAGTTTTCAAAGTTACTAAATCACGAGATCATGACACGACACGTGTCAACGTTAAAAAAATGTCAAAAATTATTATAAGTAAACTATCTTATTATATAAAAGAGGGTTTTCAAAAGTTAGTAACTCATAGGATGGTGACACGTGTCAGGTTATTCGATTCAAGATTTCGACACGTGTCAACGTTAAAAAAATGTCAAAACTTATTATAAGTAAACTATACAAAAAGGAAAATAAAATCTTATTAAATAAATTAGAGTTTTCAAAGTTACTAAATCACGAGATCGTGACACGACACGTGTCAACGTTAAAAAAATGTCAAAAATTATTATAAGTAAACTATACAAAAAGGAAAATAAAATCTTATTAAATAAATTAGAGTTTTCAAAGTTACTAACTCACGAGATCGTGACATGTGTCATATCCAACGATTCAAGATAAATAAATAAGAGTTTTCAAAGTTACTAACTCACGAGATCGTGACACGTGTCATATCCAACGATTCAAGATTTCGACACGTGTTTAGATTAAAAATATGTCAAAAATTATTATAAAAGAAATATACAAAAAGGGAAATAAATATTATAATTTCTATAAAACAATTAGGAAAATTAAAAATCTATAAAGAAAATATAAAAATTATTTTTTAAAAAAAAATCCATAATTAAGAAAATTTCTAATTCTAAAGAAAAAAGAATTGTAAATATTGAATTTTATATAAACAAATAAGTACTCTCATATTTTCTCAACAAACAAAACAATTTTCTTCATAAACACCATCATACCTTCAACTTCATGATATTGATAAAACATTATATTTCTTTTTTTATACTTATTAATACTAAAAAATATTTTATATATTTTTATGATTATTAAATTTCTCTAATATCGGTTATTTTTTTTCTTATACTTTTAGAAAATGTCTCTCATTTTCGTGTTAATAGATTCAGGATTTCGACACGTGTCAAAGTTATCAAAGTTGAAAAATGTAAATAATGTTAAAAATGTAAAATATTTAATTATAAGGAAAGAATATGCTAATTAATTATAATTTATTACTTTTCTAAATTTTATGATATCTATTTATTATTTTTTTAAATAAAAACTAATTTATTCCTTTTTATAATTTTTTGAAAATGAAAATATAGTAATATTTTATCTTTTAGCATAAATGTAAATTAAGTAATCTAAAGCCATTGAAAAAAAGAAAAAAAATAGCTAATTTATTTCTTTTCTAAAATTTTATGATAATTTATCTATTTTCTATATATTATGAAAAATATGAAAAAAACTATTTTATTTCTGTTAAACATTTTTGAAAAAATAAAAAAAATTGGAATATTTTACTTTTCTATCATAAAAGTATATTAAGTAACCTAAAACCATTGAAAAAAAATAATGAAAAAAAGAATAGCTAATTTATTCTTTTCTAAATTTTACAAAAAAATATAGTAATATTGCCAAAATGAAATTAAAAAGAAATTTCTTCTTTTTCTAGCATAGTTAAAAAAGTAAATCAAATAAATTAATTCATTTTTCAATAACTAAAATTCATTGAAAGAGGAATAGCTAATTTATTTCTTATCTAAATATTATGAAAATAATAAAACTAACATTTAATATCTTGAAAAGATAAAACTTCCAATATTGATTTAGAAATTTTCTAATACTAATAGAAAAAAATTGTCAGTATTGAACTCTATATAAACTAATCACTTCAACAAACAAAACACTTTAGTTAAAAAACACCATCTTAGCTTTTGGTTTATTATATTACTAAAACATTTTTTCCTCCTTTTCATTTAATAATCTATTATTTAACAATGAGGTTGTCGTTATTTAATGATTAATTGTTAGATTGTATATATATATTTAATGATAATTTTTTTGTTCTAATTTTAAGTTGTTTTTTTTCATTTTTCATAAAATGGCTATCATAAAAAAATAATAAATAAAGATTATCTAACACTAGATCAGCTAAACAAAAAACGTCTTTATCCTCGAATGGTAGTACGTTTTACTAGAAAGTGAAAAACGAGAAATTTTTTTTAAAAATGAGCTTATAGGATTGAATTTTTTCCTACTTGATGAAAAGATAAATATTTATTAATTTCAACCCAAATATTTTCTAATTTATTATTTAGTTATTTAAATTATTTATTTAAATTTTATTATGATTTTATATAAGCTAATAATTTCTGTTTTAGCTTTATGTATTACACTAAATTAAGATAAAACGGTTGGACTCAAAGTTATTTTATTACAAGGAAATCTAAAATTAAAACTATAAATACGTCTACACTAAATATTATATATAATATGTTTTTCAATAGTTGTAAATAATTAAGTAACATAAAATATTTACTAAATTCAATAATATAATATTTAAAAATTTTAAATATATAATAAAAAGTAAATAATTTTATAAATTGGCCTATCATTTATATCAAATGATTTAATAACACTTATAACATATCAATAAATATGGTTTTATATTGCATGTTGTGTGCAATATTTATATATTTTTAGAAAATAATTAACATTGATGTTTTTTTAAATATTTAAACAATTTGTTTAATTTGTTTAATTTTATAAATAAAAATTATAAATTAAGTATAATAATTACAACTTAAACCCGTGCAACGCACAGGTCCATATCTAGTTCTCTATAAAAACACAAAGAGTTATTGTATTGATTATGCATGGTTGGTACTTTGGTATCAACATAATCGAACATTCTTACAATTTCGTCATGAATTTTTTGAATAATGGTAACTAACTATTAAATTAAAGATGGGTGGTAAGTATATTTGGTAATTCGAATGATTGAATTTTATCCGACCTGAAGAGCATTGTCACAAGTTTATGTGAAACTTAATCATCTAAATCTTTGTACATAATCGTCTAAAACATTTGTGGATCCAAGTGACCAAGTCCAACAATGTTCCTGGCTATGGCGGTGACGTGCTCGGTGCCGTTGGGTAGTAAAAAATGTATACATTAGTTTTCATTTTTTATATACTTATTAAACGTTAATTTTATTAAGATCATATCATATTTACAATTTTGACATTGTTTCCCGCATACTTTTCTTCGCTCCACCCATCTGCTTTAAGGAAGGAACCTCAAAAGCTTACAAAGAGTAAAAGAAGAACCACGATTGAAATTTAACTGTTTTGATCTCCGATTCTTGCCTCCGCCATCGCCAGATTATAGCTGAATCAAGGTTTGATAGCAAATATCTCGATTTGTATTTATATCCTTTAGATTGGGTGAAACTTGATCGTATCTGGGATCGTTGTATCCAAATCTAATCTGGGCTTCTCTGATTCAAATCTAGTTCAATTGCTTGAGTTTTGTAAAATTTAAGGATCAATTCAAGGATGTATCATTTAGGGTTTCTCGATTTCACTTTTTGTAGAGCAATTTCATCGTAAATTATTGATTTTTTCTTGATTAGGATTTGCTTTTGATAAATAAACCGGAGAGATGGGAGCTATCATGTCGAGGTTTTGGTTCATGATGTTTCCTGCAAAAGAGTACAAGATTGTGGTTGTTGGCTTGGATAATGCTGGTAAAACGACGACGCTTTATAAACTTCACTTGGGTGAAGTTGTCACTACTCATCCTACTGTTGGGAGCAATGTTGAAGAGCTTGTCTACAAGAATATCCGCTTCGAGGTACCGACCGACATTTTCTTGATTATTGAATCCTTGTTTCTTAGGTTCTATTTGAGGTTTAAGCTTGGGATGTAGGAATAGAAATTTGAATCTTTATGCATTTTCCTTAAATTTGCAATGGTATGTTGTGTTATTGTCTTTAGGTATGTTGAATGCCTGCAATTTTCTTGCAAAATGGATATTTTGTCTACGTTCTTGTCATGATGGGTCTAGAAGCTCATAGTGTTGAACGTTTTCATATGTGCAATACGTGCGATTTATGGTTTCATATAGCAAATTTCTGTAGATGCTGTTAGTCTGGTTCGTTTGCTATATCAGGTGGACTGTTTGTTACTTCTTCTTCCTGGCTTAGTTATATGCCAGAGGATTTTTTGGTGCGTCCTCTTTTATACAATGGTCAAAGTCATGGCGATAGATGAAACCATCTCTGTTTTATGGCCCTTTGCATGTGTTCTTGTATGTCAAAACTGAATGATGCATATAGACGTTACTAAACTTATGAATCAGACTTCTTTGTCGCTTAAAGCTTTGAATCCCTTCCTGTCAAAAATTAATTGTTTGACACTTGCATATATTCAACTTTGAGTTTTGCAAATTGAAGATGTGGTGTGATATTACTTATGATATGTTGTCTTTAGGTTTGGGATCTTGGTGGGCAAGATAGACTAAGGACTTCATGGGCAACATACTATAGTGGAACACATGCTGTGATTGTGGTTATCGATAGCACAGACAGAGCCAGAATCTCTTTCATGAAAGATGAGCTCGCCAGGTTACTTGGTCACGAGGATCTTCAAAGCTCGGTCATACTTGTTTTTGCAAACAAACAAGATCTGAAAGATGCAATGACTCCTGCTGAGATCACAGATGCACTTAACCTTCACAGTATCAAGAACCATGATTGGCATATTCAAGCAAGTTGTGCTGTTACTGGAGAAGGATTGTATGATGGGCTCGGTTGGATTGCCCAGAAAGTTACCGGTAAAGCCACGAGTTAAGGTAAATCAGAACTGAATCAGAGAGAGTATTCTTCTTTGTTTCTTTTGTCTGCTTCAGCTGTTCTTTAACATTGTATCCTCTGACTTTTATGTAACAAGCTTCTACTATTTTGGTTGCTCTCATTGAAACTGTGTCCAGAATTTTAAATCTGAAAGAAAAGAATCTTGTTTTGTTTCAGTTTTTAGCATTGTATTCTTTGTAAATTAATGAAAACCATTTGTCTTTAGCCTCATCACCAGCCTCTTAAATTTATGTAAATGTGTAGCCAAAAACACACTAGTATAAGATTTATAGTGTACGTTCATATATACACGACATTAATTTGTTTTTTGAATCCCCTATAAGATGCCAATCAACATCTACATTTATAAGACTTCTTCATGGGCAACATATTATCATGGAACACATGATGTGATTGTGGTTACCCATAGCTCAGAATAAGCCAGAATCTCATTCATGAAAGATGAGCTCTCAAGGTTACTCGGTCACGAGGATCTTCAAAGCTTAGTCATACTTGTATTTGCAAACAAACATGATCTGGAAGATGAGATGATTCCCCCTGAAATCGCGGATGCACTTAACCTTCACAGTATCAAGAACTATGATTAAATATTCAAGCAAAGTTGTCCAGCTACTGGGGAAGGATTGTATGATGGGCTCAGTTGGATTGCTCAGATAGTATTCTTATTTTTCTCTTTGGTAGTGTATCCTCTGACTTTCATGTAACAAGCTTCAACTATTTTGGTTGCTCTCATTGAAACTGTGTCCAGAATATTAAATCTGATATTTTTCAATAATTTGGCACTGTGATCTTTTCAAATAAAGAGACACGTCAACATCAATAGATTTTATCTGCACAAATGAATCATTTTTTTGTCAATTACACTGCCGCGGAACGTAAAAACACAAACTCACTCTTCTAGAAGACGTAGAGGCAAAAATAATTAAGAGAGTGAAATGAAGTTCAAAGAATGGAGCAGCCACATCGTTTAGCTTCTTTAGGGCCTTCGAACCATTGATCCCATGTCGCATTCACTGGACCTGTTGTTCTGCAAGTAGTCACAAAAGCAAACATATCAGACCAAATCATCTCATAGTCTATTGAGATGAAACTCTCATAAAAACAGAAGTGGAATTACTCGGGAAGAAGGGGATCGGGTTTGCTGTCAACACTGTCTAAGAACCTGCATCCATTTGAGAAACGAGTCAAGATTGTGGAGTGATTATTCGTGAACCGGATATCAGTTATGCAACAAGTTCTTACTCTTTGCAGGACGCTGATGCATTGTCCATCTTCTCAAGCTGCTCCAGCTCTTCCTGAATTAAAAATGGAGGCTGAATCATATATCTTGTAATTTTTAAGAGAGCCAAAGACAAGTTTTTGATTTCACAAATGTCCAAACAGCTACATGGATAAGAGCTTAAACCCCAAGGGCTCAAGATATTATCAAACCTGAGAGAAAGATTTTTCCTGTGATGTATTGACTGGTTAAAATACATTTTAATTTCATTCTTGAACCTTCCTAATCCGTTGTTACGGACCCTTATGTATTGTTCTATCAACAGAAGCATATTGATCTACTCTCTCACTTGAATAACATTTAGCATCACAAATACAATCTAAAAGGACACTGTTCCACACTACGTGTCTTAAAGTGAGATTTCTCAATTCTTCCGCTATCTTTTGATCTTCATATGACACTAAGGCCGAGCTCATAAACCCTATAATCTCTGAAGGTATTGTACAAAACAAAGTCATCTTTCTCCACAACACATGAACAAATCGTACACGATTTTGCTTAAATCCTTAAATATCACTCAAGCCACATTAACGACTCTACTAACATAGATGAAAACCAACCCACAATACCAACTTCTACGAAATCAGACTAAGTAAATCTGTTTTCTTTATCCTCTCATTCAATCTCAAGTCACAACAAACTAAATCAGACCAATCTTCTTAAGCATATATAAAAAGGAACTACATCAAGAGACAAGTACTACTAACTTACTGAAAGCAACCCACAATACAAACTGCTACAGAATCAAAATAAAAAAACCTATTTTCTTTATTCACTCATTGAATACCAACAAAAACAAAACAAAAAACCCCTAAATCAGATTGATTCCCTTAATAGCTCTTCAATTCCCAAAACTATAAGTTTCAAACTTTCAAATTCTCTACCGTACTCCACTCAGATTTATACTTGTTCCCCCCAAAAAGAACCACTCGGAGAAGCACAAAAACAAACGATTGATCCAATATCATAATCCAGATTATCAAATAATTAACCAAAAAGCCAAGCAAGAGATAAAAGAAATAAGAAGAAGGTTTAAGAGGAGAGTATATACCTCTAAGAATCTAGCTTCTTGTTCAAGTCTTTTGAGTTCAGCTTGAACCCTATGTTTGCCTCTTGTATCAACGACCCGCCCGGAAAGCTGACCCGACGAATTGGAGCTACCCGCTTCCATCAAAATATCTCGATTTCAACCCCCCAAAAAAAATCAAAATCAAAACTTTAACAACGACAGAGAAGAAACACAATTTTACTCCGACCAAAAGATCGCCATTGGATTTGGGAAACTCATAAACCTTCACAAAAATCTCATTTTTACTGGTTTGACACAAATTACCAGGATTCAGAATCAAACAGATCTCGAGAATTCAACCTAAAAGAGAGAAAGAGAGAGAATTGATGTAATTTTCTGAGAGAGAAAATAGAAAATTCAAGTGATGAGTTGGGGAGACTTGAAAAAGAGCTTTTCCGATGATCGAAGAGGTCCAACATAAAAGTTACGATTTTGAAAAAGACCAAGGTCGACGGAAAGAAGAAAATTACTTCTCCTTTACATTTTTTTTTAAGCTGTAAAATGATATTATAACAAGAAAAAAAATTTGAAAAACGTTTTTGTTTGTCTTTTCCAAAAATTATCATGTTTTATATTCTCTCCGTTCCGCAAAGATTGATTTTATGGAGTTTTCACACATATTAAAAAACATTTATTAATAACTTTTTAAAAATTATTTTTTACTTCGTTAATGCTTAAAACCCAATAGAAAAAATATATGATTAAAGTTTTTAGTGAAAATACATTTTTCAAAAAGAATAATTATGTTTTCAAGAAAAATATATTGATTAGAGTGTATAAAATCAATCTTTATGATAAAAAATAAAAACCTAAAAAATTAATTTTCATGGAACAGAGGGAGTATGAATAATTAAATATCATAAAAAAAATTAGTTTTATGTTAACAAAAAAAAAATATCATAAAAAAAAATGTCAAGAATCTTGCCATAAGAGTTTATTGGTGGGTGGTTGTATATATAAGTTTTTTGTACAAATATTTTAATGGTGTCTTTGAGAATAGAAATTAGTTTTATGTTTTTGTTTTAGAAACTAAACAGAAAAATATACTACAGTATATAAAAAGGACTAATTCTGGCACCCACGTCATTAGAGAGAGAGCTTCTCTAAGCATGACACATTATGTAATTTAATTAAAAGGCAACAAACATAAAACAGTAAAACAATAAAACGTAAGCCCATTACGTTATGGGATATGCTGAATATTTGATTAAAGCTCATCTAAAAACATAAAACAGAAGAAAACAATTTCTGGAATCATCTTCTTCGCCGTTTTATAAACCGTACACGAGTTATTTCACGCCACTCAAACTGAATCGATTCGATTTTCCTCAGCTCGCATAATCTCTCTTTTCTCTCCTCATGATCCATCTTCTTCGTAACGGCTTTATCGAACCATCTTCTCCGTAGAATTAAGTGTACATGCTTAAATATTCATTAGACATATTGTTCCTTCTTCCTCTTCCTAATTCGTTTCCAGTGGGATTCATTGATTTTGTATGTATCACTTTTTCACTGATTTCTCTATTCAACTTCCTCCTTTAGGGTTTTGGTTTGCTCTCTAATTCAGGTCTCTTGTGAGTTCTATGGTCCCAGATGGCGTTGAAGAGCCGAAGTATGAGAGTGATCCCTATTAGAGTGGAAGAAGGAGCGGAGAGGTATAGACCGAAGTCATGAAGACAAGACCGAGCATCTTCACTCTAGAGAAGAAGAAGAAAAGGAGAGTCAAGACCGCGGTCATCAAGACAAGGCCGAAAACCACCTCAAAGCGTTCCAAAGAGGAGAAGAAGATGACAATCAAGGCTGAAAAAACCATTGATCAAGTCAAGCCTTGACCAATTCAAGAGAAGCTTAAGGCATAAACCCATCAAAGAAGCTTAGACGTGTTGCAAAGAAGAAGGCCAAGATTGGTTCATGTCCAATGAAGGCCTAAGAAATATTAAACTATGTATGTAGATTTATCTATATTGTTGCTTTTTGTTGATGTAAGGAAACCCAACAAGTAATATTCAAGAAGTAATGTGGCGAACGTCTTTTCGGATAAGCCGTGAAAGCGGCGTTTATAGATGAAGTCGAGTTGTTACAATGGTCGGATGAGCATGATGCTCTTTACAAGATAGGTCGATCTAAAAGAGTGTTTACAAGAAATTGCGAACGAGAAATTCGGCTTATAGCTATCTAGGTCGTCTGATGTGTTTGTAGTGCAAATGACTCTTCTCCCAAAAAGATGATGGTTTGTAATGTTCACAGATCCTCCTTTTATAGGAAGACGAAGGGGCATTCACGAGTTATGGGCGTCCGAAATAATTACCATCCATACTTTTGCTTTTTATATGACTAGACTCGAGTTGGGTCCTGAAATGAGGAAGGCGAAGCCCATATCCAACTCTTTCTTATTTCATTTCAACAACAATAATTTTCCGTACAGTATCTACTTATTATTTTTGCAGCAGTTTTTTCATAGAAACCTTTGTTTTGTAAAATATTACATCATATGCCATTGTTGTTTAGAACAAATTAGAAAATTTCATTAAGGGTACAAAGGTATTTTAAAAACTTCAGAAATCGGGTAACCCAGATCGGATCCGGATAAACACGCGGATCTTCATTTTTTAATCTCAGTCGTTCGTTGCGGGTCAAGATGTTTTAATCGTGGCCGTTGAGTCATGTTTTTTCGTTAAATCTCGGTCCTTCATTTAGGACCAATCGGATGATCCGTTCACGTTACAAGATTACTTACGCGGATCCGAAGTGTTGATCTTGGCCGTCCATAAGATTTTACTAGCTCTCTTGCAATCGTGGCCCTTAAAACCTGTAAACATATATCATAGTTGCTTAACATAATATTCTGAAAATCTTACCAAACAGATTGTTTCCGAAAACTTAAAATACGGGATATCATCTATATCGAAATCCTAACATCCCTACCCAATTAATCTTCGAATCTATTAAATTTATCCAGCTTTTGGTATCTAGCAATATCTATGAATATCTTGAAACCAATTTATATCAATCATTAACATATCCTACAAACACATTTATACCAATCATTAACTAGATTCCACAAATTCATCTAACGAATATTTATAACTAACTCCGAATATACTCACTAAGATTTATCTAGATTTAACCTACTTCAATGCTTGCATTCTTGCATTAACCTATAAATACATTCATTAGCTTACCGTCATATGCAACAAATCTTTCTCAGACAATAATCTCATCACCACAATCTTTCAAAAAAAAAATATGGCTGCTTCGTTTGCTTACCTTAGAGATTTACGACCGTATAAGACTACTTGGCGTGTCCTGGTCAAAGTCCTTCACTCATGGCGTCAATACACCATCAACACCGGTGAAACTCTGGAACTGGTTTTTGCAGATGAACACGTAAGCCATCTAGATTTAACCTTTTACAAAATAAAAAATATAAATCTCACAGTTCATCACAGTTCATCACAGTTCATCTAGATTTAACCTTTTTCAGGGTTTTAAGATTCATGCATCTGTAAAAAAAGATTTAGTCCACAAATTCTCAAATCAGCTTCCTCTTGGTCAATAGAGATTCATTGAGACATTTGCTCTCACTTATGCAACCGGACAATTCCGACCAACAAGCCATCTATACAAAATGGCTTTTCTCAATGGCACATCTGTAACCCAAAGTGATCATAAATCAGATTCAAACTTTTTGACTTTAGCTAAGTTTAATCAAATTTTGATGGGTGCCCTTAATCCGCCTATGTTGATTGGTAAGTTAATGACTTGTATTTTAATTTTATAACAATTTTTATTGTTTGTACTTGTGATATGCACTTAGTGTCATGATATTCTGATTATATTTAGATGTGCTTGGTCAAATTGTTAACGTTGGAGAAATGGAGAGTTTGGAGGTTAACAACAAGCCAACTAAGAAGCTGGATTTTGAATTGAGGGATGAAAAGTAAGCTAAAAGATGTGTTTATATTTTTCATATCTATATTGATCTAGAAATTATTAGTAACTGTTTTTTAAATGGTGTTTAATGGTATAGTGATGAGAGGCTTCCATGTACCTTATGGGGTGGTTTTGCTGAAAAAGTCTTTAGGGAATGTCAATCAGCTCATGGTGGCATTGTTATATGTTTACTAAGGTTTGCTAAAATAAAAACCTTCAAAGGTTAGTATATTTATAATAGTTAGTTTGATTAATTATATTCTCTTATTCTGTATTTTCTGTTAAACATTTATATTAACTATTATTTTTCCTCAGGAACAATAAGCCTCTCAAATTCATTTGATGCCTCACAAGTTCATGTTAATCCTTCTTATCCGGAAGTTAATAGATTTGTCCAATCGTAAGTAGTTGTAAATTCTTATATACATCATTGATAATAAGTTTGATTTAATATATTTCTTTCATTTGCAGGCTACCATCTGATGGTCTGACTCTCACATTTCGTGAGAGTGCTTTAAAATATCAAATGGTGACTGTTAAGGATGATGATGATAGTTTTCAATATCCAAAAAAGACTATTGAAGAACTTATTAATTCTCAAGAGGTTATTAACTCATGAATAATGTGTTAGTGTAATATGTTTTTTGATTTACATTATTCAATTTATATCTCTCTAATTATCAATTATTTGTTTTTAGGTTGGTAAGGCAAGAGTTATATGCACTATCTATGCTATTGACACAGATTGGGCATGGTACTATTTTAGCTGTAGGAATTGTAAGAAGAAAGTTACACATATATATCCTGAAGGCATTGGTGCTCCTTTAAATGTATGAGTTATCTAAAAATAAAACATCATCACTAACTGACATGAAGATCTAACATCTAAGTCTGTTCCTAAGACACTTAATCCTATATTTCAGTGTTCATGGAAATACATCACATAATTTTATTTAACTTTTTTAATTTATGATAAGTTAGAAGGTAGTATCCAATATTGTTTTAAAGAGAAGCTAATATTTTAACTGAAAGGTACGTGGCGTTGTTATAACTCAGAGTGGGACGATACAGACACGAAGGTCTTTCTCATTCAAGAGTAGTATCATAGCATGACAGCATACCCGTGTGAGTGTTCCAGCCTATATACCTTTTAGTTATATTATGTTTTCATTATTTAGTCTAAAATTTTATCAGTTTATGTGACATAACATATATAAGTACATAGTTAAGATATATAAAAAGTATGTACTACTATAATAAAAATATCAAGTCACTAAGCATATATATTTTCACGAAAACATCACTACTGTCACTATAACAGATATATTACTGAACATGTAAAGTTAGAGTAAATAGAACATACATTTTTCTATAATAGAAGATAACTCCTATATCACTTTGTCCATGCTGAACTTTCCAGATATTGGATATCAATGTTTAATCCATCCAATGCTCATTTAACAATAAAACAATAGAATGTGTTAGGTGCTGACATTAAAACTGTTAAAAATATATGATCTATATTTGATTATATATTAGTTATTTAATATATCATGATTAAGAATCATATAACTTCAAGGTACGTGGCGTTGTTATAACTCAGAGTGGGACGATACAGACACG
Source organism: Crucihimalaya himalaica (assembly GCA_004349715.1). Classification (NCBI taxonomy): domain Eukaryota; kingdom Viridiplantae; phylum Streptophyta; class Magnoliopsida; order Brassicales; family Brassicaceae; genus Crucihimalaya; species Crucihimalaya himalaica. The sequence continues at coordinate 438,845 of SMJT01000068.1, forward strand.
AAGGTCTTTCTCATTCAAGAGTAATATCATAGCATGACAGCATACTCGTGTGAGTGTTCCAGCCTATATACCTTTTAGTTACATTCTTTTTTCATTATCTAGATTCGTAATTTATCAGTTTATGTTACATAACATATATAAGTACATATGGGCAGTAGACAATGTTTCATTTTTTAACTCATAAAACTGGATTATGAGCTAACTAATATTAAAACATCACTAACTAACATGCTGAAGTGTACATCTAAGTCTGTTTTTAAAACACTTCATTCTAGATGTCAGTGTTCATGAAAATACATCACAGAATTGTGATTAAACTTTTTTAATTCATTATAGTTAGAATGAAGTAACCAATATTGTTTAAAAGAGAAGCTAATATTTAAACTAAAAGGTACGTGGCATTGTTATAACTCAGAGTGGGACGATACAGACACCAAGGTCTTTTTCATTCAAGAGTAGTATCATAGCATGACAGCATACCCGTATGAGTATTCCAGCCTATATACCTTTTAGTTTACTCTATATATCTACTAATAGGCTGTTGAAGAGGAAACTGACCTGCTTTTTTCAATCAAACTGTTTCGGCAGAATTTGTGTTTGGCAAGGTTAGTTATCTAACACGAAGAAAAAAATCTATTTATGTTAAATGATTCAGTTAGATGTAAAAAAAAAAATTAAATTCATGTTAGATGACTAACCTGATTTAGTCCCATACACTGATATTCCTTCAAGTATCTGCAATAAGAAAGGAACTTGGTTATGTTCTCAATTTCCATTCTCAGAAGACATCAAATGTTGAACAACTGGGAAAAGAAATAAACTTATTTGAAGAACTTACAAGTTCATGACCAACTAGGAAAGGTTTAACAATCCGTATAGAACTGTCTTTGTTTTGAGCTCCTAAAAACATCATCAAAACCACAATTAAATAAGCTATTTAGCTCAATAGATTAACCAAACCTAATACATGACGCATTCACATACAACATTAACTAAATAAGCTTTTTACCTTTGAACGTTAAGACACAACATTTGAAGCTTAATCGGCAGTTTTGTCTTTAAGAAACCTATTACATGAAATCAAAATTTCGATCAAGGAGAATTCAATAATGAAATAGAGCAATTGAAAACAGAGAAAGAGAAAAGAAGTCAAACATGTTGAGAATTGTTGAATAGCAAATCGTTTAACCAATGAATATATAATATTAATCTGCAGAAATCAATTTAGATAAAAGGGGGAAATTTATGCATTGGGACTTCGTGTACATGTTGATTCAAGTAGATATGGATTAGGTAACCGAGCTGCAGAGTTTTTAATCCCATTTCACCCATATACTGATCGATTTCATGGAAGAGGGATCTGTGGATCTTATGAGATCCAATTCACCGACGACTTTCACTTGCTCAACAGTTACGAAATCAGCCGATCTAGAGCAACAGCTACCGACGCCGACTACTTCATAAAAAACCATCCCGATTTCGAAATCGGCCGCGTCTGTTGATTCACAATCGTAGAAGTTGGAAGGCGAGAGAGAGAGTGACGTTTCGTTTCTTTGTTTTCAGATAGAAATGGCGAGAGAGAGTGAATATAGATTTAATTAGTCAATTAGTTATTACTAATCAAAGACATATTCGATTTCCATAATGTTTTGTTGATGCTATGTTTTAATTATATAACTTTATATCTCATTATAATCAAATAATAATATAATATAAAATGCATTATATTTATTCAAGCTATAATCTAAAGAGAAAAAATTTAAGATTAAATTCTTTTAGAATTATTTAATCTCTAACTATAATTAGATAAGAGTTTATTATAATCTTTGTTTTGTAAGGTTTGGTTATATTTTCTATAATATTAGTAAAATTTAAAGCTTAAATACTAAGTATAAAGATACAATAACAATTAATATGGAAAATAAATTTATTATATTTTAGTCATAAGAGTTTTTTTTATAGATTTTCTGATAACTATATGTTTTTCCCAAGTTTTAGACTACATTTAAAGTATAAACATTAATATAGTTATTATTAACATTAACTAAAAAACATTAACAAATACATTTACTACATAACATATGACATGAATATTGCTTTCTATCCATAGTCCATATCATCATCTTTAAATTTTTATAAAAGTCATACAAACATATAATAAATTAATTTGTAAGAACATTAGATAATATTAAGGATATGTATTAGATAACATTAGGTTAGGTCTTTATTATACATATTAATAGTTATAAAAACAATTCTGAATATCTTTTACTACATGTTAAATTTTTAATTAAATAACGTTTGATTATGTATATAATTAAATTAATAAATTCAAATTACAATCAAAAAAATTATACAAAACATACAAAAAAAAATCGACCTGCGGTGTACCGCGGGGTCAAATCTAGTTAGATTTAAATATGTAGTGTCATCTATGAGTCGCGACCACTCGTTGAGATCTTGGACGGTTGAGAAAGGAGTGAAACCACGTTCCAAGCTGTGTGAGCTGGTTTCTTTCTTCCTTTCTTTTTTTGACAAACATATCTCATTTCAGTTAATGTAAGAGATGAAGGCCAAAGAACAAATCAATTATTGAATACTAAAAGTTTTTTGTTAGCATATATATCAAAATTGGGGTGTTTAGTTCGGATAAATCAGTCCGATCGGGTTAAAACACCTAAATAACGTATCCAAAAATATTTAGTTGAAATTTTATATTTTTCGAAGAATAGAACCAAAACAAAACTCTATCCGAAGTTATTCCGTAGACATTAGAGTGAAAAAATGCAAATCAGATTATAGCAGAATATTTTCATTCCACATCATTTGGAGCATAGATATGCATCTAGCAGAATTCATTTTAGAACATATCTTCTTTGTGGTTAGCATTCGCTAGATTGGGTTAGTAATTATATAAATACTTGATAATCTAGTTTACGTCAGACTATATGTATTTACGGGGAAAAAAATACATATAGTAGTCCAACTTAAACTAGACCACAATTATGAATAAACTTTTGGTGATAGGTCTTCAAAGAATCAGTTTTAGAACATATTTTCTTTGTGATTAGCATAAATATCTCTAGATATATGATGATGGGTCTAAGGAGATCGAAAGACTGAATAATCATTCTACAAATAGAGTCTTAGATACATGAACCACTTCTCATTGTCAATTGACATGTTTGAGAATAAACACACACAAATAAAAACACTATACATGGAAGGTTAAAAAGAAAGGTTTTGTACGTCAACATCTGTACATAGGACCACGAAACTCATGACTCATCTCCAAATATTTGGACGACTTTTGGTGTTTCTTCTATCAAATTTCTCCTTTCTTTATCATTTTTTCAATTTTTATTCATAACATTAAATAATGATTAAAAAACATTTTATTCATAATATTACATTAATAACTAATCCGTTAACATAAACTCTATATATATTAATTGGTCCTTTTAACATTCCTTCATTGTACAAAAGTACATGTTTTGGCATCAAACTAATCATGACCAAAAGTTTTGACAAAATTGATTAAACAGGAAATTGTTAGTAAAAAATTCCATGACCATCAAAAGAAAAGGTTTGGTAATGGATCAAAATAGATGGTAAAACAACTCTATATATGATCGGACTCGGTCTGAATAATGTAGGTTTAAATGGCAAAATTTTGCCCATTTTCAGTCTCATTGGTTAGATAGGGATTAGGGTGGACCTCAAATTTCAATCCTAAGATGATATCTACTATAAATCTAACTATCAGTTCACATCACATTATGTAAATGAATAGTCAAAAACACGCTAGTAAGATTCATAGTGTACGTAAGTACGTTCATATATACGGCTTTAACTTGTTTTTCAAAGATGCCATTCAACATCTACAATTATCTTTGCTGAACAAAAAGGTCTAAAAGACAATAACATTAATTGGGTCACCACAACTTTTAAAAGGTTTGCATTTAGTACTTTTGACTTTAGAAAATCAAAACGCATCCAAACATACGTAAGCTTGTGTAAGTATTGGCTAATAATACCATACTTGACACTTTATGGAGTATTATAAGTTAGCATTACTATATTCTATCAAGACCATATACATAAGAATACGATTGATTAATTAAATTATTGTGTATACTGTATAAATTAGTAAATCACTAAGTTATGTCATGACCCTAACCATGAGTTTAGAACTTGCTCATTTAATGATTGTATATTTGTATCGAATGCATCACTTCCTTCAGTTGATATTTTCGAGTATCAACATTCTAGTCAAGTCAACATGTTGCAATGAAAAGAAAGTTCAGTAGTGTTGAATTTAGGTCTTGGCGTTAAGTGTTTTTGATAAAAAGTTGAATAAAAATCAAACCGAAATATATGCGGTCCAAATTTAGTTTTGAATTCGATGCGATTATCCGTAAAACTTGGAAATCCTATCAGAGGTTAAGATAACTAATACTTCTTCTTAGTAGTTAAAAATAATTGTTTCAGGTTCGCTTATTTCATATGTAGAAATATTAATGAATCATATCAAAATCTATGTGTTTGTGTGTCTGATTTTGGTCCAGATAGGTTCGGACATTTTTTAATCATTCTTACGCATTAGATTCTGTCTTTATGCATGGTGGTTAATTGATTAAGCACTTATCATGATTTTGGACAAGGTCAATTCATGTTTACAAGTTTACAAGTTTACAAGTTTAAGCATGCACTTAGAGGTCGGTGTCATTATGCAAAGTCCATACAAAATGGTGTTTGATTGGTTGCAGCTGAGTCAGCTTTTAAACTAATTTAGAAAAATTGTCTTTATCTACACAAAGTCACAATCTATTAATATTAATATATAAAAATATTCTCACATTAATTTTGCAACACCTTTGGATTATTTTACACACTATAACGTAAATACAATACATTATGCAAAATATAATTTATCTTAAAATAATTTTACAAAAATGGTTGTGAAACTGAGAATTTGTTTTCTGTTGAAATATTTATAAAGCAATAAATGAAGCTAAAATTACAAGAGAGAGGTTGACCACACGAGGTAAAATTTTTGTTGGCAACAAAAAGCATTACTACAGTACTATTTGCTTCTAAGTACTTTATAATTAATGTTTGATCAAAATATACATTTATTTACAATGGATTGATAAAATGACTAAACTATAAATATTCACGTTATTGTTGGAGATAATATTGACATCCTTCGCAACTCGGCCCACTTACCATATGGTAAACAAAGCTCATTGCAAAGTTAAAATAATAATTGACTAAGTCACATCAAGCGCAAGGTCCAAAGATGCAGATGCCGATATGACAAGTTCGGCTGACTAGACAGGAGGTTAGCCGTCGTCGCCCCGGGCAGAAGATCCACGTCACTGCCCATGCGCGGATCGAGAGATTAGGTTTTGATAGTTGGATTGCTATAAATATCTTTTGTAGTTCATTAAAATAATGATCTGAAAATTATTGCTTACTTCCAAACTAAAACTCTAAATATTTATAATTCATATGATAACTTGTTTAGAACGCCGAACTGAAATTTCAGTTGATTTAGTTCGTAATTCGAAATAACCATTCTTTTGGATAAATTCACTACGGCCCTGTTCGTTTGGCAGTCGCTGGCGACTGCGACCAGCGACCGCGACTGCGCGTTGTTCGTTTGGCAGTCGCAGGATCCGGCGACCAGAGCCTGAAAATTCGAGTCGCTGAAAAAAATAGCGACTGGTCGCGCGACCAGTCGCCGCGATCAGTCGCGGGATCCTGCGACTGCCAAACGAACAACCCAGCGACTGCCAAAATAATTTTATAAAAATTTAATAAAAATTTGTTATAAAATTTTTATAAAACTTTGTTATAAAAATTTAATAAAAATTTGTTATAAAAATTTGTTATAAAATTTTATAAAAATTTGTTATAAAAATTTAATAAAAATTTGTTATAAAAATTTGTAATAAAAATTGGTTATAAAAATTTTATAAAAATTTGTTATAAAAATTTTATAAAAATTTGTTATAAAAATTTTATAAAAATTTGTTATAAAAATTTTATAAAAATTTGTTATAAAAACTTCATAAAAATTTGTTATAAAATTTATTTTGGCAGTAATTTTGAAACCTTTCTTTTAAGTGAAAAAATTTGATTTATGATTAGTTTTTAAAATTTTTTATCATTTACTACTATTACATATATAAAAAATAAATTTTTAAATTTTTAAAAAATTTAGTATTACATATAAATATCATTTGTTACTATAAATTTTTATAAATATCATTTGTTACTATTACATATAAATATCATTTGTTACTATAAATTTTATAAATATCATTTTATAAAAAATATATAAAAAATAAATATAAAAATTTTATAAAAATTTGTTATAAAAATTTGTTAAAATTTTGTTATAAAAATTTGTAAAAATTTTGTTATAAAAATTTAATAAAAATTTAAATTTATCAATAAAATAAAATTATTTTGGCAGTCGCTGTATTGTTCGTTTGGCAGTCGCAGGATTCAGCGACCGGTCGCAGCAACTAGTCGCGCGATTGATAAACGAACAACGACCTGCGATTTCTAAGTCGCAGTCGCAGTCGCAGTCGCCAGCGACTACGAAACGAACACGCCCTACATATTGATACCGATATATTCTTGAGTTGAACCACCAAACTAAAACTTCTATAAACAACCAAAAGATTCATTCTAATTACGAAAATTTCCCCGATCTTTTAATCACACTCAATAATTATTTGTTATACTTAGTCCACTTCAGCAATATTCTTCTTTTGATTTATATTATATACACATGGTCGTATCGTTATGGAGCTACGGCGTTAAACGGTCGGCGATTGGAGAAATTTTGGAACAAAAAAATTGGGATTACTTTTGTAATTTGTAAAATGAATAATGTGCTAAAAACGGAAAATAACGAGAGAGAGAGAGATCGACACGTTTTCTCGTAACTCAAGTGCTTGGTCTACCAATTTCAATGCTCTTTGTCTCCTTGTCATGTCTCTTACAGCTGTCGAAACCCATACCCATTTATTTTACAAATTACAAGCTTGAAATCCGATTGGAAACATAAAAGTATAAAATTTTAAATGAATAGAAAAAGCATTAAACATTACTAGTATAAGAAAACTTGAAAATAATAATGGTATAAGAAGTCATGCCAAAAAATTGAGAATTATCATTTTTTCTATCGCTTTGAGTAACATATTTATGATTGCCGAAGTTACCAATCAAACCCTTCATTTTATGAAGTTGCCATATATTATTACAAATTACATACCTCACAAGTCACAAACTATATGCGTGATATCGTTTTTGGTTATTAGTAGATCAGTATACTATTTAATTGTCTTACAAAAGCAAATTCAACAACTTTTTAATAAATAAAAGTTGGATGTATATATGCATATGAAAAGAAATAGTAAAAATATTTAGCCGAATAAAATAGGAGAACAAATAAATAGTACTAGGTAGTAGGTACCATTTTTCGACTTAAATGTGTTTAAATCAAATCGCTATAGTTAACCCAAAAATCACTCACCTTGAGTCCTTAACGCGTTCGTACAAAACTCTTTTATAGGATTTAACATTTTAAGTCATGTGGCTGGAACTAAAATTCCAAATAAATTATTTGCAAATAAAAGTAATAAAAAGAAATGGAAAAAGTGAATGAGTCCAAAGCAAGAAAGTCTACAACAAAGACTTCTACAAATAAGGAAAACAGAATGAGAGCTGATGCACTTCAAAGCTTTCGAGCTCTTCTCTCTTCTCTTTTCTCTCTCTCTCTCTCTTTGAAGAAGACTACAAAGCGAGTTTTAATTGGATGGAAGAAACACAACAACAACAACAGCAACAACAACAACAGGAACTGACGCAAGAACAGATAATGGAGTTTAAAGAGGCCTTTTGTCTCTTCGACAAAGATGGTGATGGTTGCATCACTGCTGATGAGCTTGCCACTGTCATCCGCTCGTTGGATCAGAACCCAACCGAACAAGAGCTTCAAGATATGATCAGTGAGATCGACTCCGATGGCAACGGCACCATCGAATTCTCTGAGTTTCTCAACCTCATGGCCAACCAAATCCAGGTTTAGTAATAACTTTATAAGAGATTAATCATATTGGTTTTTTTAATTTATATTGATTTTTTTTTTTTTTTTTGTTATAGGAAACTGATGCAGACGAAGAGCTCAAAGAAGCATTCAAAGTGTTTGACAAAGACCAAAATGGTTACATCTCTGCTAGTGAGGTATATCACTATTACCCTTTCTTCTCGTAATTGTAATTAGATACTTTTCTCTCTTTTTTTTTCCTTAATTTATAGTACTAGTTTTGCAAGTCTTTTAATTTCTTTAGTTATATACAAATATGTATCTCGATAAATTTGTACTGAAACTTAGATATGCTTCAATTGAGTATAACAGAACAAATATCAGTTTGATGCACTCCGTTGCGTTTAATACTCAAATGATAGTACGTGCGGTCTAATTATGTTTTTATTTAATTTCATGATTGGAAGCATATAAGTATATATATTTATATATAATATATTATATAAATATATATTATATATTATATATATATATATTATATATATATATACTTACTTATGACTTATGAGTTATGACTGATTGTATTGTATCTAACAATTTAGTGTCTATAGTGGGTTATATATACTGTGTCTAGTTTCATTACATGAATTATTGCTCTACTTGAGTGGTACACTCGCCCAACATTTATATTCTCTATTTTCGTATTCTTTAGTAGCAATCGTTCATTTAATTAGCTAAATCCAGCTTGGAATCTTTTGAATTAATGAAAATATCAGATCACAAGGCTAGACGATGTTTCGAGTTTCTCAAGAGATCCTTAGGTGTCTTATTCATATATTTTTTTCTTCTAAAAAACCATATCTTAATTTAGAGAAGCAAATGACAACAAGATATGGCTGATTATGTTTTTGTTAATTATTTTAAAGTGTATGCCTTGCGTCGTACAAAGCTAAATTGTTTGAGGCTTCGCGCTAGCTGGCATTATGTCTTTTTGGAGATAACGAGGTCAAAAGAAATATATAAAAAGATTGATCATTTAGTAAAATGTGTTTGTGATTCTATTGGTTTTTTGGGCAGAGCACATGTCTCACCTAGTGTAAATAATATGTGTTTATATTCTTTTCACACTCATAGTTTTTAGTCCAATGTAGTTATGCATTTTTGCTTTCGGAATATAAGAACACAACACAATACTATTCATCTATTACTTTTATTTATACAATACAATTAGAATTGATCTGATTCCTTAATCTTTTTGTTTATGAATTTCATTGAGTTGTTTTTCTACGTTACTATTCGACGGATCATATATATGTATATATGGTCTAATTACTAAACTTAAATTTTCTTGTGCATTGGTCATGATCCAGGCTTAAAGATAAACATCATTAGTAAATAGCGCTTATCATATATAATCTCTGTAATTTTGATATATGACTACACAGTTGAGGCATGTGATGATCAATCTTGGGGAGAAGCTAACTGATGAAGAGGTTGATCAAATGATAAAAGAGGCAGATTTGGACGGTGATGGCCAAGTCAATTATGATGAATTTGTTAGGATGATGATGACCAATGGTTAAAACCTAATTAGATCAATTTTACATTGTATTGTTAATCCTCTTTTTCAGAATATCGTATTTCACTTTTCCAATTAAATTAACTTTAAGCTTTCATATTCAATTACACAAGTAATTTTTTTTTTTTTTGGCGTGTGATTCTTAATAAATATTTGGTGTATAGTGTGTTTCTTTCAAAATTTGTTTACCATTTTGTATTGAAAAGGTTATCAGATTGAGTATTTATATGTTCTTTGGCTATTTTATGTATGGGAATTAGAACAAAAATCAAGATTGTTTTCATCACATAGTACATAACATTCTGTAAAATTTCCTAAAAGGTATTAGATGCTATCATATTAAATTCATAGTCCTCAGAAATTGTACTCGTTTTCTATAATGCATCCTTATAATGTTAGCTTGACGTTAAGTTTGCCAAATATTTGTGTACAATTTTGACCAAGAAATATATACTCATCTTCAAACGCTAAATCAATCGTTCAAAAAGTTTAGTAACGTTAGAAACCTCAACCACCCGTTTCCGTAAACTTTTGTAACCGCGACTGCATATACTGCGGTTAAACTAGTCAAGCTTTAAAAGGATAAAATAAAACCTAACTAAAAGTAAAAGATAAATAAGGCAAAAAAGTTTGAGGTGAATATTAGCGAATAAACTAATATAGACATATACAAGTTTACAACCAACCACTATCATTTTGGTTAAACTAAAGACCATCAGACTGAAATTTACCAAGCCCAACTCCAAACTTTTGTCAAAAGTTACCGAACTATTTCATTAAACAATGTAAACAGGAATTTTTTTACGTAATTGACAAATTAAGGTTCAGTTAATCAGTGTTTAACTGTCTTAATAATTGATTTCTAATGTACAAAATTAGAAGTTGAATATTTTAAAGCTTTTCCCAGTGTAAATCAATATGATAATACCCCAAGAGAAAGCAATCTCAAAACAAGAAAGATTCAAGCTTTATTAATATAGATGAATAGGCTAAGAAGTTAGATACCTTATTAAGGAGGTTTATTAAGAGAAAAGAAAGGTAAAAATACAGAACTTTAGATGTCACCAAGAGCTAAAAGATTTTGATTGATATGTCATAAGGATGAAGGAGAGTTGTTTTGAGACAACTCTCAAGGTTACAATCAAAGTTCTCATTGCATGACTATATATATATATATACTAGAATAGGTCCCACGTATACGCGGGATTGTAATCTAATATTTTGAAATTTATGAGAAAAAACCAAAATAGAGAATTAAAAAAGTAGAACTAAATCACCCTTAAAAAGTTTTAATAAAATATTGAGTACGCTTAAATAAAATCAATCACCAATAGAAAGCCTAAGAAATTACAATTATTTATTTATTTTGATTATATATATATCTTGGTTTATTTCTAGTTGACTAAGATTTATTTATTTTTAATCATGTTTGACTTTTCTTTTTCTTTTTCAAATCGACATAAAAATAAATTAGTATTGTTATTTGAATATATTGGTTCATTGTCTTTTGATGATAGTCATTTTCTGAAAAAATCGAAAAAAATCAATCGCAATTAGATGAAACTTCAATAATCATAAAAATACATGAATAAATAAAAAGTACGACAACTTCATAATAATACATTAAAATAATTTTTAAAAAAAAATAAAAGAAAGAGATGTTTTACCAATAGAATGACGTTGAAGGTAGGAGGTGTTTTTGAAGAAAAATTATTTTGTTTCTTGAGAAAATATGTGACTACTTATTTGTTTATATAGAGTTCAATATTTACTTTTTTTTAAGATTAGAATATTTTTTAATTATAGAAATTTATTCTTTTTAAAAATTAGTAATTTTTATAGTTTCTTTATATAATTTTAATTATCTGAATAATAGTAGTTAATTATCTTTTTGTATAATTTCTTTATAATAATATTTTACTTTTTTTTGACATGTGTCGAAATCTTAAATCGATGGACATTACACGTGTCGTGTTCTTGTGAGTTAGCAACTTTGAAAACTCTCCTTTATATAATAACTAGATTAGGCCCCGCGTATACGCGGGATTATAATTTAATATTTTAAAATTTATGAAAAAAATCTGAATAGAAAATCTGAAAAATAGAATTAAATCACCCGTAAAAATAATTATATAATAAACTATTGAAAACGTCTATACGAAATCATTCACCAATATAAAATCTAACAAAGTTACAATTAATTTTTTTATTTTGATTATATATAGGTTGATTTATTTCTATTTGAATAATATTTATTTATTTTTAATCATATTGAATTTGTTTTTTCAAATCGACATAAAAAATATTTAATGTTGTCATTCTGAATTTCTTTGCTCAATATCTTTTAGAAGATAGACATTTTCTGAAAAGTATAAGAAAAATCAACCAAAATTAGAGAAAATATTATTTTTTTATCATAAAAATATATAAATCAACTATTTTTACGACAATCTCATAAGAATAAATTAAAATAATTTTTTCTTAAGAATAGAATAAAAACAAACCAAAATTAGAAGAACTATTAATAATCATAAACTATATAAATATATTTTTTACGACTAACTCATAATAATAAATTAAAATATTTTAAAAAAATTAAAAGGAATAGAAATTTTACCAATAGAATGAAGTTGAAGGTATGATGGTTTTGAAGATATGATGGTTTTGAAGAAAAGTGTTTTGTTTGTTAAGAAAACATAAAACTACTTATTTCTTTATATCGACTTCAATATTTACAATCTTTTTTTAGGATTATAAATTTTCTTAATTATGGAAGTTAATTATTTGTATAATTTACTTTATAGAATAAGATTAGTAATTTGTATAATTTCCTTATAGAATTTCTATTTTCTGAAAATGGTAGTTAATTATTTTTTTGTATATTTTCTTTATACTAATTTTTGACATTTTTTCAACTTTGACACGTGTCGAAATCTTGAATTTAATAACATGACACGTGTCACCATCGTATGAGTTACTAACTTTTGAAAACTCTCTTTTATATAATAAGATAAGATATATGATTAAGTTCAAGCATTCAACCTTTCTAAAATAATAAGAACTAGAAATATGATTTGGATGAATTTAGTTGGATATAATAGCTTGTGACAATTTGTTCTCGTCACTTCTGTTTCGAAAGTACTATAAGAGATGGATTCACAAATACTTGGGCTTTAATTATCCAATATGGAAAAATGAGCCCCTTGAACTGTTGGTTTTAGTATTCATACAATGTGGAAAAGATACAGAGCAATTACAGGAAAAATCGAATATTGTTGTTTGTTGATATTGAGAACTATTTGCTCCATTATGGTATCTACGTTATTAATTGTTGATATTGAGAACTATTACTATATTCATCTTCCACAATGGCTAACCCTAAAGTTTTCTTTGATTTGACCGTTGACGGCAAACCGGCTGGTTGGATCGTGATAGAGCTCTTCAATCTTGATGTAGTTCCTTATAATAAGCTTAACAAAGGTATGGTTACTAGATTACAAAGTCTTGATGGATATTTAATGGTTTAGGCTAAATTGTGTACAATTGGTTTGTCCAATACCTTCAAAGCTTCTTATAGGGTTAATGAACTCGACAGATAGCGGAAGATGGAATATGTTCAATTAGAGCTAGAGCAGCTTTAAAAATGGAATATGCATCATATAATTATTATGAGTTTCACAACGATATCTTCGTCTAATTTTTCTGTTCTTTTTTTTTTTTGTATTATTTTTGGATTCGCTTCGGCTTTGTCGTTCATATAAACTTTTCTTCGGTACTACGCTACTTCTGCAATAATAATTTGGGTTAACGATCTATTTCCCCCCGATAACTATCATATCACAACCAGTCCCCACGAACTATTGCCCTAGTGCCAAATCCCCCCGAAATCAAAGTTCCAGACATATTTCCCCCTAAATCGAAAGTTCTATAGCCCAGTCCACCCGAATCAAAAGTTCCAGACTTTACACTCCACAATCCCGGATTAGAGTCGGTTTACTGTATAAGAATTACATGGTTAACCATTTAATTAGTTTGTTAACCAATTTTAAACCCGATTATATCAAATTAACCAATACCATACCCGATTAAGAGGTTAACCAAACCCGATTACAAAAAACCCCCAAATTCAAAAAACAAGAACCCTAGAAATCGATAACACCCGAAATCGAAACCTATCAAGTTGAAACCCCAAATTGAAGCTAAGGAAGTTGAAATCAAAGTTCAATGGCTCTAATACTTCGAGATGAGCATGTCGGAGGCCCTGACGGAGGAGACATTGACGAAGAAGCTCGCAAACGTGAGGAATAACAAATCGAGCAGTTGATTCTAGAGTTTGAAGATGAACCTCTGATTCGCCATGATGTGTATCCAGACAGTGATAACGAGGATGACAGAGGTGTTCCAGCAAGAGTTCGAAGACCTATAAGACGTGGTGAAGGGATATTGTTCGAGAACCAAGCTTTCTTCAATGGAGTTGCTTTTAAGGAGGATGTGGTCGAGTATGCATTAAGAACAGGTCGTAATCTAAAGCAATACAAGTATGACAAGAATAAAATTGGTTATAAATGTGTTGGTGAAGAATGTGAGTAGAAAATCTATGCTTCTACTTTGCCAAATGATGTTATGTGGAAGGTTAGAGTGTTTAGGGATAAGCACTCGTGTACACCAAATGGTGAATGTGAGCTGTTGAAGGTTCCTGTGATAGCTAGGTTGTTTGTAGATAGGATCAGAGATGAACCCGAGGTTTATATGCCACAGAAGATTGAAGAAGTGATAAAGAAAGACCATTCGATTACTGTATCTAGGCCTCAGTGTCAGGCTGCTAGGAATAAGGCATTGAGGTGGATTGAGAGAGAGTACGATACGCAGTTTGAACGTCTAAGAGATTATGCAGCTGAAATTGTTTTTGAGAACAAATACTCAACTGTGGAGGTAGATACTTTGACAAATGTTGAAGGTAAAGATGAGTTCAATATGTTTTATGTTTGCTTTGAGGTGATTAGAAGTACATGGAGAGAGACTTGTAGGCCAGTCATAGGGGTTGATGGCTGCTTCCTTAAATCAAAGATGAAGGGTCAATTGTTGGTTGCTATAGGAAGAGATGCAGATAATACAATCTATCCAATTGCATGGGGTGTTGTACAAGTGGAAAACACAGAAAATTGGTTGTGGTTTGTAAGGAAGCTGAAGTCTGATTTGGGACTTCAAAATGGTGATGGATTTATCATTGTTTCTGATAGGCAAAAGGTAACTAGCTTGCTTTGTTTTAATTAGTTCTATGTTATTTCATATTGATTGACTTATTGATGGTATGTTACAGGGATTGATCCGAGCTGTTGAGGTGGAGTTACCAGAGATTGAACATCGAATGTGTGTCAGACACATTTATGGAAACTTGAAGAAGCGTCATGGGGATAAGAAGCAGTTGAAGCCATTTCTATGGAACTTGGCATGGAGCTACAATGAAGCAGAGTATGAAGAGCACTTGGAGAGGATTAGATGCTATGACACTGTGGTGTACAATGATGTTATGAAGACAAACCCCAAGTCTTGGTGCAGAGCTTTCTACAAGGTAGGTAACTACTGTGAAGACGTGGAAAACAACTCCACAGAATCCTTTAATAATTCTATCAATAAGGCAAGAGAGAAGCCTTTGGTGCCTATGCTAGAGACTGTGAGGAGACTTGCCATGGCTCGTATTGCAAAAAGATCTGCAATCTCACATGATCACAAAGGTATTTGTTTGTTTCTTTCTTTCAATTAAGTGAATGTTTGCTATGTTATTTCTCTGGCCTTTGTATTGATCACCATATGTAACTGGATTTCTCATTTCTCTGGCATTTGTATTGATCACATTAGGAATATGCACACCATATGTGACTGGATTTCTCAAGAATGAGCTTAAAAGGGCTTCTGATTGCAAGATTATTAGGAGCACAAATGGGAATTATGAAGCAATTCTTAGTGGTTGTTCGTATAAGGTGAACTTGGAACAGAGGATTTGTAGCTGCAGGAAGTGGGAAATATGTGGCATTCCCTGTGAACATGCCTATGGTGTCATTTTGTTGAAGAAGCTCATCCCCGAGGACTTTGTCTGTCATTGGTTCCGGACAGCTGTGTGGAAGAGGAATTATGAGAATGGGATCGTTCCTTTGAGAGGTGCACGGTTTTGGCCTTCAACAACAGGTAAGAATGTGTATCCTCCTCCAGAACCACCACAACCTGGAAGAAAGAAGCTAACAAAGGCTGACAAGAAGAGAAAAAGAGGTGTGAATGAGTCACCTAGTAAGAAAAAAACAAAGGTAAAGAAGAGGATTATGCACTGTGGTATATGTGGAGCTGATAATCACAACTGCAGGTTCCATACAAAAAACAAGAAGGTGTGCCATCTCTGTCTCTGTTTGTGCTTCTCAATCTTGTCTCTGTTTGTGTTATTAATCCTCTCTCTGTTTGTGTTTCAGGCTTCTCAAGGTGGATCTTCTCAGGCTGAAGCTTCTCAGGCTGAATCTTCTCAGGCCCAGGTTCAAGCTTCTCAGGCTGAAGCTTCTCAGGCTCAGGTCATTCAAGCTTCTCAGGCCTCTCTCACTCAGGCCTCTCTAACTCAGGCCTCCCAAGCCTATCAAGCCACAAGCTGAACCTTTTATGCCATTTATTTATGTTTATCATGTATGAACTTATATAATCATGTATAATGATGACTCTAGGGTATGTTTGGAGGGTAATGTGGGTCTGTTTTTGTGTAACATTGCCTGAATCTGAAACTAATATTTGTTTTGTCTTTTGGAACCTGTTATGTTATTGTTCAACATTCATAAATTAGAAACCAGAAACATTGATTAAGCAAAGGGTTACACAATAACATTGAAGCTAAATGAGTACTTGTTATGTATACATTACAACCTAAACACAGAGACAAACCATACAACAATGACCAACTGCAGTTTCACAATGATCAACAGACCATACAACAATGACTATGACTATCAACAGACTGCAGTTTCACAATGACTTCCATGGTCTTGTGAAATATCTCTTGCTCAAGCCTCAATTCCATCTTCTCAGACTCCATACGATGTGTNTCGAAAACTTCGAAAACCCGAGAAGGAATTGAAAATCAAAAATCACCACAATATCGAGCTAATAGAGTATCTAATATAAGACATAGAATGCGAATTTAACAAAAGAATAAGATGCTTACTCTTGAATTCTGGAATTCGAGCTCAAGATTTTGTGAAATCAAAATTAGGGTTCTTCGTTTTTCAAATTTGGGAATTTTTGAGGGAATTGGGTTTGTTTGCGAGTGTCGGGTTGGGTTTGAAACCGAAAATTGAGTTTCGGTTTGGTTTTCTGGGTTTACTATCGGTTTGAAGACTTAACCGTGGAAATTTTGATTCGGGTGGACTGGGCTATAGAACTTTCGATTTAGGGGGAAATATGTCTGGAACTTTAATTTCGGGGGGATTTGGCACTAGGGCAATAATTCGTGGGGACTGGTTGTGATATGATAGTTATCGGGGGGAAATAGATCGTCAACCCTAATAATTTAAATAAGAAGAAGCAATAAATCTTTTGTCATTTGTTATTGACTATATATTATATATAAGTCAGCAATAAATCTTTTGTCATTTGTTATTGACTATATATTATATATAAGTCAATTCTTGCTTCGTAACGTACGTTGACCAAAGTCGTTGTTTATTTGTATTGGCCTTATAGAGTCGGTCCACCTTTAGTACATTCCACTCAATAATAATATCTTCGAAACTTTTACCCTTTTTTTTAGTTGTTGCTGAAATATCAAAAGTTTAAAACCTGTCAACTAATTAACGGATCTTTGTTTATTTAACCTGTGTCACTTTAAAGCCTTTGAAAATTAAGATGTATTATCTGAAATATGAAGAAATCCAACATTCTTTTCCCATATTCGGATGGTAACACAATAATAATAGTAGTATAAACCATTAAATTTTATAACTTCAATTTAACTTGAACATAATTAAAATGGTCTTACCAAACCAATACAAATCTTACCAAACCAAACCAATACAAACTGACACGTGTCATCCTTTTTTTAACCTACATTTTAACTATTTCTCTATTTTACCTTTTCATATTCTCATTTCTAAAATAAACATATATAAGAACAATAATTTATATTAATTACACATTTAAAATCAATTATTACAATTTGACAATAATTTAACAAAAGAAATATACAAAAAAATCAATTATTATAATTTGTCATCCTTTATTTTAATTATTTCTCTATTTTACTTTTTAATATTTTATTTCTTAAAAAAACATATATAACAAAAAGACATATACAAAGATAATAATTTCTCTTAATTGACCATAACTTAACTCATTAATACAATTTACAATAACTAATTAATTAATTAGAAAAATTTCAAATTGTTCTTCTTTTATAGTTGATTTCCTTTTCTATATAAGCGATTATCTTTTCATATTCTCATTTCTAAAAGAAACATATATAAGAACAATAATTTCTGTTAATTACACATTTAAAAACAATTATTACAATTTGACAATAACTTAACTCATTAACAACATAATTGACAGTAATTTTTTAAAATGTGTCTTTTCAATATTACTCTATTATACCATTCGATATTATCCATCATAAAAAAAAGACAAGTGATCATCCTTCATTTTAATTATTTCTCTATTTTTAGTTTTTGATATTCTCATTCCTAAAAGAAACATATATAACAAAAAACATTTACAGAGATAATAATTTCTCTTGATTAACCATAACTTAACTCATTAATACAACAATAACTAATTAATTAATTAGAAAAATTTTAATTGTTTTTCTTTTCACGTTGATTTCCTCTTCTATGTAAGTGATGTAGTACGAGATTATTACAATGCAAATTTCAATTTTTTTCCTTTTCAGGTTTATTTTTTACTTCTATATAAGTGATTTAGTTGGAGCATAAAACATCTCACGAATATAAAATCACTTCTTTATAGTGCTATATATATATATATATATATATATATATTAATTTATTTTTTCTTTTCAGTTTGATTTTCTCTCTTTTATATATGTGATGTAGTTGGGAACATAAAATCAATGACGAATGTAAGATCACTTCTTTAATGTAATGTATATTAATTTATTTAAATTAGTTAATATTTACCCCTTAAAAATTATAATTTTTTTCGTATGTCTTATTTAATTTCATTAACTAAATATAACTATTTATCAACAATACAAATATAACTAGACTAATTTAAATGGCATCACAATCTTATATAGTAAAGAAGATTTTCTCTTATATATAACTGTTGTAGTTGGGAGTATAGAGTCCATGACAAATGTAAGATCACTTCTCTATTTTTCCATCTTATGCTTTCAATGTAATGTGAAAAGCAAGGTAAGACTTTTTTATTGGACGATCTATATGAGTCTTTCCACTTTTTCTAAGATGACTCAACCAAAATTTAGAATATTTTTTTTATTTATTCATGTATTTTCATCATCACAATTTCATCAAATTCATTTTTATAGAAGTGTTAATTAGTTTTGAAATTTATAATAAGTTGTAATAACTTTGTGCAATATTGATAGAAATATAATTATTAGAAGACGATCCCAAAATACAAAAACTATTAAACTATATTATTTTTAAATAATTAAATAATATTGTAACTATCATTATTTACTTTAGTGTATGGAGAAAATAGAAACATGATATATATTGTAAATTATAAAATTGTTTTACCTAAGCAGAATGATCAAACGACATCTACATAGATCAATCATTTTGATATATATTATTTATATAGTGTTGTATAATTTACTACATTTGTTTAAACTTACGCAACGCGTGAGACTTTCCCTAGTATACTATAGACATAGGAGTGGATTTCGTATCTTTTTACTATCGTTCATCCGGTTAATCGAATACAAATATTTCGTTTTATAAAAAGTGTCATTTATAACTATTGAAATACTAATAAGCAAAAATCAGATGATTAAAAACTAAACAAAATATTAGCTACAAAGCACAAAAGCAAAACACATGTGTTCAGCTAGTATAAGGTAACCCTAACCCACAAATTAGTTACAAATTGGGTAACTATTTTAAGTTAACCATAACCATATTCCGCCATAATATACCAATCTATTACCATATTTTGCCACTTGCTAACGAATCTTTGTCGCTTGCGTTTCTTTCATGATGTCATATTTTTTTTGTCTTACTGAAAATATATAACGTATACGAAAATGTGATGATATTGCTCAGTGGTTGCTACGAGGAATCCATTAATGGTGGTTGAGACTTGAGATATTAAGTCCCCATGGAAATTCTGATTTTCATTTTCCAAAGTCATCTTTTTAAACAAAAATAAGTAAAGTCTCTGAATTCTTTGCATATATAACATATAAAATTTCTCTACTCCTGACGATAATTAAACTTTGTCACGAAGTCACTGCTTACAACTTTACAACAATTCTAAGTAATTTGTTTGTAGATGATAAACTTAAAACGTAATTTTTGGATATACTCCGTATAAGATTTACAACGTAGGGTCTAAGAGTATATCAATAATAGTTTTCTAAAATTTTCAAATCATCTTATTTTTGTGAAAAAGATGCTAACAGTTTAATTGTGTACTCGGAACCACAATTAAAACACATGAACATGCCACAATAAGAGCATTTAATGTAAGATTTAATTAGTTGTTTCATATTTGATGACACCTTGTTGTAAATACTCTCTTTCATTTGTGTCGTTTCATAATTTTTAAATTTTGTTTCAATATAAATATTTTTTGTATTTTCAATTTTAATATATTGACCAATAAAAAATTGTATAATATGTTAATAAATATAAAACAAACAAAATAAATGTTTTTTAATATGTAATGTCACTTAAGTATTTAAAACCCCACTAAGGCAAAACGTATGCTTTTGGCTTCTCCCTATTATTCATAATCTTTTAAGAATGTTATCCACCATATAAGTGTTATGACAATTAGAACTCATATTGGGATCAGCCGTTGTTATAATTTGTAATGAATTCGAATTTCACACGTATCGAACTCTTTAAACTATTTTTGAGAAGTTGATAGAAATAAAGAAATATTATCACTTCAATTTCTTAATCGTTAATCAAAGAATATACTATACATTACATGTATAAAAGTAGGCACGTCGATATACCACTATTTCGCCCACTTTCTCTTATCGCTTTTATATTGATAACGAATGTTAGATATTACACCTAAAGAAACACGGACTATACACACTTTATACATATCCAGGTCAGGTTCCTAAAACAAAAAAAAATACAAGTCATCTATGTCATTCTATTAAAAAATAATCACGTTGACCATAACGTCCAGGTCAGGTCAAGGACTAAATGACTCAGACGTTTTTATCTTTAGAAAAAAAAAACAACTCGAAGCGGTTTCGACTTGCTGCTTCTCAGAAATTTCACTGTTCACTTTGGATCAAAGTGTATTCTGTTTCCTAGTATAATATGTTTCTTTTTTATATATAAAGAGAATTGAAGATTTCGTACAAGGTTATACTTTTTTTCCGATTAATCTCCGCTTACTGTTACATGTTTTTATTATTTTTGATTACAAATATAAAATAAATATATTTTTATTATTCGAACGTATAGATAGTGAGTTTGTAATGTTAAACAATTAATTTATGTTCATAATTTTAATGAAAATCATAAAATTTTGAGGCTAAAAATACATTTTATATGTGTTTACTATAGTTTTAAAAATAATATTATATAAAATATTAATTATAATGGATTAACATGTTTGTAAAACATAAATTAGCCCTAAAATTAGTTCCTAATTAATCTTTGTTTAGTCTCCTATTTTCTTACTAGGCGCTAGGCCCACCTCGAGCGCCCGAATAACGCCTAACGATTAATTGAACATGAGATAGTATATATTTATCCAAAAAAAAAATAGATAAATAAATACAATAAGATTAAGTTTCTTTAATCATTAATTAAAATTACATATATAAAATATATTTATTACACATAAACGTATTCCCCTAGTGTAAGGATAATTAATTGAGCTAGCAAAAATTTACAGTATTTTTTGTTATTTAGATTATTAGATATTTTGCTTGATTTTATTGGTTAATAGTTTTGGAGAGTAAGTTTGGATTCATTTTATCTCTTTTCACTCGTTTTCATTTATATCCTGTATATAAATTGATTTAAATTTAATTCATTCAATTAAGAAATATTAATATTGATTTCTTATGTAATGTGGTAGATTTTTTGGTGATAGTGACTTTCGTTGTAAATGCTACGAAACTTCGTGGATGATGCGAAAAGACCGACTATAATGACTAACTATAAAACAAATGCAAACTGCATTGAAAATATCATTGCAGCAGCTCTTATTTTGCATTCTCATATTTCTTAACACATCGCTTTCACAAGATACTTTTTAAAATTACTGGTTTTTTTCTTTTTTTCGGTTTCGTAATTCCGGTTTAGCAAATACCAGAGACAATGCGAAGAAACGTTTCTGATCATGCAGAAAAGAAGAAGAAGGTGGTGGGCGTTGAGGTTCTTCTGGACCTTCCCAAAACCCTAAGCAAACCAAACAAGAAATGGCAATTAGCATTCATCAAGATCTATTGCTCAAGAACTCTTCTCAACTGCGCCAAACACGCCATTCGAAAACCAGGTTTGTTCCCTCGTTCCCTTTCCTACACCACCATTGATCTCGACCACCATCAAGATGATCATCATGGAGATCACTTCAAGATTGATACTGAAACCTTAAACGATCTCGTTAAGAACAAGAACCAAGAGAAACTTGAGTCTCTTGGTGGTCCTAACGGCTTAGTCTCGGCTTTGAAGACTAACACACGTCTCGGGATAAACGAAGAAGGCGATGAGATTGAACGTAGGCGTTTAACGTTCGGGTCTAATACTTACACTAGACAACCATCAAAGAATCTCTTCTATTTTGTGGTGGAAGCTTTCAAGGACCTCACCATTCTCATCCTTCTCGGCTGTGCAACGCTCTCTCTTGGGTTTGGTATCAAAGAGCACGGATTGAAAGAAGGATGGTACGATGGAGGAAGTATATTCGTAGCGGTTTTCTTGGTTGTAGCTGTCTCTGCGGTCAGTAACTTTAGACAGAACAGACAGTTTGATAAACTCTCTAAAGTAAGTAGCAACATCAAGATAGATGTCGTTAGAAATGGACGTCGTCAAGAGATCTCGATATTTGACATTGTCGTTGGAGATATCGTTTGTTTGAACATTGGAGATCAAGTTCCAGCAGATGGAGTGTTTGTTGAAGGACATTCATTGCACGTTGACGAATCAAGCATGACTGGAGAAAGTGACCATGTCGAGGTTAGCTTAACGGGAAACACATTCTTGTTTTCCGGGACTAAAATCGCTGATGGGTTTGGTAAAATGGCGGTTACTTCTGTTGGAATGAACACTGCGTGGGGACAAATGATGAGTCATATCTCGCGTGACACAAATGAGCAAACTCCATTGCAGTCTCGTCTCGATAAGCTTACTTCTTCGATAGGTAAAATCGGTTTACTCGTAGCTTTCTTGGTTCTTTTGGTTCTGTTAGTCCGTTACTTCACGGGAAGCACGAAAGATGAGAGCGGAAACCGTGAGTATAACGGAAAGAAGACTAAGAGCGATGAAATCGTGAATGCTGTGGTTGAGATGGTTGCAGCAGCGGTAACAATCATCGTGGTTGCGATACCAGAAGGATTGCCATTAGCTGTGACCTTGACATTGGCATATTCCATGAAGAGGATGATGAAAGATCAAGCAATGGTGAGAAAGCTCTCTGCTTGTGAGACAATGGGCTCTGCAACGGTTATATGTACCGATAAAACCGGTACTTTGACGCTTAATCAAATGAAGGTAACCGATTTCTGGTTCGGTCTTGAATCAGGAAAAGCTTCTTCTGTGTCTCAGAAAGTTGTGGAATTGTTTCATCAAGGAGTTGCAATGAACACTACAGGGAGTGTGTTTAAGGCTAAATCAGGAACAGAGTATGAGTTCTCTGGTAGTCCAACGGAGAAAGCAATTCTGAGCTGGGCGGTTGAGGGATTGAAGATGGATATGGAAGAAGTGATTGAAGAACACGATGTTTTTCATGTGGAAGCTTTCAATTCAGAGAAGAAGAGAAGTGGTGTGTTGATGAAGAAGAAGAATGGAGAAGTCAATGTTGTTCATTGGAAAGGAGCTGCTGAGAAGATTCTAGCTATGTGTTCTACGTTCTATGATGGTTCTGGAGTTATAAGAGAGATTAAAGAAGATGATAAGATTCAATTCGAGAAGATTATTCAATCTATGGCAGCTAAATCTCTCCGTTGCATCGCCTTTGCGTATTCAGAAGACAATGAAGACATCAAGAAGTTGAAAGAAGAGAACTTGAGCTTACTTGGGATTATTGGAATCAAAGATCCGTGTAGACCAGGAGTGAAGAAAGCCGTAGAGGACTGTCAGTTCGCCGGTGTAAACATCAAAATGATCACCGGAGACAACATTTTCACGGCGAGAGCAATCGCTGTAGAGTGTGGGATCTTGACACCTGAAGATGAGATGAACAGAGAAGCTGTGTTAGAAGGAGAAGAGTTTAGAAACTACAGTCAAGAAGAAAGGTTAGAGAAAGTCGAAAGAATCAAAGTAATGGCGCGATCTTCACCGTTCGATAAACTTCTAATGGTGAAATGCCTCAAGGAGCTAGGCCATGTTGTGGCTGTTACTGGAGACGGTACTAACGATGCACCGGCATTGAAAGAAGCCAATATCGGTCTTTCGATGGGGATTCAAGGCACAGAAGTTGCGAAAGAGAGCTCCGATATCGTGATTCTTGACGATAACTTCGCTTCTGTTGCAACGGTTTTGAAATGGGGAAGATGCGTGTACAACAATATACAGAAGTTCATTCAGTTTCAGCTCACTGTCAATGTGGCAGCTCTTGTGATCAACTTTGTGGCAGCGGTTTCAGCCGGAGAAGTTCCTTTGACGGCGGTTCAGTTACTGTGGGTGAATCTGATCATGGACACACTCGGTGCATTGGCTTTAGCTACAGAGAAACCAACAAACGAACTGATGAAGAAGAAACCGATAGGGAGAGTCGCGCCATTGATCACAAACATCATGTGGAGGAATCTACTAGCTCAAGCGTTTTATCAGATCTCTGTGCTCTTGGTGCTTCAGTTTAGAGGAAGATCAATCTTCGATGTGACAGAGAAAGTGAAGAACACTTTGATCTTCAATACCTTTGTGCTTTGTCAGGTGTTTAACGAGTTTAACGCGAGGAGTTTGGAGAAGAAGAATGTGTTCAAGGGGTTACACAAGAACAGACTCTTCATTGGGATTATAGTTGTGACTGTGGTTTTGCAAGTGGTGATGGTTGAATTTCTGAAGAGATTTGCTGATACTGAGAGGTTGAATTGGGGTCAATGGGGAGTTTGCATCGCGATTGCAGCTGCGTCATGGCCGATTGGATGGTTAGTGAAGTCTGTTCCGGTTCCAGAGAGACACTTCTGTAGCTACCTGAAATGGAAGAAGAGATCATGAAGAGGCACTTGATTTGATCTTACATTATTATGTATATTATGAAGCATTGATTTGTTTTTCTTTTAATATGTTTAATAGATTTGAATAAAGATTGATCGATTACATTGCATATATATAGAGTGGCCATGAGGTCTCTCTCTGCCTCTCTCCACTCGGTATCTAACATGATGGAACGAACTGTGGCGCCGATTTGAATCCGGGACATGTTCTGATTCATGAAAATCGGGTTCTCTCCTGGAACGAACTCGTATCCGGGCACTTTCAAGTGTGATAGGTAAATGGTTTCATAAGGGCCAGGTCTCACTCCTTTAGAAATCTTGAAGCAGATTCCGCTGAAAGCTATGGGAAAGACAATTTCACCCGTTTGTTCTTTTGATCTTACCCTCACCGATTTTCTCCAGAATTGTGGGTGTTATGAAGTATCCAAGATCTTTTGTTGCTTTCTTGCTAGCAAAGGTATCGAGTAGACGAATGACAATAGCTCTCTAGAGCATGAAGATTCTTCAGCTGGAACCATAACGTCCCATGGCAATTTGATTTTGATGAACATTATATTCAGCCTGAAACAGTGACATTTCCAAGAATCAGAAGTAGTCAATTACATTTTGATATGAAGATTATGCATTCTACAGAAACAAGCTACCAATTCTACCAAAATGATCAGCTTGAACTTTTCTTTCAGACATTTAAACAAACACTTTGCATTCACGTAACAATTGAAATGAAACTCAACAATAAAGAAGAATCACAAAGTTTCAGACTTTTCATTTAGCATCAAACCTACATTGATTTGCCACAAGCTTAACCAGTTTGTATATTCCAAAACGTTACAATATCATCGTACTTCACAAATCCTATATTGAATCTACTGAAAATTTGGTTTAACAAATCAAAAGCTCTAACTTGAACTTACTGAAAGACGAAACTAGAAGCTCTAATGGAACAACTTCGGAAACAGACTCCAATTTCCACTTTCCGAGGATCAACGAAGCGTTGGAGGAGAAAACACCGTCCGTCGTCGTCGAGAGTAGACCACGCGTAAGTTGGTTTCGTTATTTCTAGGCCCTAAGAAGGCCCATTATTGCAATGGGCCAAACATAACTCATCCATTAATTTATATGATTATTATTTTTGACAACAAATTCACCTGAGTTTTATGAAGTCAAAAATGAAAGATTTATGCATATATTACACGTAAATATATGGTAAGTTACTTGACTGTTTTTATAGATAAACACAATCCTTTCATTCATACGGTACAAAGTTTCAGGCCCAAATATTACAAGTTTCGGAAATTGCCTTGCAGAACGAAAAACAGTCTTTTCTGTATTTATTTGAAAAAAGGTCCGGCCAAAATATGGATAGGCTTCTCCTATACAATACAACAATGACTGTTGCCACAAGGCTCACAACACAAACGTTACAATTTGAAACGACGCAGAGACAGTCTTTGTCTTTGGTCTTAAGCCCGAACCACTTCCGGTAATCTACCATTACCTGCCGGAGTCAAGCTCTCATAGTAATCCACCAGAACTTTCCATCCACCTGGGCACATGAAACCGTCTGGCGGGTTTTCGTTGTTCTTTGCCAATGTGCGCATCTAAAAACACACAAGAGATTTGTTTTATAAGTAAACCATGAAGAGTTTTAACAATGTAGGATTTGGCTTTGGGAACTAGTAGATTACCTTAGTGCCGGAGATGAACAAGAAATCTTGAGGCCTTGATGGATCGAAGAAAGCCATCTTGCCTTGCGTCTTGTCATATGCAGCAACCTGCGATATTGAACCAAGAAATCAGATCTCAACATTTATAAACAAAAGGTGAGAATCTTTTTGAATTGTATCTTCTAAATACCTTGAAAGGAAGGATATTGAGTCGTTCGAGTCCTGGTGCCATGCTTAGTACTTTTTTTCCATGATCAGCATCGTAAAGATCACGTTTCTCTATGGGATGACCCATCCCAGCTGGATCACGACCCACAATGTAAAAGTTAGCACCGGCATTGATTCTAGCCTTGGCATGCCACTGCACTTCGGTTGGACCAGCGTAATGCATAGGAGACGGGAATATCGAAACCACTGTGGTCTCTGGATCAAGAACACCGTCCTCTAACACCTGTTTAGATTCATAAACCCATTTAGTATACAGAAATGTTGTTGCTCTCTCGGAGACAAGCAATCAATAAGGGTTACTTCTAAACCTTTTCGTGCTGCTTCATCCTCCAATCTAGAGGAACATCATCAGCCTTTGTGAACCCTCCTAACGGATGGAGCAAAAGGATAGGGTTTTTGTATCCCATCTCAAGAAGTCTTCTACGAGTATCAGTCATAAGAAGAGCATGACCATTGTGAACCGGATTCCTCAGCTGGAAAGCAAAGACAGCATCAGCGTTACGCTTCTCCAACTCTTTACGTAGCTCGGCAGGCGAAAGCCTGAACCGGTCAAGCCCATCGTTGTACTTCACTGGCTCAAGAACCTCAAGATCACCCCCAATGAGCCAGTTTCCAGCATTAGTTATCGCCTCTTCAACATAAGGCAAACCTGGCGCGGTCGTACCCCAAGTTCTAGCTATCCTTTCTTCCTTTGGATGCTTGTAAATCTCAATGCTGATCAAACAGAAACAAATAAGTTTGAGTAACCCCAATCACATATATAGCCTAGTTCAATTATGAATCTATATATCATTGACTAATCTCAGGACAAGACAGTTGAATTTGAAAAGTTTGATTTTTGTCAAATCCTATGAAACTTTTAAGAGTCTAAAGTAATGCATAAAGAGTCTTCAGCCTTTGTGGCTGTGTCAAACGAATCAGATATAGTCTATTCCAATCATGAATACATCATCAAATTCAAAGCTCAGTTTCTTCCCCATTAATCTCAAATCGACTTTGAACATTTGGGGATGAAGAAGACTTACTCGCTGAGGATAGCAACGGGATTACCATCGGAATCAACAAGAGCGACACGTTTAGACTCGCCGATTCGTGCCTTTTGCTCATCGTCAATAGCGAGAACAATAGGCACAGACATGTTAACGACGGAGCCGTCGTCAAGACGAAGCGAGTTGAAATGAAGAGTTTGGAGGAACTCGGATTCTCTCATGAAACCTCCGAGTGGACTTGCCCAGCCTTCGCTTAATACGTGCATCCATTGCAAGTCAATCGCCGTAAGCTCAACGCGTGGCAGCTCCGCCGCCTCGTGTTTCTTCTCTCGCCGCTTTGGCGCTTCCACGATGAGCTCTACAAGCTTACCGCCGTCAGGCGCGATTAAGCCGGCTCGGATTGATCCAACGCCGCCGCGACGGCGTAGGGGTTTCGAAAGGAATGAAACGGCGGCGAAGGGGAGATCGGAGTTTGGAGATGATTTGGTGAGTGGTTGAGATAGGAATGGAGTTTTGCTTAATACGGCAGCCATGGAAGCCATTTGAAGGTTTCTCAAGCTATGGCTGCTTCAAAGCTTTGGCTCTAATGGAGGAGAGAGAGATTGGTTTGTTCCCAATTCAATTGGAAAATGCGATTTGGTTCTTGTGTGGGTTTTATAGCGTTTATAGTAGTTAAGGACCGTATCTGCGAACATTATTATGTACCTGGACGGACATTAGTTATTTGTTAATTTTATTCAGTGTATAATTAAAAAAAAAAAGAAAGTGGAGTGACATAATATATAATTAGGAGGTTACCTTATTGGTACGTTGCAGGGTCATTGAATAATTAAATAATAATACTATTTTTTTTATAATTCAAAAAGATTAGTACTCTTTAAATTTCACAAAAAAAAACATTTTAAAGTTTTGTTTTTGTTTTATAGATAGTATCATTGTATTTACAATACATACGTATGAAAACTCTTAAACGACCGTTTATTGTGACACAAAGGGGTGTATTATTATCGCTGTTAGATCATAATATGATAATATGTAGTATATGTGAATCGTAGACAATTGAGTCCGCTGAACTTGGGCGAGAGATAATAAACATATTTATCTCTTCGTACTCCCATCCCAAGGGAAAGTCCAAAATTTTGATAAACATATTTTTATTTTATTTTATGTTTTGGGACACGTTAGATAAGGAATATTTCATAAAGATTAAAGAGTAGTCATAAGACCAAATATGAAATATTAATAGTTTTGTTGTTAAGGGAAATTAAAAATAATTAAAAGTTAGGAAAGGTGAGGTAAGGCCTGTGGACCGATGCTACAGTTGAATATATCCAAGAATACGGTCAGGTTCGACCACCCATTTGCTTATTACACAAACCACTTGATAATAGAATATTAACACCACTCCATCTGCCACGTCACATCACGAATATTTGTTCCCTTTTTCATTTTTAGAATAATATAATTTGAGTAATCTCATTAAATAAATAAAAATGAATGGGATCACGAAATATATCGACAGTTAAAAATAAACCGAGATTAAATGTTTTACGATTTTAAGATATTTTACTGCAATAATAATAATTTGCAATCATGTTTAGGCTATGTTATGATCTTACGATTTTTATTAACTTTCTTTTAGATTATTTTTTCGGTATATCAGTCTTTTCAATTTGTACTTCTATTTTTCCCTTTCTGGAGCCTTTTGTCAAAAAACTTCAAAATCGTTTTTGATTTCATCTGATACCATAAATTCTATTCCTTCTTTTCGGTGGACTGACTTTTCAAACTATGCTGCTTATTGTGTTTGTGTTTAAAATACATTTGGCCATGCAACTAAATTTCGTAAATTATATAATATTTTTTTATGTCGACCATAATTTATATAATCTGTAAAACCTAAATTTTTTATTTTTAATGAATATTTACATTCTTAAGAAAAAAAATACTATTTACTATAGAATTCAATTATCTCGTGATTTGGAGATACCGAATACAGTATATTTTCACAAGTCGTTATATTAATAAATCGTTACAATTTTATGTTGCAAAATTTAATTTATGTATTGTTCCTCTTTCCGTAACTATTTGTGTCTCTCGCTTTTGACAACGTTATGAAAACTCGATTAAATTTTGATAAGAGAGGAAAATATTTGATAATTTAGTATTGGATATTGTAGGGAGAAAGAAAAAACAAACCAGGTGTACTTCATTGAGTATACTCAAATTTAAATGCTACTCTAGATTACAAAATTATAAAGCTCGTCAATTTTGACCTGACCAGACCAATCGTGATACTTGACCCGAAGCTGCCACGAAATAATCTACTTTTTTTCTTCTTATAGATAAGCATGTGTTTGATAATCTGACAATGATGCTGTGCTCAGGGCCACGTGGTAAATATTGTCAAAACTGGAAAGTTGGTAGACTGGTAGCTGAAGCCTGAATTAATCTCCCAATTATTTCTTAATCACTTTTTCCATTATTACAAATTGAACTCCAACGTTACAAGTTTACTCTTATTATTTTAAAATTACTTAGTTTATATAATACGTGTTAACACAAATTTTATGACAAATTCGGAGTTGGATAATGTAGTGCTTGACCAGTTTATTGGTGGCTGGGCCTGGGACCTTCACATTCAACATGTGTCAAAATAAAACATTCGTGATCGACCTACCTGCTTTGCTCTCATAATCATTAACCAGATAATTGAAAACAATAAGCAAAACATAAATCATAAAATTTAATACTTATATATATTCCTAAAATATAATATTTCAAAATGCACTACCATTACATCGGACATTGTCTAATGAATAAAGCTCGTAGTATTATAATTTTACAATTAAAACGTTCTTGTTTTTCTGAACATACAATAAATTAATCAAAATGCTCAACGATAGTTAACATTTTTAATTAGTTCTGTATTAAAACCTTTGTTGGGACTCACCGTCCAAGTCCACTAACCCAAAGTGAGTAAGTAAGATCCATATTTGAGGAGATGAGAAAGAGTATAATCAAAGTCTCTTGATCAATCCGAGAGTCCTTAAGAATGGAAAAGAAGAAATATATACTCTAAGTCAATCCAAAAGGTTTTAAAGAAGACTTCACCAAATTATTACAAATGAGCAAAGGGAACAAGGTTGACTTGAGTGAGTCTAAGCTCCATGAGTTACAATCCGCACGTGACATCGCACCATGAAGACTTTCTGTAACGCATGAGGAACATAGTAAGAACATGCATGCGTACGTGCGTCTGCAACCGTTTTGATTCAAGAACAACTGGTACTTGACGTCCACGATAATGTATACTATATGATTTACTTATTTAAGCACAAACCTTTTGAAATATAATTCTCCAATATGAAGACATTCCGTGCATGTCTATAGGTCAATGACATAACGAAGATTAGGCCCAAGTATTGAGGAGAAAAAACGAGGCTCAATCGTGGTGGGCTGATTTTAAAACTTTCGTTATAATATTTGTCAAGGACATGTTTGTATTTTATGGTCCACCTCCAAAAAATGCACACACTGTGTAAGGGTCTAGCTAATATATTTTTTTTTGTTTAATAATAATGCAGGTTTACATTCTACTGATGAAATATTGATACGACACTAACACATACGAGTACGACTATTCTATTATATTTAAATACAAATTTTGTAAGGAAATTGTATTTAATTACTTAGATGCCACATAAGCTATGTACTTCGACCAAATTAATCTGTCTAGTTTAAAATCCCTAAATGCAGTTTCATTACAAAAATTGTTTCAATAGCGAAAACGTTTTTTTTTTTTTTCGTCTGAAAGTTGCGTTAAGGAAATTTCATTTTAATGATTTATAAATTAAGCTGGTCGCTTAATTGAATTTGGTCTGTGGGCTATTTTTTCATATCTTTTAGATATCTAAATTGGTTGATTCATGCAAACTTCTATTTTCACCATTAATATAATATATTTGTTTAGATTTTCCTAAATTTTACTCTGATCCTTAAATTAATGTCTCCTTTATGGTATTTATCATTTTAAAAAGCTTTCCTACATAAATAAAATGTTTAATTTAACGTACGTTATAAAAGAAAAAGGGCAAATCAATGCTTGACCTTTTCTTGGAGAAGTAAAAGTAACGGTTGGAGAAAATTGAATGTGATACGGAACAGATTAATACATTTTGGTGTAAATATATCCACAAATGTAATTATATACATACAGACGAATTTTTTTTGTAACTGACGAACTAAAACCATTAAAGGAAAGTTTGAAAAAGACGAAAGCAATTTGGAGAATCTCATTTTTAAATTAGACAAAAAGAAAAAATTGTACACTCGGTGGAGCTTTCCCATACAAATAGAAAAGCCAAAGTTTCAAAATCTCATGAACCGAATCATATCATCCCTATAATAGATGTACCTATTAGATGATGACGATCGATGAGTTAAAAGAGAGAAAAAAAAAAGATGATGACGACCGATGATGATATTGATGATCAGTTTGTACTTGCCTATACTTATGATATTTGATCAGGCATGAGGTGGTCAAGAAATCTTTCGATCATGAACTGACATATATTTTGCGTACATATATAACTTTGATTTATACAATTGAAATGTAGTGGTTTGAATCTTGAAACAATTGTTAACTAGTTTATGTGTACAGTATATCTTAAACATGCAAATTAAAGGGGACCATTTCCACCAATGAAACAGTAAAAATTGACATACCCGTATATCTCGTGTAATTGTTCAATATTTTTTTTGGGTTTAATTTGAATTATTTTTTAATTCTTCTATCACTCACCATGTTTCCGGTTATCTAAACACAGCTCTAGGATCCATTGAAGTCATCCAAACTACATAAAACATCCATTTTCGGAGGCCAAAGCTGAGTGACTCTAAAGCCTAGTTAACCTTTAGTTTTGTTCAATGGTAATTTATCGGCCAGCCATCATTAGTGTTCTAGTATAAACTGTTAAAAGATTCGGTTTTTTTTTTCTTCCATATTCTTAACATTTAATTTGCATATATCTGGTCGATATATCAGGATCCTCAAGTAGAGTTAGCTCCGGGCAACCACTAACACCAAAAATCTTAAGTCTAACTTATATAAAATTTTGCAAAGACATAAATTTGTATCAATCGTGTACAAGTTCACTTTCAACTTCTTCCCAGAAACCCTAGGCTATTATAGAAAAAAAAAATGTATATGAAGTTCTTTTCTTAGAAGAGGTATATGAGTAAAAAGCAGAAGTTGGAATTAAGTCTCTCTCTGGAGATCCCCAAAAAGTAATTAGAGATCATCAACACAATTTGTTAAATTCTGTAATCTTTGAAAAAAAAAACAAAGCTCCTCTTTCCTAGCTTCACCAAAATAAGATCCTCAAATTTAACTAAAAAAAATGAATTTGCCAAAGGAAGAATTAGGGTTTCCTATATGTAACTCTATAACCCTAATTGAGAAAAAAAAAAAGAGAAAATTCTTCAGATCCACATACACACAATCATATAATACAAATTCAGATGAAACAGGAATATATATATATAGCCTCATCAGAAAAGAGAACTAATCTCATAGATCAGATGAGAAAAGAGAGTGAAAATTAGGGTTTATATATAAGGGTGCAACAGTCAACGGGTGAAACTGCGAACATGATCTAATCGACACTCTCATCACTAAACCATCGTCATGAAAACAACAACGGATAAAGAAAGCTAATTAGATCATGCTGGCAGCTTCATCAGATGCCGGTGCACCATATCAGATCAAGAACAAATGAGAAAAAGAGATAAAAATTTCTGTTCATCAAGTGAAGAAGAAGACGGGTGTTTATATAGAAGAGAAGAGGAGAGAACGTGAAGGAGAGAGAGATAAGAATATGATTTTAGAAGGGTCAGTTTTACAATTTAACAAGAATGTGTGGGTCGAAAGTGAATAAAAACGAGAGAAGAAAAAATAAAAATAAAAAAAGAACGAGTGACAAACAAAAGGCGTTAAAGAAAAGTGGTCCAAAGTAAGAACCGTGAATAAAATTGAATAATGTCACGCCGATTCTCTTAAGCCCTCATGCACTTACTACTTCTTCTCTCTTACATAGACAGATTAGTTTTATGTGTTGTTTTTGCTTCCTTCTGTAACACTATTAATTACTTCTCTACTACATTGATGGGGACCCTTTCTTTTTTCTTCTCTTCTATTAATTCTTGATTTTTTATTGATTATTTTCTATGAGATTAATGTTCTAGAAGATGTTAGATGATAATAGGAGCCTCTTTGAGATTTCGACCACACTCAATCTGAGACTTGTTTATCAATGTTAACATTTTATAATTATGTTATTATGAGAAGACTGGACGATTTGTATACGTCTGAATGTCTATATACATCCGTTCTTGGTCAATTTGAAACATATTAGTCTGAATTGGTTTATTTTATATTAACCATTTGTTTAATAATATGTTGAGAATTATGACTATAGTTTCTATGTCGGAGAGAAAAAAAATGACAGTTTTCTTGTTGTCCTATTCGATTGATTATAGACTTTATTAGACTCATCATCAGGTTTAATATAGTTTTCAAACTCCACCGCAGAGACATATCTTTATGATTCATAAAGAAGTAGTGGCTTATACTAATTAAGACCTAAGCCATGAAAAAGTGAAGATAACACATGCATAAAGTATAACCTACGGAAACTCTTAGACTAAATATAATATATGTGAAGTATTACATTTTCTTTTGGCTTATATATAAGCACATCGTACATGGTTAACTACTTTATAACTCTCTCACATACCAATAAGCAATTAAACATTGTAATTCTCTCTAATGATATAATGTATATAACTCACAAATTTTTTTTTTTATTGATAAAAACAGTTCAAAAGTATACATGTTCTTAGTTTTAAGAAGAAGCAAAACTATGTCTTATGTTTTGTTCTTCAAAATACAACTTTTAAAAATTCCCAAAATACCACAAAAAAGTTTTTCTTACAAAGAGTTCTGAAAAATTGTATAACCCTTACAATTGCTTATAAACTTTTCAGAAAAACATTTGTGATATTTTAAAGTCTTTGACAAGACATTAAAGTATTTGTTTTAACCAATACAAGTGATACCTTAAGTGAGCTCATATGGAATATTCTCATGATCTATTTAAAGTGCATTGATATATGTATGTATATATATGTATTATAATTAATTATTGAATCAAGTGCCAGTCTTTGTCACAAAAAATATTTTAGTTTTTGTAAAGTATATTATATAATTATCTATGTACATACAGTATCCATGCTTAATTACCGACTACACATGTTTTACGACCATTTGTTCTTGTAATCTACCACAATGCCAATTACCGGTATAGTAATTAATAGCTCTAGACGTTACAGCAACTTGTTTTCTAATATAAATCTAGAAGATGTAATAAATAAAGTCTGTGAAACTGATGTTATTTAATTGTTTTATTGCTGTAAATGTATAGAAAGAGAATTGAATAATAAAACAACTTTCCTCAAAAAGATTCCTTATCACTAACAATGGGATGATACCATTTCTATGCAAAAACTACCCAAAATTCGATAGGTTCTGGGCAAGCTGTTGGTTTGTGACAGCTACGCGATATTGCAAGCTATTGAAAATTATTGATATGGACAATCTTTGACAACGACTTTGTTGTATTTGGTAGAGATAAAAAGGCAAAACCTCTGATTGGCTTAGAAGTTTTTCTTTTTCATTGTTCCTTTTTTAAGGTTTTTAGTTTGGTACCAATAAGTCAACAACACTAATTGCAAAAGAAAGGGTAAAGATATTTACTCACATAAGCTTCAAGCTGGTGAACTAAAATTTCCAGTTTAGTGTGATGTGTGTCACGCGAAATTTATAACCCTTTTAAGTTGTTAATAAAATTGATTTATACAGTATAAAAGAATAAAGTATATCCAATCAACTACCTAATATTGATCGAATATATAATATAAAATTTTGAAGAATTTATCATAGTAGTGAATGCTATATATTTTTTCTTTATAAGTAATGAATAATTTCAAAAAATGAAAGTATAGGTTTTATAACAAGCAAATCCTAAAAACGTGAATGTTATATATATATTAGGGAAGGCATCACGCGTTGCGTGAGTTTAAACAAATATAGTAAATTATACAACACTATATAAATAATATATATCAAAATGATTGATCTATGTAGATGTCGTTTGAGCATTCCGCTTAAGTAAAACAATTTTATAATTTACAACATATATCATGTTTCTATTTTCTCCATACACTAAAGTAAATAATGATAGTTACATTATTATTTAATTATTTTAAAATAATATAGTTTAATAGTTTTTGTATTTTGGGATCGTCTTCTAATAATTATATTTCTATCAATATTTCACAAAGTTATTACAACTTATTATATATTTCAAAACTAAACTAACACTCTGATAAAAATGAATTTGATAAAATTGTGATGATGAAAATACATAAATAAATAAATAAAAATATTCTAAATTTTGGTTGAGTTATCTTAGAAGAAGTGGAGGAGACTCATATATAAGAAAAAATAATTTTAATCATTATTATATATAAGAGAAATCTTCTTTACTATATAAGATTGTGATGCATTTAAATTAGTCTAGTTATATTTGTTTTGTTGAATATATAGTTATATTTAGTTAATGAAATTAGATAAGACATACGGAAACAAATAAAATTTTTAGGAAGGTAAACATTAATTAATTTAAATAAATTAATATATATATATATATATATATATATATATTACATTAAAGAACGTGATCTTACATTCGTCATTGATTTTATGTTTCCAACTAACATCACATATATAAAAGAGAGAAAATCACCCTGAAAAAATAAATAAGTTAATATATATAGCACTATAAAGAAGTGATTTTACATTCGTGAGATGTTATATGCTCCAACTAAATCACTTATATAGAAGTAAAAAATAAACTGAAAAGGAAAGAAATTGAACTTTGCATTGTAATAATTATCTTACATTTATTAGGGTTTATATGCTCATACTACATCACTTATATAGAAGAGAAAATCAACGTGAAAGTGAAAAGAAAAAAACAATTTGAAATTTTTCTAATTAATTAGTTAGTTATTGCAAATTGTATTAATGAGTTAAGTTATGGTCAATCAAGAGAAATTATTATCTTTGTAAATTTTTGTTGTTATATATGTTTTTTTAGTAATGAGAATATCAAAAACTAAATCAGAGTAATTAGAGGATGATCACTTGTTTTTGGTATATGTTTTTTTATGATGGAGAATATGAGTGGTATAATAAAGTTATATTGAAAAACACATTTTAAAAAATTACTGTCAATTATGTTGTTAATGGATTAAGTTATTGTCAAATTGTAATAATTGTTTTTAATGTGTAAGTAACAGAAATTATTGTTCTTATATATGTTCTTTTAGAAATGAGAATGAAAGGTAATCGCTTATATAGAAGAGGAAATCAAACTTGAAAAGAAGAACAATTTGAAAATTTTCTAATTAATTAATTAGTATTGATAATTGTATTAATGAGGTAAGTTATGGTCAATTAAGAGAATTTATTATCTTTGTATGTGTCTTTTTGTTATATATGTTTTTTTTAAGAATGAGAATATCAAAAAGTAAAATGAATAATAATAGGTATACAATATATATTGTATTTTTGTATATTTTCTTTGTTAAATTATTTGTCAAATTTAATATTGATTTTAAATGTGTATTAATAGAAATATTGTTTTTATATATGTTATTTTAGAAATGAGAAATATGAAAAGGTAAAATAGAGATATAGTTAAAATGAAGGTTAGAGATGACACGTGTCAGCTGTGGTTAAGCGAACCTTACTTTATTATATAAGATATATATCATTATTTTTTAGTATATATATATGATACTAGGTAGTTGCCACGTCGCGTTGCGTGGGTTTATCCACTACAAGAAAAACAGGGCGATTTGCACAGAAATTTGCGACGGAATAATTCCGTCGCAAAATAGCGGCGGCATTGCGATGAATTTGCGAGGAAACTGGTTTTCCATCGCAAATTCATCGCAAATTTGCGCACGATATCTCTCGCATTTGCAGGGTTTGCGTGAAATACCCTCCTATTTGCGATGCCTTTGCGACGAAAATTTTACGCCAATATTGTCGGGGAATTGCGAAGACTTTGCACGGGTAACTTGTTTCCATCGAATTCCTCGCAAATTGCGACGGATTTGCGATGGTTAGTAAAAATGGGTGAAAAGTAGGTAAACACACGTTTTAAACATGTTGTAGCCTAATTATGCGAGGCCGTTTTTCCTCGCAAAATACGTGCAATTAGACGCAATTCCGTAGCAATTCTCTCGCAAACTTTTACAAAAAAATCTATAAATACCGTAACGTGAGATCTCTCATTTCACAACCAAAACAAACTAGCTTACAAAAAAAAACTAAGAAAATACTAAAAAAAAAAAAAATCGAGATCGTTTTCCGAGAGCTTAGGAAGAATGGCGTCGCATAATGAAGCATATGCATTACGAAGTTGGATGTATAATCGAAAAGATCGCGGAGACAAAAGAAGTGATGAAAGAGTATCTGTGTCGGGTTGCGAGCATTCATCACACCAGGCTCTAACAACCCATATGCGAAGGGTGACGGTAATATTCTGTCCATGTAAAACTCAAGAAACACTCAATATTTGGATATTATATTGGTGAAGAAGCATCTATATAATAGAGGATTTATGCCGAACTATTATATCTGATTTTCACATGGGGTGGTTATAATCTTGGTGCCGGAAGTAGTAGTACGGGTGATGGTGTTGATCAACCGATTTATAATGAATAATTATAATTATGGCCAAATATGTTTGAAGATTATGAAAGGGATCAAACAGAGAATAGGTTTCATGATATGGTTACTGATGCATTTCATGAATCTATTCCTGCATTTGCCGATGAATACTAGGGAAGAACCCAATGTTGAAGCACAACATTTTATGATATGTTAGACGCTGTAGATCAACCTATCTATGAGGATGTAGAGAGGGGTTATCTAAACTTTCATTGGCATCTAGGATGATGACAATTAAAAGTGATAATAACCTAACTGAAAATTGCATGGACGCATAGGGCTGAGCTTTTTAAAGAGTATTTGGCCAGAAGATAATATTTCTGCAGGGAGTTACTATGAAATGCAAAAATTAGGTTGCTACGTCTGGGGCTACCTTCGGAAGTTATTGATGTTTGCATTGACAATGCATGATTTTCTGGAAAGATGATGATAAGCTACAGGAATGTCATTTTGTGGAAGCCAAGATATCAACCAACTACCGGAAGGAGCCGTGTCCCATACCAACGTATGTGGTACTTGCCTATCACTGATAGATTGAAAACGGTTTATACCAATCGGAAAGGACATCGGCGGCAATGAGATGGCATGCAGACCATACAACGAATGATGGGGAGATTACGCATCCGTCAGATGCAAAGGCGTGGAAACACTTTCAGACGGTACATTCTGACTTTGCTAACGAGAGTAGGAATGTCTATCTTGGCTTATGCACTGATGGATTTAGTCCTTGGTTTCTGGGAGAAATATTCTTTATGGCCTGGTGATATTGACGCATACAGATCTGCCACCAGAAATGTGCATTGCAAAGGGAAGTCTTGTTTATATGAGTATCTGTCACCGGGTCCTCAGTATCCAAAACGATCCACTTGAATGTTTTCTTGCAACCCTTGATTTCATGAGTTGAAAGAATTATGGTATACAGGTGTACGCCATTTGATTATTCACAGGAACGGAATTTTACAATGCGGCAGTGCTTATGAGCGGACCATTAGTGACTTCCCAGCATTATGGGATGTTTAACGGGATGGACCACGCCACGGAAGGTTTATATCTTGTCCATTATTGCATGGATCATCAATGCCTTTCAACTGAAAGCATGGAAGGAGTCAGTTGCTGGTTTGATGTCATCGTCGCTTTTTTCCGCTGCATCATCCGTATCGCAAGAACAAAAGTAGTTACAAAAAGAACAAGGCGTTGTGCGTATTCCTCCCCCCAGTTTTATATGTCAGGTAATGATTTGTTTGAGCAGATTGATATTATGGTGCTCAGGAAAACATGTAAACGTGGGGGAATTTGGCAACTACAGCGAAACATGCCTGACGGATACTGGGAGTTCTCGACAATTGGCACAAATGAGTAGTCTTTTGGGAACGTCACCCCATATTTGGAAAGATCACCTAACTACGGCACAACCTTGATGTGATGCACATCGAGAAAATTTTTTTCGATAACATCATGAATCCGATTTTGGAATGTGCCAAGGA
Organism: Crucihimalaya himalaica; assembly: GCA_004349715.1. NCBI lineage: Eukaryota > Viridiplantae > Streptophyta > Magnoliopsida > Brassicales > Brassicaceae > Crucihimalaya > Crucihimalaya himalaica. The sequence goes on from SMJT01000068.1 coordinate 479,304, forward strand.
CGGGAAAGAGTAAAGACAACTTCAAATCAAGGCTTGGACTTGGCGCCGAAACTGCTCAACGAAGCGACGTTTACATATTACAAGAGATGGTAAATTACCGATTCTGAATCTTTCGGTTGTCTGGGGAGCGAAACAGACCGTTTTTTAACTGGATTGCTTCCAGATGGAAGGTTTCGGATGTTACGTTGTCCAAATCTCAAGATGTATTTGAACAAAGCAAAACAATCTGCCGGTATGAAGAGCCACGATTGCCGATATTTCATAGCAACGACTATTACCCTTTGCATTTGGCTGAGCTCTTACAAACAAACATTAGAAAACACACAAACTCAAACAAAGAAAACACTTATCACCACACCAACCCACCCCAACCTAACACAAAAAACCACCCCAAAAAACCAAAAATAAGTCCGAACAACCGACAAAGCAATTGCTGGTACATATTTAATTAATTACATTTAATTATTGAAATAGATTTTGTCACTTTTATATAAATTATTTCGGGAAGTGCTAGTGTTGATTATAATAACTAGAACGTGTATGGGGCATTTGGGAGCATCTTTTCAGGTATCTATGCACAACGAACACTACAGACGAGGGCATTGATGCAAATTACAAGAATAATATACAGTGTTGCTTCTGTAATTTTGAGAAAATATTTCCACCATCTATTTTTTTGATGCTGACTTGAACATCTTCCATCCACCCTACCGCAATGAAGGCAGCTCTTGAGGGCAGGCTGTGCAATTTCCGACTGGATGTACCCGTTCGACGATTCATCGGGACATCTAAAAGGAAAGGCCAAAAATCTTGCAAAAGTGGAAGGATCGATTTGCAAGGAAGTTTGACTGAAGAAACCTTTCATTTACGTCATATTATTTTAGCCAACCGTTCGAACACAAAAGGCTAACAGTCTAAGCGATATGACGATGGAGGTGTTTGCCCAACATATAACGTAGAGAGTTCCCAGAATATCTTCACCCAAATGGGAGACTTGGTGGAAAGTTAAGGAAGTTTGGTGGGAAGACCACAAATTTACTCGTGCGGCGCACGAATTATATATTCGAAATTGTGAAGGAGTACAAACGTTTGAAGAAGGTATATCTCTTAATTAATTATTTAAATTTGTTAAACTCTATCAATTATTTAATATATAATTATTCATGTGGAAATTGACGAATTTACATTTAATTTTGTTTTGTACAGTGAATTCGACAGGTCAGATGCGAGAAGCTTGTCCCGGTTTTACCAGAAAAAGAGTATGAAAGTTCAAGAAGATAATTTTGCTGGCTGGTTAAGATATTATGTACGTAGAGTAAGGATATTAAACATATTTGATATATCACAACTATTTAAATAATCTAATTCGTAATAAAAATTTATGTTATATAATATTAGGTGATGATGGATGTGCAAACCAGCCCTGCTACTAGGTTGCATGAGATTATTCACGAACCAATTGGCGAAGATGCAAAACTGCCCAATGTACTTCAACTCGTGGATACAAACTTTTCACACATAATGATATGGCTCCAATAAAGTCAACCGCAAATTATTGGAATCCAGTGCCAGGATGATCTAAACTTCTACGGCGTCTGCAAGAAATTATGGAAGTCTCATAATCCTGGAATTATTGGGATTGAAAATGCATTTATTCAAATGTCATTGTACGAATCCAACGGTCGGTCCGGGCGTCCGCACAAACACATTAGGGGAACGCGATGTCAATGCAAACACAAAATTTCTAACTTCGAACTTTTATCCTAGCATGTCAAGCAGAAAAGTGTGTTAATATCTTACCCTCGGAAAAGGCAAATGCGGGAGACGTGGTTATAAGTGATAAAGTGATCCGAGAGTCGTATAGTCGCGGGAAGTTGACGATGTGGCTATGCAACATGAAAATACAGAAGTCTTTTGTAGCAATTCGAATCACCGCCGAATATCTTTACATATTGATCCAAAACCAGAGAAGAGGAAAGACATAATAGTTGATGAGAACGAGGAGATGAAAGAATCTGACGAAGTTCGAGGAGACTGATGATGAAGAAGCACTGATCATAAGTGACCTCCAATGAATCTTTGAAAAAGATTCTGATTAATTTAAAGTGTTTTTAAGCAATTTCGATTTTACAAATAAGTTTTTTTTATAAAATTTACCAAATTTGCGAGGGATTTGCGCGATGAAACATCTGAAATCCGTCCGCAATTCCCTCGCAAATTGCGAGGGAATTGCGATGGGAGCATCAAATTCCAACGCAATTGTCCTCTGGCAAATTTGCGAGATAATTGCGAGGAAAGCGTTTATTCCACGCAAGTATTTTCCCGCAATTTGCTAGGGAAATTGCTTGGAATTAATTTAAAATCAGCAATCGAGTGAATATTTAACACTCATTCAGATGTTAGCCCGATAAGAGGTTATCATGAATTAAAGTATGATCCATAATACATTTGTGTTGATGCTCATTTCGAGATATCTCATTTGCTTCGAGTCTAATATGCAAGGTTGATAAGCAACACTTCCCCAAAGATACAAGAACCGAACTAGTAACAAAAGGTTATGTAACAAGAACCCGTAACTTAAAAAACAAAATTACAGGGTCGCAATAGACTCAAGTAGTATGAATTTAACATCCAAACATATCCATAGGTTGATAAGACAACACCTCTCTACAACAAACCTTCCAAGATACAAGAACTGTAACTATATAGATCCAAAAGTTAGTAACAAGAACCGTAACTAAATACAAATGTTATGAAGTCTAATAGCTCACAGTAGAATGATTTGCATCGTAATCCAAACATATCCAAAACAAATTGATTTACTAACTAGATGGTTAAATTTTTTTTAATCACATTTCCAAATTTTGCGACGAGAATTGCGAGGAAACGTCTTGTTCAACGCAGTTCCCGTCGCAATTTGCGAGTGAGCTTGCGAGTGAAATAAAAATAGTCGCGCACTCCCTCGCAAACAGTTTTCCCCTCGCAAGCCGTCGCAAATTTGCGAGGGAATTTGCGGACTCCTAGTCCTTTTACTGTTTAACCGCCGATAACGATTTTTAAATCGTTTTGATTATTTTCATTGTTGCGATGGAATTGCGATGGACCGTAAAGTTCCTCGCATCCATCGCAAATTGGTAATCGAAACCTACTAATGGTGCGATGGATTTGCGACGGAATTGCGATGGACCGGAAAAACAAATAAAGTCGCGATCATCGTTCTTCCTTTTCTTTTCTTTCCTCCTTCCTCTCGGCCATCGCCGATCTTCCATTTCTCCAGCCCACGAGCCGCCGCGGTTCCTCTCTCTTTCCTCCTCTCCAGTCGCCGATCTCTACTCTCCATCCTTCTCCAGCACCAACTCTCTACTCTAAAGCAAGGTTAGGAGTTTGATTTTTGTTATATTTTTGTTAGATTTGATTTAAGGTTTATTAGTTTTAGGTTTGATTTTGTTGATTTTTGAGTTGATTTTGCTTTCATTAGAATTAGAATTAGTTTAGTTTGATTGGGGTTTGATTTTGTTAGATTAATGTTTGTAATTAGATTTATGTTTGAGTTTGATTTTTGTTTAGAATAGTTAAAAATAGGAATTGTTAGATTAGTTTAAAAATTAGTGAAATTGTTAGATTAGTTTAGTTTAAATATTTGTTAGATTTAGGTTTGTTAGATAGTTTTGTATATTTAGAATTGTTAGATTTAGTGTTTAGATTTAGGTTTGTTAGATTGTTTTTGTTAGATTTTAGAAAATTATTTGTTATAAAAATTTTATAATTAATTTTTAGAAATTATAAAAATTTTAGATTAGATTTGTTAGAATTTAGAAAATTTATGAATTTGTAAATTTGTTAGATTGTTCAAATTTTGTTAGATTTTTTAATTTTGTTAGATTTTTAATTTTGTTAGATTTTTAGCTTGGTTAGATTTGTTAGATTTGTTAGATTAGTTTTGTTAAATTTGTTAGATTGTTAGGTTTTTAAATTTTAGGTTGGTTAGATTTAGGTTGGTTAGTATTTGTTAGATTAGTTTTGTTAGATTTGTTTGTTAGATTAGTTGTGTTAGATTTAGATTAATTTTGTTAGATTTAAATTAGTTTTTGTATTATTTAGTTAGTTTTTTTAGAATTAGGTTGTTAGTTTAGATTTAGATTTGTTAAATTAGGTTTATAATTTATAATTCATTTAGTAATTGATTTTTAAAATTTATAAGTTTAATATGATATCGTTGTAATTATTTTACTAATTTTTTAAATTTTGTTTTTCAGATGTCTGGAGTTAATAACGAGTACTCTCGTTATCTCTCGAGGGGTGCACGCACTCGGAGGAGTGACTCGTCTCGGGAGTGGCACGCCTATTCCAGAAACTCCTCGGACGAGTTTCACTCTCTCAGACGGGACGACATGACGACATCCCCGGAGTCAGTACTATTCACCGCCTCCACCCGATGCTCAGATCCTCCACCGGTGTGTACAGTATGATAACGACAATGATGATCTTGTCGTTAAGGCGATACTCGAGTCTCCAGGTCATGACCTTCTTCCCCGCTTTGATCAAGACGTCCTGATAATACGTATTGGTAAGGTTTTTTTTTTTTTGAATTTATTATTTAATTTTAAGTTTTTTAAAACAATAAAAGTCTATTATTTTATTTTTATTATTTACATTTCAGGTTTGATCAAGACGGCATGCGTGGCCGCTTCGGTCCGCTCGATCTTTGAAAGAGATTTCAAAGAGCCTCATGCCAATTGGAGCAAACACCAGAGCATGTCAGAAGACGGTGGTTTCAGACTTTTGCTGTAAGTTTTTAATATTTAAAATTAATTATTTTATAATTTATATAACTTATTGTTTGAATTTTTCATGAATAATTTTTTTTTTGTTTAGCAACACTATCATTGGAGTACAGTATTACGAGCAAGGTCCGAAAGGAGTTTGAAGCGAAGCTGAAGGAACGCATGGCCGACCAGGTGGGACGGTGGAAGAAGAAGTGGAAGAAAGAAGGCGACCTTGCGATGCCTAGGTGGTTTGATCCAGATGTCTGGGCAGGCTTTGGTGGCTTATTGGCAAGGATCCGGCGAGCGAGATCAAGAGCGCTAACAGTCGACGGCCCGGTACGCTGATCCTGATGGGGACGGGTATGCCAAGCATCGGTCTGGACAGCTTTCCTACTTGCCCGCGGACGGAAAATCGTAAGTTTTTCATTTATTTTAATTAATTCAATTCTAATTATTAATTAAAATTTAATTGTGATATTTATAAAAAAACAAATCAGGCAAAGGATCGCGGAGATTCGGTCCGGATTTGCTAGCTGTCCTCGAGGAGACAAAGAGGCGACCAGATGGGACTTTTGTCGACAAGAAGTCTGAGAAGAATCTACAACGACGTCACTTCGAAGATGCAGGAGTTGACTCAGCATTCAGAGGGCGATGAGAGCGCATCTACTCCATTGATCTCGCCGTGAAGAACAAGATCTTTACGAGGTATGAATAATTAATGTTTTTTATTTATTTTTTACAATAATTTTTACTAATTAAACTTATTCTTAATTTTCAGGTCGCTCCCCGTAAAAAAAGGGAGAATTTACGGAGTCGGTTCTCTGCAATCGCAGATCGACTCGTGCACTTCTTCTTCCTCGGGAGTAGCAGAAGCGGAGTCCGCCGCCTACCTCCAGGGCATCATTGAGTCGTAGGCCCAGCTGATCGTGACTCAGTCTGAGAAGATCTCGAAGTTCGATCAGATGTTCAGCTATTTGGCGACAAAGGATCCGGAGCTAGCACAAATGTTTCAGGAGCCTGGAGACACTTCTACGAGTAGGACCGAGACAGGAAACGGAACCGGATCCGGTCCATCGGTTTTAATTTTAGATTTTCGTTTGTATAATACATTTTAGTTTCTTTTAATTTTAATGTTTCAACAATTTAATTTTATTTATAAATTTTAATTTTATAAATAATTTTAATTTATAATTAATAAATTTATAATTATTAATTATAATAAATAATTAAAAATTTTATTTATTATATAAATCAGATGCCGCCGCAATTCCCTCGCAATTTGCGACGGATTTGCGAGGGAGATAAGAACGGTAGCCTCGCAAATCCGTCGCAAATTGCGAGGGAATTGCGACCCATTGACGAACTGTTCCACGCAATTCCATCGCAATGTTTCTTCGCAAATCCGAAGCAATTATTGCGACGTACTTGCGGGTACAATTGGTAACGCATTTTGCGATGAATTTGCGATGAACAGTTTTGCGATGAACTCTTCGTTCACGCACTTCCGTCGCAAATTTGCGACGATATTGCGGGGTTATATTTGCGACGAGATTGCAACCACGTTTTTTCCTCGCAAATTTGCGAGAGATTTGCGACGGAAATTGATTTGCGAGACGGGATTTGCGACGTGCGTCTCGCAAATCCATCGCGAAAGGCCATTTGCGACGGAATTGCGACGCAACTGTCCATCGCAAATGGCCTGTTTTCTTGTAGTGTATGTGTTTAATTGAATTTGATCGTTAATTTATTAAAAAGAATGTTTTTGTTATTGATAAGACTTTCCTACAGTTTTTATCTTTAATTTTATTAAACTTTATTAAAATTGTTAGAATACATATTTTCATATTCAGTTGTATAGGTTGGGGGAAAACGGCAAAAATCAATTTGAACAATTTGCAGGATAAAATTTCATACTCAAATTACGATACAATGTATTTTTTAACCTAAACAGTCATTAAATTCAAATTTTATACCCGATTTATTACACATTAGCGTAAACCAACTTTAGCTTAGACAATATTAGTCAACTGTTAAGTTTTGATGATTAAGGCGCCACTCTGCGTTTGAAAATGACAATTTGTTGATTGAAAACGACAAAGTTTTGTTCATTATACATACATAGACTTAAAACGACTTCGTTTTTTTATTTTTATAATTTTTTAACTAAAATCAATTTTATTAAATATATTTTTTAAAATTTTAAAATTGTTAAAACGGTGTTATTTTGAGTCTACGTATGCACCACGACCAAAACAACGACGTTTTGGATGGAAACCATTTCATAATTATTTTAGTAAACTGCTTATTTTGTTATGAGTAAAATATTGATATATTCGCTTGAAAATTTTTTTGTCACTGATTATTCTTTATATTTTTTTCCTTAAATTAAGTTTTATTTTAAAAAGTTTATCATAATTTTTATTTATATGATTGAGCTAAAAACATATTTGTGGTTGAAACAAAAAGTTAAATGAACATTTACAACTATGAAAGTGGAATAATAGGCTAAACAACGACATAATAATCATTCTAAGGTGGAAGAGTATTCGACATTATATTGTTTCCATTTGATTAAATAGCTTGGAGAGAAATAACCGAAAATGAAATAATGAAAAGATCACCATTAGGAAAGTGAAATAATTAAAATATATTTTTTAGTGTTTTAATGCTTTATAAAGTATTAGTGAAAACTTATTTCATTGGTATTCCAAGTTTATGAAGTGAATTTTATGATTTGAAAAGTAGTAAGTGAAAAAACTTTAAATATGATTATATTTATATCATGTTAATGAAAAATATTTGTAAATTATTTTTTTAATGTTATTTGAAATTTTAATAATATTGCATTTTCTGATTTGGATTAATAATAATATTTCATTTTGGTTCAAATCTACCGTCTTTCTATTGTGAGACTTTTCCCTAACAGCTTTCTCACCCAAGTGAGGTTGGATATATGATTTTTTTTAATAATATTGCAAGTTTTTAGTTTGGCAAACGGTTAAAAGATATAGAGTAAATAAATAACTTACTCATTTAAAAGAATGTATAAAGTAATTTTATGTTGGAAAGAGATGTCATCTATATTGGATCCTTGAATCTTTGTGTGTTCTGCAATGATATCAACAAACATTGGTAGGAACAAATTAAGCATATAAATCTTAAACATGTTACAACTATGAAGGTGGAATAATAGGCTAAACAACAACATAATAATCATTTTAAGGTGGAAGAGTATGCGACATTATATTGTTTCCATTCGATTAAATAGCTTGGAGAGAAATAACCATATCAAAAATATTAGGAAAATGAAATAATGAAAAGATCACCATTAGGAAAATAAAATAATTAAAATATATTTTTAGTGTTTTGATGCTTTATAAAGTATTAGTGAAGACTTTATAGCTTGGAGAGAAATAGGTTGGAGAAGACTTAATGCTTTATAAAGTATTAGTATCAGTGAAGACTTTATAAAGTATTAAATAGCTTGGAGAGAAATAACCATATCAAAAATATTAGGAAAATGAAATAATGAAAAGATCACCATTAGGAAAATAAAATAATTAAAATATATTTTTAGTGTTTTGATGCTTTATAAAGTATTAGTGAAGACTTTATTTCATTGGCTTCCAAGTTTATGAGGTGAATTTTATGATTTGAAAAGTAGTAAGTGAAAAAACTTTAAATGTGATTATATTTATATCATGTTAATGAAAAATATTTGCAAATTATTTTTTTAATGTTATTTGAAATTTTAATAATATTGCATTTTCTGATTTGGATTAATAATAATATTTCATTTTTGTTCAAATCTACCGTCTTTCTATTGTGAGACTTTTCTCTAACAGCTTTCTCACCCAAGTGAGGTTGGATATATGATTTTGTTTAATAATATTGCAAGTTTTTAGTTTGGCAAACGGTTAAAAGATATGGAGTAAATAAATAACTTACTCATTTAAAAGAATGTATAAAGTAATTTTGTTTTGGAAAGAGATGTCATCTATATTGGATCCTTGAATCTTTGTGTGTTCTGCAATGATATCAACAAACATTGGTAGGAACAAATTAAGCATATAAATCTTAAATATGGCGAACGTATTGATTATGAATGGAAAACTATTAAAATAGTACAGTTTACGGATTGTGAAACTTTGTCTTCATATTACTACACATCACAGTTACCTATACGGATTGTGAGACTTTGTTAATTTTTTACGGATTGTGAGACTTTGTCCCCATTGTCCCATGATATTCATTTAGTTAGATAGAGTGGGCTGAAGAGGAATGAGAAAGTGTTTGAATTTTGAGAATGAAATAAAAAGAAGAAACATGGAAACATATATAGAGGTTATTGTTTTGGTTAAATGATTTTGAATCAATACTAATTAATATTTGAATGTAATGAAATCATGAGTTAGTGCATTTTAATTACACAATTTTGTAGGTGGGAGTTACGGAATCTACTAATTGGGGAGATGTGGGACTAATGTATTGAAATGGACAATTATTAGGTTTAAGTTTGTTTTAAATCCAAAATATTTTAAGGGGAGACTAATGCATTTAAATAGTCAATTATTATATTTAAGTGGACAATTATTGCATGTTTTAACTTGAGAGACTAATGCATTTAAATGGTCAATTATTGTATTTAAGTGGACAATTATTGCATGTTTTAACTTCGGACACGTGGTGCATTCTCGTTAAACAAACTCTACTTTATTATTATAATAGATAGATACACACATCGTTAATTTTGTTTTTAGTAGATATTATATTTCTTGTCCGATGATGATATAAACAATTTGTTTTGAAGCCATATTATTCTGAACTAAAGCATACATTTGGGATCCATTTGTTTTTGAGTCTGAGAAAGAGACAAAATCAGTTGTGAGTTTAATTGTGTTTTTTTTTTTTGACATCAGCATTCATCGATTATGGTAATTCTCCGAATAAATTTATTGTGTTTCAATTATCTATTTGGTTAAAAAAGTATATATATTCCCCCCCCCCTCTCGAGTTATATACATGAATTGCGAAGATTAGGCGTACAGATTTGTCGTACATGTTTTGACATGACTCACGAGGAGGCTGATGCAACTGTTTGATGTATACGTATGCAAAGTGAGAAGTACTTGATCAGACATATGTGATGCTCGAAATTATCTTTTTGTTTTGGATCGATCATCTATCGAATACAATGGTACAATAATTTATATGCTTCTTTTTTTTCTTTCTTAAAAAGCATTATTAGAACAGATGCTAAATAGAGAGTTGGTTGATTGTGATGACATCACTAATTTGCATACCCACCAACGTTAATCAGACGCACCTAATCGGTAATTTCGACTGCCAACAATATTATAAGGAAATTCAACAAACTATATAATACGAATCTACAGTGATAAATTTGCTATATTTTTGTGATATTTTGGAAAAAAAAAGTTCTTAATTTCATTGTGCCCAAAAAAAAAAATCATGAAAATTTCAATGTACTAATAGCGTAAATGGTTTTGCTACAAAACTAATGTAAAAATGGTAAAATCAATACTTATTTTACTATCTAAATAAAATAAAAATAATAATTGCTACCAAATCTTTGTAGCATATAGATCGCAAATTAATTGCAACTTTATTTTGGCAAATTTATAAACCTAATTTCAGTGAGGAACAAATAAATGTAGAAATATAGTTAAGGATTATATTATCATATTATATCTAACTAATATATTTTTTCACTAAAATATAAATGATCGTACTAATTTTCTTTGGTTCATGTATGTGATAAATCTGTTGCAAATTGCGAGTTGCTATAATGTTACTATATATATGTAGAGAGAATACATGAGAAGAGTTAAAAGAAGCATGCTTGAGCCAACAGAGAGTGGATCCAAATGTTGCTTTCCAGCTTTATACAAACGTATCACCCACATTACTGCCACTGCTACATACATTTAAGGAGAGAGAAAGAGATGAGAGAAAGAGGATGATCATAATGATAAATCGATGTCGATGATAAATTGATGAGGATGGCTCCGGTATGTGTACCCTAGGAGTTGTAGCTAGCTAGCTAGGACCATGGATATATGTATATACATACATATATTGGTGTTTTTGTAACTTGTACGTACCTTAGATAGAGCATGGAGTTTACTAACACGGCAACGTTTGGTGGGGGTAGTGAATTTGCAAGTGGGGCTGAGTCTATGTAATAGAAGATGCAACATGCAAATGGTCCCCTTTCTGTTTTTATTTAAAGAAATTAGTGTTTAATGAGGAGGAAACATCCCATTTATAGATTCACACCCATAAAAGCAAAGCCTTCTCCTCTTTTTCCCATGATATTACTTCGAGAATATTTCGAAAATGTAAAGTGTTGAATATATAGAGATTGTGTACTTTGAACACTCATGTCAAATATATAAACTCCAACCATTTATATAATCTCTTAAACCTCGAGACCATAGGTTGGCCATGCTTTGATTACACGTACCCGTTAATTAATCCATGTACATAAGAAATAGCTAACACATAGAACTTCGATTTGGACGGTAGAGTTTGGATATTACTATATATGTTCATGAAATTTAAGGGAAAAAAAACTTATGGCAAAAAGTGATGATGGTACATGAATATTAAAAACAAAGTGCATATGCGAAGTGAGAGGAAAATGTAGTGTAATATAAAAATATCCTATACAAAAATTTAAATTCTTAGAAAAAAATTATATAAAAAGGGTCTTTTGTAATCCACTTCTTTTGGCTTGGGAAGATTCGTTGAGCATCCATGTGCTCTTTCAATCGACACTATTCTGTCTGTATCTAGCCAACCACATATACCTTTACAATAGAGAGCTTCCATATGATTCTTTTTTAAATCAATGTGATATAATATAATGAAGCATATATCATTAAAAATGAAGATGAATGGTAGTCATGTTACTTAAGGTCATGGACGACCCAAATGGCCCTTGGTTCGTTGAAAAAAAAATGATACTTTACAATATATGAGGTGTGAAGTACTTTTAAAGTTATAAGATCCGGTTCTACGTATTGACCTAATAAAATCAAGTCGGTTATATATCAGTTTTGTAATGTATGTATGAAGTTCGTAAAATTTAGCTGTGATCCTAGCTTGACCTTTTGGTTTTAAAGGATATCCAACTAAGGATCATATCTCTTTAATTTGTCGAATGATATTACTTGTGGTCTATATATATAGCATATATAAATTTGGCGTCACTATCTTTTACTATTGATTAGACATTGGGACTCCACCCTGCACTTGTCTTAAAACCTCATTAGAACAAAATATTAAAAATCTTGTAGATATGTGAATTTATTAAGTGCATTGAGTCATTGTACAATTCGAAACAGAACATTCGAATAATATTTGAAGCTTGCCTCTGACCTCTTGCAGTTTATAGTTCAATGAATCGACTACTTAACCTTATTACCTAACAACACTTATCTCCTTCACTAAACCTTCAATGATCTTCGATCAAATGATTTTTTTTCTTTTTCAAACTATTGAAATTATGTTAGTACGCCGGTAACTGATAATCTAATTAGATATATATATATATATCGTAACATGGTCAATGGCTTGATTCAGATGGTTGATGTATAGTCGGGTTGATTTATACAATGGGCCTATGGGCCTCTATGTATATGTATTCATCTTCTTTTTAGAAAATTTATGACCGGGATAATATGCGCGCGAACCTAGAAAAATGTATAGTAAGTGATTAATTTTTTTCAACTAGCTTCCTTTTCTGACCGTCGATATAAATGGTATCACTATGACGTGACATAATCACAGCTGTTCAATTTTATCACACAGTGCCAGTGTATAACAAATTCAGTTGCGGAACCCAAATTTTCAATTCAACGGAATTTTAAGAACGCTTTCAATTCCGAAACCCGCCATTCAAAACCTTGAACTGTCGAAGCAAATCGGGCGAATAGTTTCAACTTTCGAATTTCAAATTCTATATCTCTCTCTCACTCTCTCGTTTCAAGCTTAGAGAATCCTATCTCGAAAAGATGTTGGCTGCTCTAAAGTAAGTGACTGGCCTCTCTCTCTTTCTACTACGGTTCTTCTCCGTTCATTGTTTTGGTTTAAGCTTCGTGTAGCTGACTCTCTTCTCGTTTTTTCACTTTTCCGATGAACTTCTCTTTGCGTTGGTTTGAACTCATAGAGCTGAAGAAGCGAGCCAGATGCAGCTCGTTGAGCGTGAAGAAATCGATGAAGACGACGATCTATTTGAAGCGATTGACAAATGTAAGATCCAAATTCGTTTTAAGCTTTTAGGATCTTCGGTTTCTGCTCGTTTCTTTCATTTCTCTTGAATTTTCTTCAGATTTCGTTTCAAAAATCTTCATCATCTATTTGGGAATTGTATCTCTTTGTTTTATCTCTTCTTATTTTGCCCAATTTGTTTATCTAAGCCTCGTTGTTGCTGAATCGCTGGGTTTAACGAATCCGAATCTAGAATCGTTCATAGAATCTGGGAACTATTCTCGAAACTTCTGTTAGAATTCAAATTTAAGTATGAATCTAGGATACATATTGACTTCTGAGCATGGATTCTTATTGATAGCGAGTAGGTTATGGTCAAGTATCAATCTACACCTATTTCGTGTACTGTTTGTGAAATTCGAGTGGATTCCAATGTATTTGGTCGTTCGAGTTTTGTATCTGACACAAACTTTAGCTGATTTGATCTCGTAACCTTCTATTTTCTTGTGCCAGTGATCGCTCAAGGTATAAACGCTGGAGATGTGAAGAAACTACAGGATGCTGGGATCCATACCTGCAATGGTCTCATGATGCATACCAAGAAGGTATAAACCAGTTTGTTCATTCTCATTCATCGGTTATACACTATGTAGATGTTGGTTGCACGAGACTATTGTTTAAACTTTTGATTGACGCAGAACCTCACTGGAATCAAAGGTTTATCAGAGGCCAAAGTTGACAAAATCTGCGAAGCTGCTGAGAAAATTGTGGTTAGTTTAGACGTTTCCATCTGTTGTTGCTATATCTATCTATGTAATTTCCTGCATTTGCTTCATTTTAATTGTCAAAACATTTCTCCTTCAGAACTTTGGATATATGACTGGAAGTGATGCTCTTCTAAAGGTTAGACTCAGTGATTTTACTTAGGTCTAGAAGTCTGTCTTTCTGTTGTTTGATCCCAATAACGGAACAGTGAAATTTTGATGGCTTATTCAACATTTCATATGAGATACTGAAACCCACTAGTTGTTTTTTTTGTCTGTAGAGAAAAGCAGTTGTGCGTATCACTACAGGTTGCCAAGCGCTCGATGATCTCTTAGGAGGTATACTAAGTTTTGCTTTTACTGTTTGCCATCTTGATCACACTACTTAAGAGTTATGGTTTAATTTTTTCACAATGCTTGGTAGGTGGAATTGAAACCTCAGCCATCACAGAGGCTTTTGGGGAATTCAGGTGAAAAGCAATTGATCCCAGCTCTAGAAGTTTCCTGTTAATAGCTTAAATTCTAATAGATTTTAGCTTCACTTCAGGTCTGGGAAAACTCAACTAGCACATACCCTTTGTGTCACTACGCAGGTTGGTTTCTTCCTTATTGTCTCAATATGATTATGGTGTCTTGTTTACCGTTCAAAGGCCTGAGATCAGATTTTACTTTCCCTCAGTATATAACCATTGAGGTACTCTGTCTCTCACTGCTACTGTTATTCGTTTCTGTATTTATGTTATGCAGCTACCTACAAACATGAAAGGAGGGAATGGCAAAGTGGCGTACATTGACACAGAAGGAACCTTGTATCCTTACTATCTTAGAGCAAATCTTCTGACCAGATCTTGTGGCTTCATTAGATTATATTCCCTGATTTTTCCTTAACCCCCTAAATTTTGTAGCCGGCCTGATAGGATTGTCCCAATTGCTGAAAGATTTGGAATGGATCCAGGTGCAGTGCTTGACAATGTAAGCCTTCTTAAGCTCACATCTTTACTTACTCCCAGGAACTGCAATTGATATTCAAAAATCGTTTTCATCTTGATGTAACAGATCATTTATGCTCGTGCTTATACTTATGAGCATCAGTACAACTTGCTTCTTGGCCTTGCTGCAAAAATGTCTGAGGAACCATTTAGGATTCTAGTAAGTAAACATATCTGATTTTCTTAGTTTAGTTATCCATCCGTCAAAACTCAACACTATATATGAACTAATTTAAGCCGAGTTTACCATGTTTCCTAGATTGTTGACTCGGTCATTGCTTTATTCCGAGTCGATTTCACTGGAAGAGGAGAACTCGCAGACCGCCAGGTTAACTTTGCCTCCCACACATTACTACAGCACAATCATTGACACAATCTGACTTTGCTCAATAAGTCCAGTTTCTATGTTGCAGCAAAAACTAGCTCAGATGCTTTCCAGGCTAATCAAAATCGCAGAGGAATTCAACGTTGCTGTCTACATGACCAACCAAGGTTCACTTTACTACACTAGCTTGATATAATGACATAAAGCATCGATTTTTTTGGTTTCTTGGTTGCACTAACATAACAAGGACCATCGTTTCATTTGGTGGTTGCAGTCATAGCTGACCCAGGTGGTGGAATGTTCATATCAGATCCAAAAAAGCCAGCAGGTGGACATGTTCTAGCTCACGCAGCCACCATCAGGCTCTCCTTCAGGAAAGGCAAAGGAGAACAACGTGTCTGCAAAGTCTTCGATGCTCCAAATCTCCCTGAAGCTGAAGCCATATCCTTTTACCAAATCTACACAGACACACTTGTTTTGATTTTGATTACTCATCCATAATGCAATGACTTTGTTTATTTTTCCTTAACAGAAGAAAGTACATTTTCCAGATTACTCCAGGAGGCATTGCAGATGCGAAGGATTAGAGGAGCGAGCTCTTTTATGTCTTAATTACGAATTATGTCAGTTCTTTACTTGCTTTGTTTCTATTATATATGCGTTAAACCCCACAACATTATTATTTGCACCGAATGAGACGTTTAATTAAGTCCTTTAATTCTTAGCTTACCAGATACGACGATCATTAGCGTACAAACTACAAAGCCAAACAAAAATAAAACAAGTCTTAGGACTCATTCAATTAATCCTAGTTCGGTCAATAGGTTTGATGTTTATTCAGTTCTTTCTTTGATTTAGAGAAGACATATCAAGAATTGAAAGGCATGGGACGGGTTTTACTCTCTTTCAGCATATAAGCATTGAATTTGTGGCTCGTAGTGTTTTTTTTAGATCTGTCTACCATTGAAATCTCTGTTCAGATTGTTCATTTCTTGTTTCTCAAGGTAATCTTATATTGGATGTTTATGCTTGGCAGAACGATATCAGAAAGGTTCAATGTCTCATAACTTGCAAGAACTACTTGGTGGACCAGAGTTTTTCAGGATTCCCTCCACAATTGGCTTGCTGCCGATAGCATTAGCATTGTTTTCAATTCTTGGCCTGTTCTTCCCGAGTCTCTCGACTATCCTGATGAATTAGCTGAAGGTTTAGTCATTAAGAGAAATGTTCGTTACAAAGATCGTAATAGGTGGGACTGAAAACATTTTCTTTGTAATCAAAGCAACAATCGAACAAGGTTGCTGCTTTGGGAAATAGGTCTAGTCATTAGAGTCAGAGCCGTGCTCACCCTTTAACAAAAAGGGCAAATGCCCAAAGCCACCAAACAAAATTAAAATTAAAGGCCATATATTATTGAAATTTAATAAGTAAGGTTATGGTTTTAGTTAGGTTTTAATACTGTGTTTTTCAATAGAAATTATATTTTTATTTATTCCTTTAATTTAAAGGAGAATTTTTAATCTTTGTAACGTACATTTTGTAATGTTGAGTTATGGATATTCAAATTTCAAAAGTCTACAACATGCGATGAGACATGGGATGTCAAAACGAGATGAATGGAAGGGTATTGGGTGCGGAAGAAAAAATCAACATGATGGTATTCGGAAATTTCAGACTTCATCATGTGTTGAATGATGTGAAGTTTTTCGTAACCTGAACAAAGGCACTGGATAACTTGAAAATTGCTATTGGCATGCGGTTTCAATACGGTCAATTATAATGGAAGAAGGGGAGACAATTGCTATTGTGAAGAACAATCATGGTCTTATAAGCGGAGTTAATGGTTATGTCAAAGTATATATGGACGTGATGATGTGGGAGTTGAAGACAAAACAAATAAAAAAATCATTTCCATTCTCTGGTAGATTGTTTATGTCGTTTACTTATGCAGAGGTTCGAACAAAATATGAGGTATTTTTTCGCTTTCTTGTTAACTAACTCATTTATGTTGTTTATTTTTTGGTTAAATAGTATCGCCTAACAATTTAGTTTCCTAATGTTGTTTCTATTTATCAGAAGGAAGTTGTCGAGTGGTATGTTGATGGTGTAAAGAAAGATGATCAAGTCACTGGATCGGAAAAGACAACATCCTTGATTCTTGAAGGGATTTTCAATAACACATCTGGAAATGTGGTTAAAGACGAGGTTGTTGGAGCCCAACGGACATAGCGACATTTAAATGGGTGATACATGTTTTCTTTCCAATTTTATATCCTACATTGTTCTAATAATTGTAATTGTATTCATGATTATATTTTGTATTTTTTTGAACTCAACAATTGCAATTGAAGATGAATTTCCCTTATTTCAAGTGTGGCTCTAGACTATTAAAGGCTTCCCGTGTAATTTAAAACCCAAATGTAAGGTATTGCGGTGAACGTTGTATGTGTTTCTTATTTCTCTCCTTTTATAATAAAAAGGGGTTTTTGTTCACTTCTAATGAAACTTTTGTTCCCTTCTCAGCAAATGAAAGGTAAAATAGACAGGCAATGCAGGGTTCCTTCTAATTAAATGCACAAAGTATGATTCTAACAATGTATCTTTATAGATGAGTGAAACAAAGGTTGGCAATTATTTTTTCTTTGTTATCAAAGTTTGGCAAGATCAGATTTTTATTTGATTAATTTCTACCATTTCGAGAAACTAAATTCAAAGATGATATCAACGACATGGCTGCAAGAAAGCTAATCCGCATTGTTTTTTCATTCAAAGAGATTATCAAGAAGGATATGCCACGTAAATAGAATCAAAGAAAATATTGGGTTTTGCCATGTGAATGACCTTTGTTTTTAATGTGTATTTTCATGTATTAATGTGTTTAATTGATGTCTTTTATATTTTGTTCCAGTTTTTTCGCTACAAAATCCTTGTGGTTGCTCGAGGTAACAATTGAAGTCGTGAATGGTCTCCACATGGTCATTGAGTAGACAATTGGTTCATTCGTGCAACGTTAGTACGTGTCTAAACCTCCAAACCCAAAACCTCTAATTGAAAATTTGCATCATAGTTTAATTAATAATTTTAACCAATATTTATTTAAATTTAAATTAATTTCTAAATTAAAATAAAAAATAGATAAATGAAAATATTTTTGATATTTATTCAAATTTTAGATGATGAATTTAACACAAACAGTTATGATAATGATAAATTAATTCACTATGTTATGATAATGTCTTCACTAAAACTTTTTTATACTTATCTATCAACATGTTTTTGTGGTTTTTTTTTCTTAAAATTGTCAAAATTTTGATATAAGAATAGTTTAGTCCAAAATAACAATTTAGAAGTTAAGGTGTAAATGGACACAACTTTTTTTAGAACTCATTTATTTCCAATTATCTCTTTATTTAATTAGTATAAACCAAAAACTGAGAAGAAATATAGAAAAAGGGAGTAGTGGATGAAGGGACATGTATCATTTGACAGTTAACTTAACATAGAAACAAGAATAATCATCTTCAATTGCATCTTATTTCGTTAAAATTGTCAAATTACGGGCTATCTCATATTCTCTAGGTTTTAACACATCTTTTATAATAATGTCGTTGCTTTTGGTGAGCAGAATGTCCGGTGTCGGAAAATCGCAGGTAGGGTTCTTTGATCTCCCTCTCTTCTCTTTTCTGTGTTTTTGTTCTGTTGAATTCGTGATTGTCAATGTCAGTTTCGAAGAGGATTTCTCTTGTTGATGACGAGAACGACATCATCTTTAACATCACCTCCACGTATGCTACTTTTAATGGATGGTATCAGAGCCTCTCCTGCTATAGCAGAAATCAGAAACGAAGACAGGAATCATGTATGCATCTTAGAAGAAGATTTTCATCTGAGAAATAGGAGGTTGTCATTAATGTTGTCATTGATGTTTTTAGTAGTCTTAGAAGTTTTGAGGGCTCTTAAATCAGTCCCTGGTGTTGCATTTAAGTTTTTCCAATGGATATTGGATCTTCACCCTAATGAAATTTCGTCAAAAAGTTACAATGCAATGCTGTTGATTTTCGGTCTTAATGGAGATATTGATGGGTTCTGGAGTTTAGTTGATACTATGAGGAAGAAAGGGTTTTGCGTATCAGCTTATGTTAGGGACGAAGTGGGTGAGAAATTTCAGAAAGATGGACTAGTATGTGATGTGAAGAGGCTGAAAGAGCTTTTCGCTACAGAAGACAGTTTATCCCGTATGGTCTGTAAGATTGTGAAGAATAATGTTAATATGCATAAAGAGCTGAAGGATTTGGAAGTCGAGTTTAAAAGCAGTATGGTGAAATTAATATTGGAAAGACTGTCGGATGTTCCGGAGAAATTGTTGTTGTTCTTTCGCTGGGTTGAAGAGTTTGGTAGTTTTACGCATGATGAGAAGATGTATAACGCTTTGGCCAAGATTTTGGGGAGAGAGACGTCTCTTGGTAGTTTTCGAAATGTGGTTAAAGACGAGGTTGATGGAGCCCAACAGACATAGCGACATTTAAATGGGTGATACATGTTTTCTTTCCAATTTTATATCCTACATTGTTCTAATAATTATAATTGTATTCATGATTATATTTTGTATTCTTTTGAACTCAACAATTGCAATTGAAGATGAATTTCCCTTATTCCAAGTGTGGCTTTGGACTATTAAAGGCTTCCCGTGTAATTTAAAACCCAAATGTAAAGGTATTGCGGTGAACGTTGTATGTGTTTCTTATTTCTCTCCTTTTATAATAAAAATGTGTTTTTGTTCCCTTCTCAGCAAATGAAAGGTAAAATAGACAGGCAATGCGAGGTTCCTTCTAATTAAATGCACAAAGTATGATTCTAACAATGTATCTTTATAGATGAGTGAAACATAGGTTGGCAATTATTTTTTTCTTTGTTTTCAAAGTTTGGCAAGATCAGATTTTTATTTGATTAATTTCTACTAGTTCAGGAAACTAAACTCAAAGATGATATCAACGACATGGCTGCAAGAAAGCTAATCCGCATTGTTTTTTCATTCAAAGAGATTATCAAGAAGGATATGCCACGTAAATAGAATCAAAGAAAATATTGGGTTTTGCCATGTGAATGACCTTTGTTTTTAATGTGTATTTTCATGTATTAATGTGTTTGATTGATGTCTTTTATATTTTGTTCCATTTTTCTCGCTACAAACTCTTTGTGGTTGCTCGAGGTAACAATTGAAGTCGCGAATGGCCTCCACATGATAATTGAGTAGACAATTGGTTCATTCGTGCAACGTTATACGTGTCTAATCATGCTGATATCAAATCTACGCCTACACTAGTAAGTTGTTTTCTTTTACTTGTTAAAACTTGGAAGATAGGTTTGAAAAATTAAATAAACCATTTTATAGAAATGACATTAAGCTCTTCTTAAAACATGAAATAACTTAAGTTCATATATTATTTTTTAATGTCATAGATTTATATTTTGTGATGCTCCCTAGGAGATAGACAACTAATCCTATATCCATGGTTAGACGTGATAAATTCACATTTTACCACTTTATCATGGTTCCTAATATTCATTTTATTGTGGTTTATTAGTATTTTCTTTGTGTTTTGTTGCATTTAATATCCAACTAAATTTCTTTGCATTTTAGAAGTTCTTTAGTGTCTTTATGTGTTTTTCTGTTTTTTGAATCATTTCGGTTTTTAATAATGAAAGACACACATTTGGTGAGTAATATTTTTAAGTATTATTTTACTCTCATATATTTAAAATGTTTCATCCCTTTCTAATTTTAAATATATGTTTAACAATTTTCTGATGATCAAATAATATTGAGATTTCATATTAAATAACTTAACTTCTTAAGTAATTATATTTTTCTATAAAAAAATTATATTCCGTCATTCCGCAAGATTTTATCCAATCACACAGTTTTAATTTTTCCGCAACTTTTTATTCAGCAGATTAAATCATTCCGCAGCTTAATTTTATTTTCCTTCATTCCTCCATTACGTAGTGTTACCAATCGAAGCCATAATTTGAATTATGTTTTCTTCATATCTTTGTGTTGTTTTTATTATTATGTTTGAGTAGTGTTTTTGTTGGATCATGGGAAATGTTATACTAGGATGATTTAATAATTAGATGATGATGATTTAAGTTTCTTGTTATCAATTCCTTCATATCTAGGTTGATCTTAATGCTAGTTTTGACTAGATCACTCAAAATCTAGTTCATAAGTAGATTATGCCTGGAAGGTGTGTGAAAATGTTTGAACCAAACATTTATGAGCTTTACATATCTACCCAACAGAAGTTGATGATTAGAGTGTTTAGTGAACTAACTGGACTTGTAATTAATGATAATTAATCATTAAATTGCGAACAAATCACAAAGAGATAACGTGGAACATGGTCAACAAGAAGTTTAAAGAGATTGTGGCTGCTCGAGGGAACAAAAGAAGAACTGCTCGACTTAAACTCAAACCTGGCGAGAATCTTTCGCAGAAGCTTACGGACTTGACAAAGATTGCCAGCGGACACATACCTATCGATGTCTAGAAGAAATTTGTTGCTAACATGCTTATCATACTTGACATTCTTGTCATGTACTATAACATTGTTTTGAATGGCACGATTGAACCAGATGAGGATGAAACTTCAAAGTTAGTAGATTATGATGGAACAATTCGAGTCAGGGGAAATTTGGTTGCATTGTTAGAGAGGATTGAGACCGAAATTTTCAAGAGTTTGCAGTGCATTGATCCTCACACCAATGAGTATGTTGAGAGACTAAAGGATGAGCTTATGTTCTTGGTCCTTTCTCAGAACATCCAAGACTACTTGGAGCGAATAGGTGATTACAAAGGTGCTTCTAAGGTAGCATTAAGACGAGTTGAGTCACTATATTACAAGTCCCAAGAAGTTTGTGATGCTATGAGAAAATTGGCTGATGAGTTGGTAGAAGAAGAAAGTGGACCTCTTTCTTCTTCATTCATTGTTGTTCCGGAGATTGTTCCCCATAAGCCTACTTTCACAGCGAGCAGCCGAGCTATGATGGATATCCTTGTGTCCTTTATCTATAGAAATGGAGATGAACGGACCAAAGCCAGAGCTATGTGATATCTATCAACATGCTTTGATGGACAATTTTGTTACTGCTATAGACTTGTTGCTGATGAGTCATCTACAAGAAAACATTCAACATATGGAAATTTTAACACAGATTCTCTTTAACAGGACCATGCCACAAATTGGTATTTGTGCCTTCCGGGTTGGAATGATAAATGAGTCACATAGCTACCTCTCTGAGCTGTATTCTGGTCATAGAGTGAGGGAGTTGCTTGGACAAGGTGTCTCGCAAAGTCAAGACCACGAGAAGACACCAGAGCAAGTAATAATTAAGCTTATAGTACATATTATCTTCTATAGCATTTTGTTTCATTTTCATGAGTCTAATTTCTCCTTTTTAACATAGATGCTTATGGAGAGGAGAAGACAAATTCCGTTCCACATGCATATAAACCTCGAGCCCTTGGAAGCTATTCATCTCACTTATGTCAGGCTACTTGAAGTCCCCAAACATGGCAACAAACTCGCATGATGCCAAACGCAGAACGATTAGCAAGAATAATATTCATCGCCTACTCGAGATCAGTGAGAGGAAACGTTCACTGCACCTCCTGAAAATGTACGTGACCATGTTAAGTTTCATGGGCTTCCAACTCAAAACCAATTGGCAATGAGTAGAGTGGCTCATGTCCCTTATATATCACTTAGTCCCTTTCCATATTTTCGATGTGGCATCTTTCTCCACACGCCCCCTCGAGATAATGGCTCTTTTAGCCATTAATCTCGACAGAATCCATCACGCTCCCTCGAGATAATGCTCTTCTAGCTATCTCGAGAATTGAACCTTCTTTTGGGCCATCAATTAGTGGGGGGGGGGGATCGGGCCACATTCCGGGCCAGATTAATGGGTCAACGTGTGTTCGGGCTCTGATACCATGTTAAGACTATGGGCTTCCAACTCAAAACCAATTGGCTATGAGTGGAGTGGCCCATGTCCCTTATATATCACTTAAGGGGGTTTATTGGTTCAAGGATTTTAGTGGATTTGGAAATCCAAGTAAAATCATGTGTTATTGAATTATTGATTTTAAAAAAGATTTTTAAATCATGTGTTATTAGTTCTATCATTTGTAAATACTAATTAAAATCATGTGTTATTCTTTTAATGATTTATTGTTGGATTTCAAAATCCACGTTATATTTTAATGGATTTGAATGGATTTGAAAGTGAAGAATAGAATGATTCAAATCCGTGGTTAAAACATGTTATTTCAAAATCCATATGTATTGATTTCAAATTCCATAAAAATTTTCAAATCCTATATGGATTTACAAATCAATGAACCAATAAAGGCCCCTTAGTCCTTTTCCATATTTCTGATGTGGGATCTTTCTCCACAGACCACATCATGGCAACAACCTGATCCCTGACCAAAGGGAAGTTCCAAAAACCGTATGCAATTTTGAACTCTCTTGATGTCTGGAGAGTGTTCAAGAACCGCAACAACATCCTCGATATGGTGAAAGCTAGGATCAGTGAAGTGGCTCTAAGGACTTACCTATTCACATACTCGAACTCCTACTACAAGTCCTAAATCTTGATGAGCTAGCGAACATGTTTGACATCTCTGAGTCACATGTCCATAGCATTGTGAGCAACATGATGATCAACGAGGAGCTTCATGCAAGTTGGGACCAGCCAACTCAATGCATAGTCTTTCATGAATTGCAACACAACAGATTACAATCCCTGGCTTTCCAGTTAACCGACAAAGTCTTGACTCTAGTAGTAAGCAACGAAAGTGCAATGGAGTCTAGAACTGGTGGTGGTTGTCTAGATATAAGTTCAAGGAGAAGGGACAAGTCAAGACTATGCAGCAGCAGAATCAGGAAATGGAGGTATGAAAATGGATGGCTCAAGCCCTATGGTGAGTCTTAACTAAGGTGTTCTTGCGTAAAGTGGATGAGAGATATGCAGGCAGTGTTGACCTTAGGCTCTACTAAGACTTTTCATTATGTACAATACACTTTTTTTTGTTTGTTTTTGGTGGTTGTTTAGGAATGCTTTATTGGTAGGTTTAATTGGTCTTTTTTGTTTGCGTCACTCGTATGGAATAGAAGAAAGATTTGGTTGTTTCTTCACATTGTTTCTCATGTGCTTGCAGCTCTGGTTTTATCAAAATATGACATCATATGTATGCACTGAGAATCATCATACGTTTTTAAAAATCTTTTATTCTTAGCTTCCTTGTTACCAAGTATAGCTTCAGAGCAATAAGAGCACCATTAGTCCTTAGAATGGCTCCAGTGAGAATATCATAAAAAGAGTAAAGTGTCTCAAATTTGTGGATCACAGCCACAGGAGGGAGTCCAACAAGTTAAAAAACAAACAAGTGTGTTGCAGCTAATAAACATATTAGCCTCAGATTTGTTGGGACCAATTCTGGACGCTCCCGACCCTAGGCACGCCTTCTTTCTTGGCCTCGGAATCCACTTTAAAAGTTACACCGCACACCTCACCCGAACTGTCTACCCTTGGTACCGGCTTTAACTCATTTAGTGGATGCTCATAGCTCCTCAAGCCTCCAGATGAGGTAAAGAAACATCCTGCATTATGCATACACACAATCACATCCTCATTCATATACGCACTAGATCAAAGAACAGTGACATGTCCTCAAAACCCGCAAAATGGTTTGCTGCGTACCTTTAGGGAATGGCGCAAAGGATTTACCACAACCTTTCTTCACGGTCTCCACATCATCAGCAACAACAAGATGGCCTTCAGCATCAGTTCCCCAGAAAAGAGGAACACTCCCATCTGCATCCTGCACCGCGCATAATGATAACCTCAGCATTACAATATGCAGAGACAACAATGGGAAAGAAGCAAAATTCAAACTCACTCCGGCAAGGAAGACATTCTTTGTGGAGCAGTCAAAGAGCATAAACGCGAATTTCCCTTGGAAATCTCTAACAACTTGGTCAGCCGAATACGGACCACGATCTCTGAGGGTTCTGTAGGCTTCAATCACAATGGTGACCTCTGTCGCTGTTTTGGTTAGTCCATACTGTTGTTTAAGAAATGGAACGTTCTCTATATGTCCTTGGAAGATGCAGAACATATCATCCACCACAGCAAACAATCTGTCACACACACACACACACACAAAATTGATTGAAAAAATCAAAACTTTATACTCACATCCTTCCAGTTTCAACACATTTAACAAAGTAGAGACATCTAAGTGATGCACAAAAACCATTCAAGACAAAACCAACATATCAATGGCTCAATCTCTCAGATTCATTCCTAATAGAAACATTTCCTAAAATATCTTTGCAGGCCAGTGAATAAAACAAAACCCACTTAAGAAAGCAAATCTCTTGTATCCAGGATCAGAACAAGAGAATTACAAAAATCATCTCGTTTTTTTGGTAACATTGACAGAGAAACAAAACATAATCATGGCCAGGCCATTAAACAGAATATAAAAAAACCTGGGAAGGAGAGGGTTCTGTTTCTCAAGCGAGCAAGCGATGAAACCAGAAGATCCGAGATTAATGGTGACGGCTCCAGGATAAACAGAGGAGAAATGGTTGGGCAAGAACCCATCTTTAAGAGCACAAACCGATCCACCCTCTTGACTCTGCAGAGCCTCAGGGGTTTTCGCCACGTTCTTGTCGAAGATCGCCAACATTTTCTTCCTGACAACACACAGTTTCACACAGAGATCAATAGTAAAGTAAATGACTTTAGAATCGTTGAACAGCCACTTCTTGTGACACCCTTATTTTATAAACAAATGGCAAAACTTCAATACGACTTTTTCGTTTCTTGGATAGGATTATTCGATTTTTTCTTTTCCGGCACGTTTTACAGATATTTGTATGAAAAATTTGACTTTCATTTGTCTTTCACTTTACGGTGGTTTTATTATGTATCATCATTCCTCCACGAAGACGATTAAACTCAATATACAATAGTCGGAATTTGTCTATGAGGATCTCATAAATATGCCAAAAACAAGTAAATAAGATTATCATGTTCTCCGTAAGTAAACTGTAGCCAAAAAAAATTGTAGAAAGCAAAAACAAAAAGGGGTGTCTTTAGCTATTAAGCTCTTAATAATTAAAGTAACACTGTTTATGATTGTGTTTTGAATTCGTTCACCATTCAAACATAAAAAGGACATAAGACCTTGCTGAGATTTTGTTATGTTCAAACTCTGTTGTATGCGACCGACTTGCTGAAGAGCTTGCGGATGTAGAGAACCTGAAGCCCACTTGCTGCTGCAAGGAACATGTACTCTCCTACTGTGTAGAATATCACACGCTTTCTCGTGCTCTCATTAGCTGGACCAAAAGTTAAAAACAAAAACCATCATTCAGAGCAATGTTAGATCGTAAGGGTTGCATCTTTTGACATTCAAACGTCTCTATTGAAGAAACCTATTTCTGCTCCAAATTCATTATATTGTTATACTGCATCAGAAAAAGTTACTCGGGTGGTCACGAAGGCTGGAACCGAAAAGGGATAATACAGAAACAGAAAGCATAAGATGAATGGAGAAAACTTACTATGACGGTGACGAGTATCACGTGCTTTCAAATACTTCTGCTCAGCAACAACAGATTCCAAAGCCTCTCTCAGCTCAGCTATCTTAACATTTACCGGGTCCAAATGTTCTAATAACCATACAACAAAAGAGGAGAAACATGATATCAAAAACAGCACCAAAAAAACAGAAGAAGAAATCAAGCAAAAAGCACATTTTTTGTTGCATAAATGAAAATTCTCATTAAAAGGGAATGGAAACGAACCATCCTTGGCTAAGTCATGCTCATTGGGAATATGACCAACATGAATATAGAAGGAGACAGTTTCAGGAGTAGAATAAGGGTTGTGGAAACAAAATTTGTACATTCCACTTCTTGGTGCCTTAAACTCAAACTTATCTCCAGATGTTCCCTTCAATGTTTGTACAATGTTCCCAGCTGGAGACGTCACCTATACAAAACAATTCCAATGATTTAACAACACATTACCCAACAAAATTGCAAAATCCAAACCAATCAAAGATAGCAAATTTCCACAATCCCAATCAAGCCCACAATTCCAGTCAAACCCTAAAATCGTTAACGTCAGATCAATACAAAATTAAGCATGAAAACCATCAAATTCGATCCAATTTTTCACAAAAACGTATGGATCAAAACATTGGGATTATCGAAGGAAACACATCAATCAAAGCTAAGAAATTGGGGGAAAGTAAGTAAAGATCTCTGACCGTGAAATCCAAACCAGGATGATCTGATCCCCAGAAGATATCATGATCGACGACAACGAAGTTTCCGGAAACAGTGTCGCCTTCGTAAAGGACGTATTCTTGGACACATTCTTCATCGTTTACCGTCACAGAGAGAGACGTTATTCGATCGACCGAGTTCAATAGTATCAGACCAATCAATACAAAGACATGGATCTTCGCTTGTCTTCTCTCCATCTTACTTTTTCAGATCTTCGGTCAAAATTTTCAGTTTTGTTTTCTCGCCGAGCAGAACAAGACAGAGGAAGATGAATGGATTTTATTGCGTTTTAGCTGACCAAACCGGAAAATTAAAACCGGTTAAGATGAAACGGTGTGATTTTGAGCTGGTCAACGGCTTTTGGTCTTTACTACTACTTTAATGTTCCAAAGTTGAACTAGAGATCTAGAAAGTACATTATTGTACTGCTTAGTGCAGTTTAATTTTTAGTTTTTTTCTTGTTTTTACAGAATGAAATCAGATAAAATTAGGGTGTAATTCGGTTTGTTTTCGGTTTTTTTTTAAATGTAATAATGTCAAAGTACTTACAGTATATTCTTCTAAGAAATCATTGTTGCTGGGAAGAAAATCTAAAGGAAGCATATGTCCTGTCATTGTGTTACCTTACCATATAAAAATGGAGCTTTCCATTTCTCGTTATGAGATTGTCAATTTAGAGAGATTTGGTAAACATGAGAAAGAAACATGTTCGAGCAAAACACATTTAGGTAAAGCTAGAATGTTATGGGCCTAATGAGCTCTTTACGGCCTGTTATAATAAACGTTTGGCTAGAAAAATATCTCAGACCACTTCACATTTTATAGCCCATTTTTTAACAAAATTTTATTTAATTTATATCGGTTGATCGGTCATTTTAAGAACTCAGATTGTAATTAACACTAACATTGACGGATTTATCGACTTTAATCTTGAGTTAAGATTTCTCATAATTTTATAATACCTTAGTTTATTAATAGTGAAATAGATAACTTAGGAGTTAGGACTTTATAGATCTTGATTCATTGTAATTTTGAAACGACTAAAAGTAAAAAGAAACTGACAGAGGTAAGATCGGCCACGTAGAAAGGGACAAAGAGAGAACAGTCACGGACTCGGACAAAGGTATGAATGGGCCTGTCTAGATCCAAACTTAGCTAAGTTCCAAAAGCTAAAGAGATGTGTAATGAATGAAAATCTCTTCTAGAAACGAAAGCTATGTTAAGTTTTTGTTTTGAGCCACATGTTTTTTTGGGAGATGGAGAGTATCTTTTGTACGTTTTTAACCAATCCCACTTAGCCAAAAAGTGAGAAGAAGCTGTGACGAAGGAGGAGGCCACGTCATTGATTACTTGTTAAATTTATTTTATGCGTGGGGACAAAACCTAAGCAACGTGGTTCCTTTAGATATCGCAGCTTCCTCTTTTCCACTTTTTGAACCTACGTGTTTCGTTTTGGACCAGCCAAATACACGATTCAGATTAACAATTAAGTTGGATGTCCAAAAATCTTGGAATTGGGAGGAATCCAAATCAAATACTTAATTGGGAGGAATCCAAATCAGATTAGCATGGTTCAGTTCCTATGAATATGAAACGTAGATGAACTGTGCAGATTACTTTTGCATATAATTGTTTCTCATCGTGGTGAGGAACTAAATGACTCTAGTGATCACTATTTGTATAATAATTATTAGAAAAGGAAAAAAAAAAGTTATGTATAACGACGGTTTGACAATCCAAGAAACACTTCCAAACACTTCACTAGTTTACGAATGCAATTAAATATGATACTATGTCAGAGTACAAGTAATCATAAATAAATGAAACTATATGTCATGATCTATTTTCCGTGTGTGATTATATTTTTTAATAACGAAATTCACAATAATTTTTTTTTTTAAAAGCCAAAGAATCAGTTAGTCGTTTTATTTAAAAGGTTTATAATAGCTAAAGCTAACCATGTTAAACATCTCAATAAAGAAACCTTTCAAATACTACTAGATCATGTGTAATGTTTTTGACCGTTGGTTAATAAGTATTAACTTGAATAATAATAACCAGTCAAATATTGAAAGACTAAAAAGGTAAATAACAAAAAGAAAGTTCAGGAAACAACTCGATCTAATGTGACCTGTCATTTCTGATCACCCCGTCCTATAAATACATAAGTAAGATCCTTCGTTACTCATATCAAACTTCTACAAAAGATCCACTTAAAGTTTAGTAACCAAAGCTAATTTGAGCTTCTCTTCTTTTTCTAACACAAGTAGTAACAAGATTAAGAAATGGCAACAACATCGTTTAACATGCAGTCAGTCTTCGCCGGTGGATTAAGCACTCGCAAGATCAACACCAGCAAGCTTCTCTTCGCCGGTAGCTTCCCTAACCTCAAGAGGAATTATCCGGTGGGAGTGAGATGCATGGCTGAGGTACGTTATACTCCATCCACTTACCTGATCCAACGCACATTCATTATATACCTATGAAATCCTGACCGTCTGATTGTTCTACTTTTGTAGGGAGAGCCCACGAAGGAAGACCCAGCACCTGCACCCTCTACCTCAGCGGCTCAGCCTTTGCCTAAGTCACCATCTCCTCCTCCTCCTACTAAGCCTAAGGTATTAAATATTTTACAATCTGATTATTAAGTATCATTTAATTCTATAAAATCGTACAATTATTATCAGTTGTTTCATTCACTAAGCAGTACTAGTAACAAGTTGTGTATAGACGTGAAAGAAACAAAACAAAATTGTGCATGTTAGATATTAAACAAAATGATCCATTTTATACACATTAAAAAACCTCTTATCAGAATTTGTTATTTTTTTTATTAAAGCCTTAATTATACCATTTCAGTTAACAAATTTAATTAGCGATACTTAATAATTTTGGGTATATCATCTATGATAATATAGGTGAGCACGAAGTTTAGCGACTTGCTAGCGTTTAGCGGTCCAGCGCCAGAGAGGATAAACGGACGTTTAGCGATGGTTGGGTTCGTGGCGGCTTTGGCGGTTGAGCTATCTAAGGGTGAAAACGTGTTCGCTCAGATCTCCGACGGTGGCGTTTCTTGGTTCCTTGGTACAACAGCGATCTTGACACTTGCTTCGCTTGTGCCGCTTTTCAAGGGTATAACCGCCGAGTCCAAGTCCGATGGTTTCATGACGTCAGACGCTGAACTCTGGAACGGGCGTTTCGCCATGCTCGGTTTAGTCGCGTTGGCGTTCACCGAGTTCGTCAAGGGTGGGACACTCGTCTAAGGACAAAAAAAAGAGTTTTGGGGAGGATGTTTAATTATGATTTTGCCCCTGTTTTTCTCTGTAAAGTATTCCGTGTTAGACCTATTGTGTGTCTTATACATATGTACTACTGTACTAGTGTGACTTTTGAAACTTCGGGTTTAAAATGCTTTGATATTAGCGATGTTCATTACTAGTATAATTCAAGAGTACACAATTTTAAGAAATTTATTAATAACCATACAAAATGTGTAAGTAAAGGAATTTGATATGTGGGCTGTCATAATATTGCAGACCTAACACATAACAAAACACGACTTCGCCAACTATTTTGCATTTAATACCCATTCAATAATTAAAAATATATATTTTGCCATTTGCCTACGTGACGAGCGGAGAATTTTTGAAATCAACTGAGGGTCATAACAAAATATTTGAACAAAATGTGGTGATTTCTTAATATTTTTTTTTAAGTAATAAATGACCAAGTAAGCATAATGAATCAAGAGTAAAAATACGAAATACAAGAAAAACATCTTACTGGTCTACCTATCAAGGAATTTTCAAACTAACTGATCTCAAAATCTCGAATTTGAAAGATAGTAAATTTACAAACTCTTATAAATCTCACTGAAAAGATCATGGACTCAATGTTTATAATTGTTTTGGTAATCTAATAGAAGAGATAAATCAAAATAACTTTATAACGTTCTGATGAAGAAAACATATAAACAAAAACATAATTTGCTAGTTTTTCAGGATATTAACAATAGACCAAAAGATGAGCGAAACAACACAGCTTAACACAATGAGAAAACACTTGATCGTTGTAAGAAAAAAGGTTCTTGTAATTACATTTTAACTGCGAAAAAAATACCGTGCGGTTCAAATAGTAACAAAAGCATATAAATACATATGTATATGTTAATTTTTTTTTACACTATTTGGACAGCGTGCCTGAGTGTAATAAAGTAAAGTAGATGGGCCATATTCCAAAGAATTGGGCCAATAGCTTCCATTGGAGAGCTCTCATTTCCTATGTCCACTTAAAAAAGAGATCTATGGATTCTAAAGAATAAGGTTAAAATAAGGATTGTTCTCTTTTGTATAACATATTGTTTAAAAAGATATTTATACGGTTCACGTGAGAGATCATATAGAGTTTGACATCAGTAGAAGAATTTAAAAGTAATAAAAAAAAGTGTGAATCTGATATGGGCAAAATCTAATAAAAGCCTCTGAAAAATGTTATCTAGTAATGAAGGAGGGCGAGATGGGGCAAGTGACTCAGTGAGTCATGAAAAAACAGAGCAGAGCACGTGCTTTCACAATCTTCTTAATTCAACAGACATTATTTACGTGACTCCCACTTACCAATGTCGCTTGCTTTTTTTTCTTGTCCATTCCTTAAATAATCATGAGTCCTCAGCCTCTTTTTTTATTTTTTTTATTTTAGATGTTTAAAGGCTTTGTGCATTTAGATCCATGATCTAGTGTTTGTAATATAACTAGATTTTGTTCTTTTCAACTATATATTAATTAATTGTCATCCTTATTAGTATTTTGATAATGTGCCGTTCATTGTCTCATTTTCTTTTGCTTATTGTTTAGGGTTTGTTTTTAAATAGTCTTTGTTTGGAAGGCTTATTTGTAAAAACGACGCGGTGGCAAAACGCAAATAAGCGATTTATTTTTTTATGTGTGATTTAAATAAACAGATATTAAAATAGCAAATTGTTGAATAATTAAATAATTCACATTTTATTTTCTTTTAAACAAGCACAAATCCGAAGTTATTTAGAAAAAACACAAAGCTTTAATAAGCCAATTTATTTACAATTTTACCATCTTTTGGTTTTGCATAACATTCAAATCTGGTGCATATACTCTATTTTACTAGGTTTATATCTTGTCACAACACAATATTTAAAAAATATTGTTTTTGCCATCACTATAACAATTATACGGAAAACAATAAGCTAACATAGAGAATATGGTTAAAAGAAAGTGCTTTTGAGACAACCATCCCTACTTAATAAATAAAAAAAAATTATAAGAATTAAAAATCGTAATTCAACTTACTAATCACATTGTTCGGCCAGTTAAAATTATCATTGAACTACTATTTTTTTATCGTATTATAATTGTTATCCTACTATCAAGTGTAAATAGTTCAACTTGTAAAATATATAAGGCAAAATCTAGATGTTATTGGTTTAAATGGAATTTGGGAGGGAACCATATAAAATGTTTTGCTCTCCGATTTGAGGGGATGTAGGAAACTAGGTCTAAAAACTCTTAATATTCAAAAAAAAAAGTTGTTATCCTACTTTTCTTTCCTTTTTCATCATGTTGTTTTGATCCAAAAAAAATCATGCTGTTTCTTTTATTGACCTCTAACTTTGTTTTGATGATCACATCCATAGAAAAACACCAAGCAAATTGGATCTGATGGTTCTATTTCGGGTAATATTCAGACAATGATTATTATGACAAGATCAAAGGACAAAAGCCAGTGAATAGCTTGCCCTTTCCGCAACACAAAAAAATAAAAATAACACTACTAGACAGGAAGGTAGAAGCCTCGAAGGTGCCTGTGAGATCCCACTAAGTGTAAAAATGAAAAGCTCAATTCCAATACATGAAAATGAAAAGTGTTAAAACGAAAAACTCAAGCCGTGTTTCTTTTTCAGACAACAAAACAAAAACGTATAAAAAGTTAAATACAAACACGGCTCGGGCCGTGTTTCATGTCTGTTTTATTACTCTTTTTTAACAAGTCAAGAGAGTTGGACAAGAAATTATGAATATTAAGGTCTAACCAGTAACCATCGATTGATTATTATTATTTTTCTGCTTTATTGTGAAATATGAATCGATAGTGTAAGTTACACACATACACTATTAAATTTAGAATCTATATATAGTTTTAAGACTATGACGTTGGCTTTATATATATAGTCCACTAACTAATTTTTAATTTTAATTTTAAGCCGTCAATACTAATTCAATGTTTAAGCATAATCAAAAGTCATATGATACCGAACAAATAATAATCTACAAGTTCAATTCAGTTTCATACTATTTATTATACAGTGAATTCGTGTAGTTTTAAATTGATTGTATTAGTTCATATAGTCGTAGCCTTTAATTTCAACAATGAACCTGTGTACACAAATGCTTTAAGCAATATATGTAGATTAACATAGTACGTGTGTGAAGAAGTTGGGGGTACAAATATAGTGTTTGAAACTGATGCAAAAGAGGTCATTTTAGATGTTGAAGCACTAGAATCACGGACTTCTATGAGTAATCTTGTTCACGAAATTGAAGTGATTCGACAAGGAATCAATCAAACGAATATACAATTCTAAAGCTAATCGAGTGGCAGATACTGATTTACAAAACATGTGATTATCGATTCTAGAGTCTCAAGTTGACAACAGTATGTAATGCAAGTTGATTTGCCAACATTGCAAAACAATACACTTTAATGAAACTGAGATGTTGAGTTGATAAAAAAATCAGATAATACATAAATTTAAGATAGTTTTCTCTCACCATTTACACAGTCGAATCATTATACAAATATGTCTATGATTAATATAATTTCTTAACAAAAATATTTATAAGATTTTTTTGTTGGTTATCTGTATAAAAAAAAATTATTTCGAAAAAAAATAAGTTAAATGAAACAAGAAAAGGATTTAGCCCCCAAATTCAATAAGTTAGTCCACGACTCGCTTAATTGAAACAAAACCGAATTACTAATAAGAAACAAGTTGATTCAAATGCTTAAAGTAGTCTTCATTTTAATTTCTTCTTAATTAGTGTGTGAACTAGAACCCAAATAACCAAGTTGCTCAATTAACACATCAACATTTTCTTGATCTCCTTCAAAATCAAAATTTTGACCTTCATTTAACAAATCTTCCCAAAAACCTTCCCCATAAATCTCCTTGTTCTCCTTTTGGTACCCTTGTTGTTGATCTTCTTCTTCTTCCTCTTCATTTCCTTTTTCCACATTCAAGACTTCTTTCCTAGTGGAATGATCTCCAAGTCCTTGAATGTGCATAGCAAGTCTGTCCAATTCCGACATCTCGACTTGAGACATGTTTCCATATGTTTCTTGATTCATATCAACAAACGCCGAGATTGAGGCCGCAGCATTGGTCCCATAACCACTTTCATCATCATAATCTTCCACATTAACCACATTTCTTTTGCCTTGATCGATTGGTCTTTGTCTCTTCTTGCTGATCGCCTCTTCAAGCTCCTTCCTCTTCTCCTTCTGCTCGACAAGCTGCTGAAGAAAATCCGGATTTTGCATTGCGCGGGCGAGGAAACTCATCATTTGTTGTTGTTTTGATTCCGTCTTCTTGAGCTTCTCTTCCATCGATGTGAGATACATTTTGGTGCTTTGTTGTTGCTGTCTCAATCTCACTAGCTCCATCATCAGCACTTGTTTGTCTCGCCTTAGGCTATCCATCTCTCCATCTAGACCATACCTACCGACTTCTATGCAACAATTGTCTAGAGATTGTTGTTGAGAACTTTGAGGTTGTTGCACTTGATTACTAGTGTTACTTGTCTTCCGTCTCCTTATGTTCTTGAGAAGATGCTTTTGCCCTCTAAGAAACCCTTCATTTGCAAACTCCCATCGATCCGGATTCACTTTTCTGAAACCCTATTTACATAATTTTATGATTAGATTTAACTTCAAACTCGTCTAAATCAACTTTACTTATATCACATAGCCAAAAGATTTCATCAACTCCAACCATCTCATTCTCTATCTTGTGTATTTTATGCGACTATAGATGAGAGATTTTTCATTTAGCTATATTCCATCTCGTGTATGTTTAGTCGCATAGCATATTTATCAATGTTCTAGAGATCTCTTCTTAGAGATTGCTAACAAAACAATGTCGAACATTTGTATAAACTCCGTTTCAAGAATTCAAGAGATCTCTAGAAACAAAAAGACACACAAGTGGGCTGTAAAATATTATAAGTCTCAAGAATTTTCGTAGAACAGTGATCCCCACTTGCATATATATATCATATAAACTCACGAATGCTTCAAGCAATCATATATATTATAATTACACTAATTAACCACTCTGATATCAAAAGCACCAATCAAAAGCCAAGTCTCAAGAACTCGATTAAAATTTTGACTGCAGCTAGCATACGAAAAAATCCACACAAATCAACTCTATGACCCTATATTTGTAGTCACGATTTTTTAATGAAGTAGTAGATAGATTTTCTCAGATTCGTGTGATTTAAAGAATCACACACACACACAGATATATATATATAAGTATATGTAGAGATTAGAACTTACATATGTGTTGAGCTGGCGGACAAAGCTAGAGAAGTTATTGTGCTTGAAGACTCTTGGGAGGAGAGTGATAGAAAAGGCTTGTGGATCCCAAACGATGAAGCTGTTATTGGATTTGCTCCAAGACACTACATGATTGGTTCTTGAATCTTCAACCAAATCATATGTCTTAGTCAAAAATGGAGGTGGTCCTGATTCATGGAGACCTTCTATTGGTTGTGGATAGCTCAATGTTGTTGGATCATATGAGGCTGCTTCAGCCATGGAGGATGAATATAAGTAAGATACAGAAGAAGAAGATGGTGGTGATGGAGAATCACTGAATCCAGTAGGAAACTCCTCTTTAATGAATCTAAATGAAGGATCCATAGTATGGTTTAAATTTAACAATGTTTAGATCTTTTGATGTGGGTTTAATTTAACTGAATTTTTGAGTTAGCAATAGATGAAAAATGTGAATTGGATTAGAGACAAGTGGGAATTGAAAGGATGCAACTTTGGAAAATTTGCAAAGAGAGAGAGATAAAGAGATTGTTGGAGTTTTGGGGTGTGAAGATGAAGTATATATGGAGAAGATACAAGAGATGAGAGAGAGACAGAGGGAGAGACAAGGAAGCAAACAAGTTTCTATTATATTACAATTTTATGAACTGTGATGATGGATTCCTTCCTCTTTTGTATATTTTTATCATATTTTATTTTATTTTCCCTTTTCTCTTTTACTATTAGAAATATTGTTGTTTTATATATAAAAAAAAGTTGCACTTTGTGTTGTTGGCATCTAGATAGTTTGATATGTTAGAGCTAAAAGCAAATCCTGAGATATTTTCCACTCCCTAGCGAGTGTTCGTGGTGTTTTCTAATTGGTCTAAATTAAGTATTGTTCATGTATTTACACCCGTCAGGATCCTTCTTATTTTACACAAATATATCCTTTTCATGAAAATCATTGAAAAGCGACAATAAATATACAAAAAACGTTTTTTCTGTAAACTTAATTGTGTTATGATTTATTTGTTGTTGTTAGATTATTTACGATGGGTTTTTTTTTTCTCAACACTCTATTTTATATCACTTTGTTTTTCTCCTATGTTATAATTTAGCATCCACTCAACTTTTATACATTGTATAAGAATTTTGTTTAACAAAATTCAACACTCTATCTCACCAGTTTTATTTCATATTTTTATTTTATATATATATATATATATTATATGTTTTTATGATTAACTATTAATAATAATTATTGATTGAAATTAAATTAAATAATTAAGATTTAAACTCATAATTTTGATATTAATTTTGAAATTGATTTTTGGATTAGTTAAAGTTTGATTTAAGCTATAATTGTTGGGTAAATTAGTAGAATTTTGGGTGTTTAAAGGTTATTATTGTATCCATTTAATAGAAAAAAACAAA
The DNA here is from genome assembly GCA_004349715.1 of Crucihimalaya himalaica. Taxonomy (NCBI): domain Eukaryota; kingdom Viridiplantae; phylum Streptophyta; class Magnoliopsida; order Brassicales; family Brassicaceae; genus Crucihimalaya; species Crucihimalaya himalaica. Next base: position 516,762 of record SMJT01000068.1, read on the forward strand.
ATTTGTTATGTGTTCAAATCAAATGAAACAAGTATATATTTATAGAATATGAAAATGATGAATTTTGATATAATAAAAATAGTAAAAATAATAATTTACCAAAAAGATCCAACATGTTTCCTTCCACATCATTTTCCAAACAAAATTCAATAGGTCACTATACTACTTCAACTGTTGAATAAAAAAAATTCAACATGCCATTGTAAGTCTTAGATAATAGAGAGTTTAAAAATAAATTTGAATGAATATTTGCTAGTACAATTCAAATTTGTGTTAGTTAATTTAAACACATTTCTCATCTACCATAAACACAATTCAGAATTATAACAAATGTTTTAGGAGAATAACATTTTACAATCGATTTTAGAATATGTTTAAAAAATGCATAAGTTTTTTTTAAAATTCAGATCATCGAATTTACCAAACTACATTTGGGAATTAACTTTTCGGTTAATAAAAAGTCTATCGAAGCGTATAGCAAGGAAGGAGACTACTTTGGTTCTTCCAACTTGGTATCGTTTATTCTGTGGCTTATTTGCACAACAGAGACTTTTAACTGTTAGATGGATTCAAAACTTTTCGATTGAGTAACTTTTTTTTTTATGTGGGTTAGGGACCTGTTATGAATTTTCTAAACCTCACACTGAACACTAAACCGTTTAATCCACAAAGGTGAAGCTTAGATCGAATCCAATAATAACAAAGCAGCTTCGAAGTTGATACCACTGGTGTAAGAGCACCCGTATACCATAACCTTTTAATTAGCATAATAGATCAATAAAAATAAAATATTATTTAAAGAAACAAAATCAAAACCAGTTTTTCAATTAAGAATAAGATCTCACTGTGTTTCTAATTGTGCTATCGTGTCATGTTATCAGGCCGACAACTTAACCATTCCAACCTGGAAAAACCCACAGATTTACACTAGACTAAACCGGATAATCATCACATTTACTTTTTGGATTTAATAATAAAAAAAACTCTTTACTATAATCAATTAATATTTTAGAACGTGATTATATAACTAAGTACACATCCATATGTAACACACGTACGCGTAACTGCAAGCGCGTTTTGAGCAGCGCACAAACAAATGTACACACAGATTCGGTTACTTACTGTCTTTTCTTAAATATCTTAATCTTGAAGTTAAACAGGTGTAAATATCTTCCAACAAAAGTACTTTTATTATACTCGATCAGGCGAATTATACAATCTAATAAACCCTACAGCTAAATTCTAAAATTAGGGAGCAACGAACGAAAACCTACCCAAAAATAAAAAATAACGAGAAAAAAATCGAATTAAAAAGTGGATACGTATAAAACAGTGGGTCCAAATATGGAAACCAAACACGTGGCCATGGCTAAATTCATAAACACGATTTGTTTTTAATTAGGGAGAAAGATAATACGTCATTATTGTTGTCTTAGTGCCAGCATTATCGGCTTTTGAGGACTTTCAAATGCTCTGAGAAATTGCCACGACGCCTTGTGAGTGTCTCTAAAGCATCCAAAATTGGCAGGGATACGTGTTCATTTTTCATTAGGTTAATTCATATTCTAATCATATAATTATCATTTTGTGATTACCTAAAACACGTGAAACCAAACCATGTCGACACGTGTCTTTTCCCGTTACCTTATTTTATTCCCGATCTACTATTCGTTGATTTTGATGATATATGATTTAGCATGACCTTGAAATGTTGACTCAACTCTAAAAAGGGTTTGAAAAAGTAAGATATTTAGGTCCCTTCTCCTGAAATTAGATATTTGTATGCACTTTATTGTTAAGATATTCAAATATTTTAATGTTCGCAAAACTCGAAATATATATCTTTCATTAAGTAATAGCCAAAATTCAAAAGCATGGTCCTTGTACGTTACAAGTATGAAAATGAGATTTATTAATTCAAAAGATTGGTCATTGACGTACATGACTTTTTTCTTGTTGAAATTCTTTCATATAATCGATTTATATAGAAAGAAATACAAATGAGTTCATTCATTTTACTCAAATAGCTCAAAATATTAAATCAACCTAAATAGAATTGGCAAATATTACTTCATGAAGTAAGCACGGTGAAATAAACTAAACTCGTGGTAATTTTTTTCTTTAAACTATAATTTATCTTTCTTTATCGAATATAGTGAAATGAGTTATATTTTAAATTTATTTAGTGAGAATACATATTCCAATTGCAAAAGTTTATTATCGTTAATTGTTTGATTAAAATTTAGAAAAAGTTTGTTTATTCGAATTGTGTGTGTGTGCTTGGGGGGGGGGGAATTGAAAAAGAGTAAAACACCTAGTAAAATGTTTAAATTGTTACTCAAAAGTTCAAAATACGTCCACCGGATTTGGAAAAAAAAAAGGTAGATCGATTAATACTATGTTAGGAAATCGAGTTTACAAACATTTTAATCATTAGTCCAAAAAAAGAAGCAGTGGGTCATGTAACAAAGTCAAACATCAAATAACATTATCCGGACAGAAGCAAAGTCATTTTAGATGTTTGAAGACAACTCTTTTTTGCATGTCTGATGCTAAATATAGGAGAGAGAAAGATTCTTTCAAAATAAGACATCAATGGTTCGATCCCAACCCCAGTGAAGCACTCAATGAGCCAAGTTTCCTTGTAATATGTGGATTTCACTGAGAATTATTTTCAATTTTTTTTTTCTGATTAACTAGGGTTGATTGTCAAATGATATGACATTTAAATTGTGTTGCAACAAATTTGTGTTGACTTATGACTTTTATTTTTCTAAATTGATGTAAAAGTTTCTGAAGTTATAAGGTCTTAAAGATTTAAAGTAGTGCAAGCTGCGTATCAAATTATGACTAAAAAGAACTCATTTATATTGGGCTCAAGTCCAATCATATATTGTTGGCCTCTTCTTCCAAATTAGTTGTAAGAAAACAACCAATAGGAGATAATCATTAGATCAACAATAATACACAGAAAGCCCAATCCGAGCCCACACATTAAATTGCCCAACTAATCTATCTCTTTTTTTATTCATATTAAATGGAATTTTCTTTAAAATGTCGTCGCCGTCAAGGACGTTATCACATTTATAATGATTGATTCGTGGAGAAATTAAAATATTTATTTCATTTTTGAATGGCAAGTTAGTAGGGTTCCGCTATAAACAATATGTCACGTAATGCAATGGTAAATGCTTTAACAAAAAAAAAAATGCAGTGCAGCAATGTTGCATGATTTTCCAAATGGTGCGTATAAACCCAAGGTGCAGGCGAAATACTCGAGTTGGTACCACTTTTTTCTTATATATAAACTTAGAAATTAAACCTTTTTTTACAAGAACAAAATTACAAACACCAAGATTTGTTTAACTAGCCACCCTTATCGAGGGCCCATTTCATATATACCTCTTACCAGAAGACACTACTCTTAAAAACCCCCTAAACTTTCTTGAAGTTATAATTTGGCCCCATAAGTTAAATATCACCCCCTCAAAAAGTAGCTTTGTCTCTTAAAACTGACTCCTTCATATCCTATATCTGTTATTCCTCTCGGCAGCAACAGCAAGAAGCCTTGAGACACCTTGTGTCCACATTTCATACTCTCTCTGGCTCCTGCACTCAAATTCTACTATCCCTCGCGGAACCGTCTTTAACCCAAAGTATCTCAAATCTTCTCCTCCTTCCAGCAAATGGCGGCCTGGCCAAGCTGGAATGTTTTTGATCACATCAATCACTACATCTGAAGTCATTTCGAAGAAAAAAAAAATCAGGCAAATAACAATTACTATAGGAGAATGTAACATACAGTCTAGATATTCACATTCAAAAGACAGACAACAACAAAAAAAAAGTTAAAGATGGAGTCTCTTTTTGTTTTGATCCTCTGATCACTTTAATCCCAAAACCCTTTTGCTTTTCTTTATTCTTTTCTTCTCAACTCCCCAAATTCAATATAGACCCACATCAAAATTTGAATTCTCATATTATTGATAGTACTAGTAGATTAGTGACAAAGCTAAAGCTAAAGCTTTCACCTTTAGTTATGTCACATTAGTACTATGAGAATATCAATAAATTCTTTGTCTTTGAACTGATTAGAATCTTGAATGATGTTAAGGAGGCATTTGTGAGAACAAGAAGTTCCATCTTTAAGTTATTGAGAATTTGATGTATAATAAGGGTAAGAATCTCTTACTTTTCTTCTTCTTTGTGAAGGTTCCTCCAACATGCCTACTCTTCATCTTCAACATAACCTTCATGTTCAATAGCCAAATCAAAACCATAAGAGTGATGCCAAGAAATGGTTTTAATCATAGACTAAAGCAGATCAAATGACTTTCATCATTCAGAAAATTGGTTTATTTATTCTTATTTTTTCTTCTGCTTTCTCTTTTTTTCTTGGTCTCTGAAATCTCTTTTTCATGTTTTTTCTTTGTATTCTTTTAACAAGATCACACTCATGTGGGTGACGTAAAAAGTTTCCACTGATTAGCAAATAATGTATCTCTCTCTTTAATCCTTTTTTTTTTTCTCTCTTCAAAGTTCATCAGATCACTGATATCATTGCTCAAGAAAGAGATCGAAGAAACTCGAAAGTCGAGACACAAGATAAGAAGGAATCTTACTTGATTTAGCCTGTTTATGTAAACTGAGACTATTTTCCAATGAAGATCACCTGCCAAAACCCTCACATTAGTTAAGAAAAATGATCCAAGAAACAAATTCTCACTTGAAAACAAGATAAACACTGTTAAAAGAGTAGCGTTTTTACCTCTGCGGGTGCGTTTGAGAAGTTGGCAACCTCGAGCAAGCCATTCTCTATTACAATGTCCCAAGAAATTATCCTCAACTAGAAATTCGCCACTGTGACTGCTGCTCAAGCTGCCATTGCTACCGTTACCATTACCATTACCATTGCTACAACCTCCAGGATTGATTCCTTTATCCATTGGAATAACTGAAGCAATGTTCCACACCTCCTTCATCGCCCTCGCCTTCAATGTAGCCACTCCTCTTAACGCTACACCAGATACAAAACAAAAAAACATTCAGTTTAAAAGACATTATTTCACCAGAAACATGTTTCAAATTTCTGTATCAAAGTCTTAACAATGAGCCGAAAATCATCGTCAAATTCGGAACTTAAGCAAAACTCTTTATGGAGTCATGTTAAAACTGATAAAAGTGCAAAACCCTTGATTAGTTTTGAATTTTTAAATCAAATTCAGAATCACCAAATTGTAAATGAACCGAGAAATGAAAAGTAGAAAGAACCTGTGGCTGCCCCAGCGGTTAATGTCATGATATCTCCGGCGGATCGAACATTAACAGCAGAGCTAACAACTGAAGCTAAATGATCCCTCTCAGCTCCCATAACTTCCGCAGCCTCCACACATTGAGCAGCCACAAATGTTGCAGCAGAAGCCACTGCCATATCCGTTTTAGCCATATTCTCATCTTTACCAGAGCTCGACGAAGCAGCGGTTGCAGCTGCGATTGCAGCCACCGCAGCTGCCACGCCAGCGACAGATACAGCAGCGTGTATCTGAGCATTGTGAGCCCTCGTCTCTTCCTTCTTTTTCTCCCTCCGGTCTTTTATCCACCGTCCCACAGTCTTGGACTGTGTAGTTGTTGCAGTGATAGGTCCCGGAGTTGCCCCCATTGAACGGAATTGAGAGTTGTAGTTGTTTGTAATGTTGCTTGATCGGCAAAATTGCTGCATACACAATTACAGCAAAAAAATTGCAACAACTTCAGATTCTGTATCATTTAGTAAGTCCAAATTTAAGTTTATTTAACTCAACACAAAACAGATAAAACAAATGAAGCAAAAATCTAATTAAGGTAACTCCGTAACTCTAACACGAAACCAAATCGAGTAAAAGGGTTTGCTTTACATTAAAAAAAAAATATTTCAATTATATAATCAAAAATCCAAGAACGTTCATCGAAGAAACCAAAACCGAAGATTTATATGATCTCTAGGTAATGGTGAGAAACATAATTAAATAAACTATTATCTTATCTCAGGAGTCATTATATAAACCAAACATAATGAGAATGTTTTTGATTTTGAACCTTAATGTCGTCGACTTCATGAGGCGAAATCGGAGGACTGTCGGTTAAAGAACCATTGAGAGGACCGCTGCTGTGAGAAAGCCGACCAGATGTTCGTGGCGACACTTCCTGCTGCAAACACAAAATTAAAAGCATCGGCATAAGAAGAAGACAAAGATAAACAGTGAAATTGTTAGCTTTTTGACTTCAAGAAAACTCCAAACTTTGTGATTATGTATAGGGCCCAGAAAAGTGAGTGCTTTATAGAATCATATCGATTTATTAAGGATGTATATATAATTACAAATCATTACGCATGAAATTTTTCTTTTGTTTCAACTCACTGATAAACTCATGATTCATGATGCATAAGAAAAAAAAATATGATCTTTAGACCAAAATCGTACTTAACCCATGAAATTTTAATGACCCATTTGGAAATTTTGTACAGTTAGAATCAAATTGGCGAAATTAAGAGAATCGAGACAGAAAAAAAAAATTGTCTTTTTGTCTGCTAATGCTCTGTTTTTTTTTAAGAAAGCGTTATAAAACAACTCACAGACTGAGACAAGATACGTTCCATGACCATCTGAGAAGTCTCGGAGCAAGCGAAAGAGAAAGGGTTGCCGGAGACGAAGCTGTTCTCCTCCGTCTCGTTCTCGCCGGCAGTGATGGGTTGTTGTTCCTCTTCGAGAATGACGGTGGTGCTTTCGATTGAGGCTTTTGAGAGGAGTTGCTGAGAAGGAGTGAGGGATTTGGAGACTTCGAGAGCTGAGACGCTCCAAGAGCGAGAGAGGAACTCCATCGGCTCTAGTGGTGTCTCCGGTGGCCGGAAAACTGGGTCGGACCGCCATGGTGCAAGCACTGGTTTTTCCATTTCAAACAGAGAGAGAGAGAGAGAGAGAGAGAGAGAGAGAGAGAGAGAGAGAGAGAGAGAGAGAGAGAGAGAGAGAGAGAGAGAGAGAGAGAGAGAGAGTTGAAGGATGGAAGAGAAAGATGTGAATGGCTGCGATTTATAGAGTGTGTGATAAGTGACAACGAGAGTAATGTATATCACTCACAGTGTTCTTTTTCCTCTTATGCTTCAATGCTCTGCTTTATTACTCTCTCTTTAAAAAAGAAAAATTTTGATAGTTAAAGCTTTAAGGTATAACTAAATAAGATCATCTCCAAATTGCACTTTATTTTTATTCTAAAAAGAATATTCTAAATATATTTTTATTTTTTATTTTATTGTTAATTACTAAATAATACACTTTATTTATAAAACTCAAAATTAATTCATTATTTTATTTTTCAAATAAATCAGTAATTTTTGTTGTTTTAAATTTATATTATGTATTTTAATTTCAGTTTTTAATTTTTTTTATTTATTATCAGTTTATGGTTTTATGTCATTGCGTTTTATATTTAAAAAAATATTATAAGATTCTGAAAAATTTTTGTTTGTTAAATAAATTATTATGGCTTTTAATATAAAATAACTTAAAATTATAGAGACTAGTTTATAAATAAAAAAAGTTCAACTCTAAAATAGAGTGGAAAATAGGATTACTTTATATTTGGAGTAAAAAATAGGTTTACGCTATTTTTGTGTTGAAAATAGAGTGAATTGGAGAAGATTTTACTCTAAAATAGAGTTTGATGTAAGATTTAGAGTGGGGTTGGAGATGTCCTTAGGTTGCCAAAAAAAAAAAAAGTTTGAACTAAATACTGTAAAGGATTTAAAGTTAATTAATTAAATTATTTAGCTATTAATTTTGCTTGTAAATTAATTAATTCACTTAGCTGTCAATTTTCTTGTAATTTGATACACCCTTATCTCAATTTTATACTGTATCATGTTTTACCTAAAAGGACGAATATTGAAAAATGATATAAATGATATATTGCTAAATTATAAAACCATAATAATCGAAACTTATTAAAACACAAATATCAAAAAATCATATAAAAATGGAGGAAATATGTTTATCTTTTGTGTCTAAGGTATTTGCATTGAATGACTTGAACCAAGATTAATTCTTTCAGAAATTGTTTTTGTTTCATCAAAATTATTATTTGTTCCTAGAGACAAAGTGAAAATTGAAAACCAGTTATTTAAAAGTCCTATTTAACTTAAGCCTTACATAAACAATAGTACTAGTATTTATTAAACAAATGAATATAAATTACTAGAATTTAAGGAGGCTCAGACTTCTCCTCTATCTTAAAAGAGTGATAAATGGAAAAAAACATAAATGATAAGAGCACCTCCGATATCTCACATAGAGATTCTATTTAAAAATTAATAAAATTTAATAAAATAATACTTTTAAAATTAAATAGTGCAAGAATCGGTTTTCCATTGAGAACCCATGAAAAACTCTCTCTCTCTTACACATGTCAATTTAGTAGTGGTTAACATTTTTTATTTATAAATCAAATAATCTATAGTTTAAAATATCAATTAAATAGTTTATAAGTTAATATTTTTAATTCTTTTATATTTTTAAAATTCATAAAATAAATTTATCTACATTTCAAGATTCATTATGCATAAGTTTAAATTAAAATAATATTTTTTAATTTAATATTAGTCAAAGTTAATATAAAATATTAGATTTATATTATTTTACTTAATACAATGATAAAACGAAAAAAACATAAGATTATAAATGTTAAATGATAAACATAATTTTTGTCATATTTTGATAAAAATTAATTTATATATTTTTCATGTTTTTAATAAAATTTCTAATACAAAATCTTATTTTTTTGTCATATTTTAATTAATCTATTGAGCTGGAAAAAATATTAAATTATTTTGTGATTATTTTGTGAAAACTTGGCTATTTTTCCCTTTATATATAGTCTTCATCTCTTCCCATTGTGCTTTCATAACATTACTCATACTTCTTTAGAATATGGATACAAACAATCCATTTAATTTCTCTTCCAATTTCATGGATCTTCCACAATATAGTACTCAATATAGTAACATTGGTGGGAGGAGTGATGATCCAAATCTCGTTGAAGACAACTCTGATCCTAACCTCGTTCAAGACTCCACCGATCGTAGAGAGCCAAGACGCAAATGGAGTCCATCTGAAGATGTTGTTCTCATTAGTGCATGGTTAAACACTAGTAAAGATCCAATTGTGGGTAATGAACAAAAAGCTTGTGCTTTTTGGAAAAGAATTGCTACCTATTTTTTAAATAGTTCTTCAGTTGCAAATCTACCAAAAAGAGAATGGAATCACTGCAAGCAAAAATGGCAAAAACTTAATGACATTGTCTGCAAGTTTGTTGGATGCTATGATCAAGCTTTGGCTCAAAGAACTAGTGGTCAATCTGAAGATGATGTTTTCCAAGTTGCGTACCAATTCTACTACAACAACTATAAGCACAATTTCACACTAGAACATGCATGGAGGGAGCTCCGACACGATCAAAAATGGTGTAGTTCGTACACCTTTGGAAATTCTAAAGGTGGTGGAAGCTTAAAGAGAACCAAGTTGAATGAAGGTGGCGTATATTCTTCAAGCACTAATCCGGAGAGTCCTATAGCTTTAGATAGAGAGGAGCAAGCTATGGATCGTCCTCTCGGTGTAAAGTCATCAAAGCGAAAAGGAAAGAAAGTTGCTACTAAAAGAACGGATGAAGAAAGGGAGGCCAATTCTCGGTCAAGACTTGAGACTTTGTGGGCACTAAAGGAGAAAGACTTAACAGAGCGGAATAAACTATCAAGGATGGAAGTGCTTAAAAGTCTTCTTGCAAGAACAAATCAACTTTCTGAAAAAGAAGAAACTTTGAAGAACAAGCTCATTGATGAGATGCTCTAAACTCTATGTTTTCTTCGTGTTTATCTCTGTGTTTCTATATGTTATCTCTATGTTTTCTTTGTATTTTATCTATGTTTATCTCACTCTCTATGTTTAATGTTTGTTTCTCTATGGCATGCATTTTTCGGGCCTCTCGATACGTTAAATGATATTAATGGTCTTGATCGCTCACCTGTTTTTGATGATATTATACAAGGTCAAGCACCGCAAGTGAGTTACTTTGTCAATGGGCACCAATACAATATGGGTTACTACCTCACATATGGTATATATCCCAAATGGGCCACGTTTATCCAATCAATACGCCTTCCTCAAGATCCTAAAGCATTATTATTTGCTCAACGTCAAGAAGCCGTTCGTAAAGATGTTGAGCGTGCTTTTGGAGTTTTGCAAGCTCGATTTGCCATTATCAAAAATCCAGCTCTTTTTTGGGATAAGAAGAAAATAGGAAAGATAATGAGAGCATGCATAATATTGCACAATATGATAGTGGAAGATGAACGAGACAAACACACTCAACATGACGTATCTCAATTCCAACAAATAGAAGAAAATGAAGGCACACAAGTGAGTTCTACATACTCTACAACAATGCCTACTAATTTGGGCAACATTCTCGGCAACCAAACTCGAATTCGTGATAGAGGCATTCACCAACAACTAAAGGATGATTTGGTTGAGCATATATGGCAAAAGTTTGACACATCATCAAATGAAGAGTCTCTCACCAATGGAAGTATGATTTTGGTGTGAGTCTCTCAAAATAAAAAATATAAAAAATATTAATATTGTAATGGTGAGATACCCTATCTCACCAATAGAGATGCTCTAAGGGACCTCATAAGTCATGAGTGACCTTACAAAATGTGGCAAACTCATTATTGAAATATGGGCAGGAGAAAGGTGTGCCGAACTTACATCATTCCATGGATCTTTGTTAACATAAATATTAGTTGGGATAAGGATTCCCTATTTGTTAAGACCATGATTTGTTTCAACGCTTTATATATGGGTTTATTTCATACGTCTACTGGTTAGAAATTTAAATAAAACATAGTTTAGTAAAACTATAAGTTAGATTATGTTGTAATTTAATAAAATTTATTTTTTTGTCAACATAAAATCAAATTTACGGATCATAAGAAAACTAATCCAGTGGATGGAAATCTATGAAATAAAAAATTACATCTGAAAATCTTATCTACGAGCTAACGGATTGACGTTACATTTTGACAAACGATGAATATAATTAAAAAAAACGAAGCGTTACATTTTCACAAACGAATATAACACCATAACGGTATTTTTTTCTTATACTTTTTTTGTTCCTAATTAATCTAAATTTTAATATTTTCACAGATATTAAAATATAAATATAAATTTAATTATATATACATCATGTTTTGTGACTAACGATTTTCTAGAAGTATAACTCTAAACCAATAGTGAATAGTATTTAATTAGTTTTCGTAAAGTTTACAGTTCAACATCAGTAACTAATAAAAATGCATAGAAAACTATAAAAAAATCTATATTTTTGAAACGTATTTGATATTTCTAACCAATATCAAGATTACCTTCGCTTGAGAAGGGAACCCACAGTACAGTCCACACTCCATAAGTACATTTGGGAAAAGAAGATCTTCAACTAAAGTCATATATCAAAGGAGAAAATTACCGAAAACTTGCGGGACATATATAGCCTAATTTGAAGGTATAATACGATGAATGATGCATCCTTGGACAATGTCACGGTTCCCTCTTCTTCGATATACCCTTAGAAACTCATATTTTTGACGTTTTTAAGAGACATATAAACAGCACATACTTGAGATTAAATATGAATAAGCTATCAAAACTCATTAACCCAAATTACTAACTCTTTTTTTTCTTTCTTTCTTTTGACATGAATATTTACTAACCCCTTAATATTTACTATCAGGTTTTTGTTTGTGGTGACAAAAAATAACTTGATCCAATCTCACATGGCTTCCATCAACGGGCATAGAACTGACCCACAATTCTGTTTCTGAATCTGATGGTTGGTCTGGACTGGACCGAAGGTGTAGGAGCAGTGGACAAAAGGGATAACATCAGCATAATTTGTCTCATTTGATTACAGATAGAGAGTAGAATTCTTGATGTTAATATATACTAGAAGAGGTCACCCTTTCGTATTAGTTTCACGTGTTTATCATCTTAAACTGTTTTATATATCTCATCTTAAGAAAATTAACTATATTTCTGTTACGAATTTATTGCAATATATTAACATAACAACATTATATATATGCTCACCCTACAACAAAAATATTTAGAAAGAGGAGTGAGGAGATCAAATGCACAAAGATGCAAAATGCAGAATCGACACCTGAAATATATCCTAAAAGCACACAAATATGCATAATATATGATGGACAAATGCGAATTCATCACAAACTAATTAAAGAGTTCGATGCGAAAACCCAGACCACAAATCACAAAATGCCTAGAGAGAGATCCATAGCAAAACCCTAGCCTTAGCGTAACCATAAATACATCCACCAAAGAGTACCGTGGTAGTACTGAGTCTTTAACAGTCGTTGCTTCTTCGTTCTGGAGAAGAATCGAATGAAAAAAAAACTATGTTAATAATGTCATTATTTGCTCTGTGTAACGTTGCTTATTGTGATCATGTTATATGGTTGTCGAAAAGAGGTATATGAACCAGGGCTTCTAGCTCTGGTGGTAAAGGGCTCACAGCTGTGAGTTCCGCCACCTGGGTTCGAATCCCGGCCACTGCGGTATTTACATGTGAGTTGCAGCGCTCCAGGAGCCGACACATGGAGTGCCATTTGGCCACCCACGTGGCTAGTCTGAGCGAACCGATAGCTAATACGTGGACCCCTGCTCTGTTGGGAAACCAATAGCTAACACGTGGAATCCTGCTCTGTCGGGGAGCATTAAGATACCTGGATTATAAAAAAGAAAAAAAAAAAAAAAAAAGGTATATGGCACTATGAACCTGGATCGGATTACAATGCAATTCTTTCGGGCCGCTTGATGGGCTAGACTATAACGTGAAATAGATTATTATTTGGCTGATGAATGGCATGCGTTAATGGTAGGACATGTGTTTCTAATCTTTATCATAAAAGTTCGACATGTTTATAATTTATGTCCCTAAGGTTGCTCCTATCCTTTAACCACGATTAAGAATTTTTTGATTCTACACTTGCTGTGCTACATATAAAATTTTGGAGACATCATTGGATATATGTATACACAAATTTCTCGTATTAGTACTAATTTGATTTACTGAAAATTTATCGGATTAGTTATTGCGACATTTTCAAATTTTAATTAAGTGTACAAAATTTATAAGTAACACAGTTTTTCCACAACCAAGTGGAGATTATATGAACTTGTATTATTGATGAATGTGATGTCATTATGAATCTTTGGTAGTTAATCGGAGATTTGTGATAAACGTTTGACCTAGCTAGCCATCGAACTTGATTTTGAAGAAATCTTTGGATCAACAAAAAGAAAAAAGAAAAATTTCAAGTGGCATGATAGCTAAAATATAAATAATATTTGCGTATACGTGTGCATACGTATAATACAGAAGTCAAAAGCTTCGATACTAACTACACGCCAACGCTCAAGATAATTTCAGTACATGAAAGCAAAGCTAAAAACATTACGATCCTCAGGTGATTATTATTCATATTATTGAGTTTAACATAAACTATTTAAAGAGCTTTTCTTATAATTTAAATGGAGTTCTTAACATAAATGATCACAAATAGTTAAAACACTAGCCTTGGAGACCAACAAGTTGTCTTAATTAATTTAAAGATCAAGGGGGAGAAATTTGTTTCTGTCCTAATCCACAGTTTTCAACATTTGGTTTGTGTTCAAATATGTTTTCATGCTTTTTAGGCAAATTGATTTAATAAATGTCTAAAAGCTAGATCAAAACCGTGTTTCTGGTGGTATTTAACAAGTAACAACCATCCGATTATTTTACTTAATGCATCCTATGAAACTATGAATGTATATATATTACATGATTATATGCTGGATCGTGTTAACGGAGTAAAAATTGTGTCGAAGAAACAAGGCAATTGTCGTAGACCTACTTATTATATTATTAAGAGCCTATTTTTTTTATAAACTCCTATTTTTTTATTGAAGCCTATTTGTTAGCTTTAAGTTCGTGTCCTGTTCAGCAGTTCTACTAACACATGTAGCTCAAGAGTGAATATCCCAATATTGTCATTAATGAATTATTCAGGAGTTACAATGATTTTTGGCTTTACATAATTTTTTTTTCAAAAGCAACTTTATTTAATTTTCTTTCTATAAACCCAGCTTTATTTGTTTTAACATTACAAAATATAATAAAACGAGTCATGAAAGCTGTAGATCTATGGGGGCCAGCAGCAGGTGTGCCAAATTTAAAGAGATTTCACAGGTTGAATCTAGAACACTATTTTTTTTGTTTTCGTATAAATAAGAGGCTTTGGGCATAAATCTATAATTTTTATAGGATAAATCTTAAATTATATTAAATTAATTTTTTTTTAAAAAGCAAATCTTTTCTAAGGTGGATCGAATTTGTGATCTCATATGATTAACTAATAAGTTAAGTTATTTTTTATATTTTCAGAAAACTGTAAAAAAAAAAAAAGTTTTAAAATAATAAATGACAGTAGAAGTGTTTATACTTTTATCGACACGCAAAGGTTTAGACAATGTAAGTAGATGCATGATTAAGGGATCAAAGAACATTCTTTGCTAATTCTGACCTTTTTTACCAAACCAACGAAAGTCAAATCAATGCTCCCCTGTCAGCCAATATATCTATTTTCTTTTTCAAAAACTTATCAATCATCACATTTGAATTAATCCTCGTTATAAAATATTAATAAACATTGAACACACTAAAACAAAGACCGACTCTTCGATAATAAACATTCTCATCTACAATTATTTTCCGACATATCAAAATATAACTTTTCAAAGGAAGTGGTTACACCCCATTGTATATACATATGCAACCTTATAGTTCCATTTCCAAAACACAAAACCATCTCAAAAACTCTCTCATCAGTCATTTATCACTCATGAAAGAAGAAACCTTCTTCTTCCAATGGCGGTTCTTGGCCTCTGGTCTCATCTTCCTCTTCCTTCTTCCTCAAGCTTTCACCTATAATACTCCTCCGATCAACCCGTGCTTAGTACATGCTCCTTTTCCTCCTCCTATCGCAAACCCAAGGCTCTTAAAAGCTTACGCAGCTCTTCAAGCTTGGAAGTTCACCATAACCTCAGACCCAAACGGCTTCACTTCTAACTGGTGTGGTCCTCATGTTTGTAACTACACAGGCGTGTTTTGTGCACCGGCTCTAGATAACCCTTACGTCTTAACCGTCGCTGGTATAGACTTAAACCATGCCAATATCGCCGGTTATCTCCCTATAGAGCTTGGTCTCTTAACCGATCTTGCCTTGTTTCATATCAATTCAAACCGTTTTCAAGGTCAACTTCCCAAAACTCTAAAATGTCTCAAGCTTCTCCATGAGCTTGACGTCAGCAATAATAAACTCTCCGGCGAGTTTCCTTCCGTAATCTTCTCATTGCCTTCTTTGAAGTTTCTCGACATTAGGTTCAATGAGTTCCAAGGAGATGTTCCTAACCAACTCTTTGACCTAAGCCTCGACGCTCTCTTCATTAACGACAACAAATTCCAGTTTAGGTTACCAAAAAACATCGGAAACTCTCCAGTTTCGGTTCTTGTCTTGGCCAACAACGATCTTCAAGGATCTTGTGTACCTCCAAGTTTCTACAAAATGGGGAAAACGTTGCACGAGGTTATTCTCTCGAACTCACAGCTAACCGGTTGTTTAAACCGAGAAATCGGTTTGCTTAACCAGTTGACGGTTTTTGACGTGAGTTACAACAACTTGGTGGGTTCGTTACCGGAGACTATAGGTGATATGAAGAGTTTGGAGCAGTTGAACATCGCGCATAACAAATTCTCCGGCTACATTCCGGAGAGTATCTGTCGATTACCGAGACTCGAGAACTTTACTTACTCGTATAACTTCTTCTCCGGCGAGCCATCGGTTTGTCTGAGGCTTCAAGAATTTGATGATCGTAGAAACTGTTTACCTTCAAGGCCAATGCAACGCTCTCCCGCTGAATGTAAATCTTTTTCTTCGTATCCTATTGATTGTGCCTCCTTCGGCTGCTCTCCACCTAGTCCACCACCACCACCACCACCTCCTCCACCACCACCGCCTCCTCCTCCACCGCCACCACCACCACCTCCTCCTCCACCACCGCCTCCTCCTCCACCGCCACCACCACCGCCACCTCCACCTCCACCTCCACCATATGTGTATTCTCCACCGCCACCATCACCGTCACCATATGTATATCCTTCTCCGCCGCCACCATATGTGTATCCTTCTCCGCCGCCACCATATGTGTATCCTCCGCCTCCTTGTTGATTTACCACCGCGGCTGCATTACTAAGGCTTATTTTGACCGAGTGGGATGCAATAGTTGAAACTGCCATCTGTTTAGTTATTGTGTTCTACGTTATGTAACGCTAGTGTTCATTTAATTGTTCTTGTTTTATTATTAATTTTCTTTTAATTTAATTGTTAAAAAATTGAATGAGCCTTGTGTAACCAAAATTTTTAGTTAAAAAAATAAAATAATTGAGGGGAGATATGTGTAATTTGCCCTGGCGAGAAGACAAGTTTATTGAATAGTACACGGTACACTTAAAAATATATGATCACGAGTCGATTCTTTCTCTTTCCCATTGTTACATTCTCGTACTTGTAGCTTAATTCCATCATTCAAAAAAATCATCTCTCTAGTTATTGCACGTCCCATTATACATTTAATTTTCACCAAGAACCCCGAACTGTGCCTTTAGTTAGGTGTTTTTTCTATAGATTGGGGATTTCCATGCCAGATTTTAGTGGAAAAAGGTAATAATGTATGTGAAAGAACCAAATATACTATACTTGTTATTAAAAACGTTTACAATGATAAATTATAGTTTCGATTGGTAACACTACGTAATAGCAGAATGATAGAAAATAAAAGTAACATGCGAAATGACTTAATGTGATTTGTTACAGTGGTGGAATATAATTTTTTTTTGAGAAAAAATATAACTATTAAAAATTAAGTTATTTTATATGAAATTTCAGCATATTTAAGATGTTATTTGATAATCAGAAAATTATTAAACATATATTCAAAATTAGAAAGAGCTGAAATATTTTAAATATATTAAAATAAAATAACATTAAAAATATTACTCAGACACTTATTTTATTTAATACATTCATTATATATAAAGTTTTAAAATATTTATCAAACACTTATAATTTCAAAATTATAAACAACAAGATCTAAATAATATATTAATATTCATACAACCATATTAATATTCATGCAACCATATTATCCCTGCTCAAAGTTTTTTTTTTGTCATGGAAAAAAATGAAAATAAACAATACATTTTGTTATTACACAAATAAGCAACTATATTCTCATTTAATTGCTTAATGACCATTTACTTATATTTTTTTAACAAAAACACAAACTCTGCATTTTTGTTTTTCTGACTCATTACACATTTTTTTTATTGGTAAAATTTCGGTGGAATCGCGTTAGAAACGCAACTTCGCTATTACGCAAGTTACCAATTGAAACCTATATTTGAAAACTGAAATCATAATAAAATTTGAATCTCTCTTCATTAATACATATGGTAAATTCTTAAACCACTAAACTATCGTAAATTTTCTGAACTTATCATTTTATTTTACTCACTTTCTGTTAACTTTACGACGTTTAGGTTAAGGACGTGTTCGGCTGGCAGTCGCTGGCGACTGTGACTTGGAAATCGCAGGTCGTTGTTTGTTTATCAATCGCGCGACTGGTCGTGCGACCGGTCACTATGTTGTTTGTTTAGTAATCACGCGACTGGTCGCTGAGTTATTCGTTTAGCAATCGCTGCGAGTGATTTTTATAATGAAGAAATTTGATTTATAATTAGTTTTCAATATTTTTTTATCATTTACTACTATTACATATATAAAAATAAATATTAAAATTTTTATAACAAATTTTTAAGCGAAATATGATAAATAAAGTCATAAATTTATCAATGAAAATATAACAAAAACATAAAATAAAATTATTTTGGCAGTCACTGTTTTGTTCGTTTGGCAGTCGCAGGATCTAGCGACCAGCGACTAGTCGCAGGATCTAGCGACCAGCGACCAGCGACCAGTCGCTAAAAAAAACAGCGACTCAAATTTTCAGTCGCTGATCGTCGCGATCGGTCGCTGGATCCTGCGACTGCCAAACGAACAACGCTTGATCGCGGTCGCTGGTCGCTCGCCGGCAAGCGAACAAGCCCTAAATATTGATGAAATTAATTAACTTGTGCTTTCATTTTCTATCTTACAAACAAATACTCCAGCAAAAAATCACATTCGAGAAATGTGCCTATGATTGACAAAAGTTCACAAACTATTATATTAAGTTAGATGGAATTAATTAACCATGTGCTTTCACTTTCATATTACAAACAAATAATATCATATTTGGGCAATGTGCCAATGGTTGACAAAAGTTTGTAAACCGTGTTTCTGGTGGAATCAGTAACAACCAATTTGAGTAAATTAAAGAAAAATTCATTTGTTCCGAACTCGAGACTACCCAAATTAATTGTACAAGAATAAAAAACAAAAGCAAATTGGGCTTTGGCTAAGCCATATGGTATTGGTTTGGGCTAAGTAACGAAGCCTAACTATATAGCTAAGCAATTTGGTATTGGTTCTGAACCAAAAACCTGCGCCGGTTCAGAATAAACCGGATGTGAAGAAGGGTGCTTTAGGGAGACAAAACTGGTGGAAACTGTAAACAGCAAACTGCGAAGTTGATGTGTCGTTACCAAAGCGACAATGCGACCTTTAAACCATGACACTTCACCATCGATCATTAAAACACTGACCATTCACCCATCGCTTATATACGCTCTTTACATACACACTACCTTCCTTTGTAACTTCATCATATTAATAAATCTATATAATATATGCACAAATGTATTTTATATATCACATGTGGAAGTTAATAATCATTATAGGATGTTAATATATCATGCACTGGTCCCATAATCTTTCTGCCTTCTTTTTTTCTTTTCTTTTTTGTAATAAGAGGACTTTACAGAATAATAGAGTTGCAAATGTTGGGGCATCCTTTTACCAACCAAAAGAAAAGAAATAAACATAATACTTGCTAATTCTTACATAGGACACTTTGAAGACATCTCACCTTTTTATTCTTCCAGGTGACTCCTTTTTCTTTTTTTTTTTCCTTTTGTTTTAGGAGATCTTGATGACCCCTTCGTTATCCCTTTTGTGATTTTGAAGATATTGCTATTGATGTTTGTTGGTGGGCTTATAATGTGCGTGCAAAAGATAATCCGAGTTTAGAGAGTTGGGATACATCTTTATATATATATGGGGTAGGTTTGGACCACAAGTGAAGATAGGAAAAGAAGACTACACTGTAGTTTTGAAACATCTTTTATCAACAAAAAATATTATATCCATCTTGTTTATAATATATATGAGATATTTTGTTTTTTTTGGGTATTTTTGTATATATATAATTTTATATATTTATTTTTAAAGTATAACCTTATATATAATTATAGTTATATACATATATATATATAATTTTTTTTTTAGTTTTAATATTTATATAAGGTTATATATATGTGTGTTTGTATAAAAATATCAATAAAACACTAGGGCTTAAGTGATTAAATCGTGATTGTTTTGTATCAAATGTGAGGGGTTCGAATCCTAGATTTGCGTTTTCTAAATAACCTAAAACGACGTGCTTCAAATGACTCGATCAACTCAAAATTTATGATTTAAATGAAAATCAACTGAAAGTTTATGTTTAAATTAAAAAAAACAATAGTTTAACAGAATCTGTTAACGTTGACTTAACCCTGTTAATTTGGTCCGTCCGTTGACTTAACGACGTGCATCTTATGACTCAATCAACGCAAAGTTTGTGATTAAAACGGAAGTCAATTTAAAGTTTGAGTTTTTTTCAAAAAAATCGAGAATACATGTCTCAAATGGCCGAAATGACAAATATGAGGTTCTTATAACATTTTTCCCCTTTTTTTTTTTTTACATCAAATAATATATCCATGCATCTTATTATTATCGTATATATGGATTTAATCAATCAATCTATATTTGAGTTTCTTAATAACTTGCGACTATCTTTATACAATTTTTATTTTTCCTTCTAAGTTTAGTACCGGTTAGTTGAAACACCCGATCAATCTTAAGAGCGAGAAGATTTTTTTGGTAAAAAGTTAATCGCAAATCCACCATGGATAAAACATGCCAGCCAAAATCCAAGTGACCAAGTGGTCCAGAGTTTGCGCAGTGGAAGAGGCTGTATCAAGCCCTAGAGCCAATACCACTATACCAACACACGGCTTTACAAATTCTATTTTTTTCACTATTGATACTTTTATGATTTCTGTAACCATGTATCTAAGAGAAATTTGATTCTTGCATTCCCACGTATAAAAAGCAGACGACATATATCAACATCAAGTTTGTAGATTGGCTTAATTCTAAGAATGAAATGACATGGCATTATTGAATTTACTAACATGGCATCTACTGTATGTTCTTTTGTTTAATTTGTCAAGAATTGACGAACAGATTTTCTGTTTTTTTTTTTTTTTTTAATAATAAGGTCTCGATATGCATTGCTTACTACAGTATATAACCAAATTTATTGCCATTGTTTTTAGCGACAATACTTACGGTACTTAATGTGTGAGACTAGGCATCATCAAAATCAAACTGTAACCGTATCTTGGATTAATACTGTACTGTTGACAAACTGTAATCGGACCGTAACTATATATAACGATTAAAATTTGTAACTGTTAACCGAAAAAATAAATTAGTTACGGTTAAAAATTTTATTAACCGTAACCGTTTATTAACCGTAATCATATCAAACCGTTGATTAACCGTATGGTTAACCGTAGGGTTAACCGCATAGTTAAAAGTTTAGAAAATATAATTGTAAATATGTACAATATAAGGAAAAATTTAGAACAAGTACAAGATACCGCATATGAAGAAATCTACGTCGAAAAAATGGTATTTTTCCAAAAACAAATAAGTTATAATGATATGTTGCTCGAAATTACATACTTTCTCATCGTATTAAAAGCAGTACAACAATTTAGATAATTCGTAAGTAATCAAACATTTTCATATTAATTTTTTTTTAATCTTTTTTTCGTTATGTATTTGATGTTGATTTTTTCTGTTTCGAACCAATACTAAGATTTTGAAAACCTCCAACAATACTTGTCAATGCAATACTCACTGTTCACACGAATATAATCAGATAATTAACTTGAATAGAAAAAAATAATTATTTATCGAATTAGATCATCGTTTAATTTTTGTTATGATAGTTAAGAAAACATATGGATTCGTCTCCAATATTAATCGTATCATAATCATAATTAACTTTGACAAAAAAAAAATCATAATTAATCGTAACCGTGGTAACTGTAACCTTGTTTAACTGTAACCGTTTTAACAATAATCGTTTCAAACGTATACATAGTGGTTAAGGTTATAGTTAAAAAAAAATTATAACCGTAATCGATAAATAATAAACCTTAACCGTGGTCGTACCTATGTGAGACAAGCAAATGTTTCTTAAGAAACCGTTTCCCACCATTAAGTCGAGGCGAATACATGATGGATCTTAGCTTAATTGATTCATTATGCGGTGATAGTTCACTTTGCAGTAGTAATTAATTAAAGTAATTGAAAACATTAGATGAAGCTTTGCTTGTTTGATCGGCTTCTACTTCGCTAATGGATTTATTAGAAATAGATCAAAAGCTAATACATGTGAACATCACGAACTATAGAGTTCTTCAACGTGTCTCTTTTTATAAAGTGGCGTGATGTTAACTATTATGAAAATAGTACCCTATTATTAATGAAGAGATTTAAATAGGTAAGAAAATAATTAATTAGATGGAAGATTGCATTCTAAATTTATTATCTGCATGTTAGTTTTTAAAGAGATGTCGGTCACATTTTTTTTAAATGAATTTCTCATCTTTCTTTATTTTGGTTAACTTCTCTAATTTTTTTTATACGCACTAATGATAATCAAAATTGTACGTCATACTTAACGAAGATATTTCAATAAATAAGAAAAGTAATCAATATTTTATAAAGGGTTGCTTTCCATAATTATTATCGACATGTGGATATATAAAGAAATATCGTTCACAATTTTCTTCTAAAAAAATAAGTTGTTTAATTGTATCATAAATTTTAATTATGCTACT
This sequence comes from Crucihimalaya himalaica, assembly GCA_004349715.1. Lineage (NCBI taxonomy): Eukaryota > Viridiplantae > Streptophyta > Magnoliopsida > Brassicales > Brassicaceae > Crucihimalaya > Crucihimalaya himalaica. The sequence continues at coordinate 539,088 of SMJT01000068.1, forward strand.
TCAGAACATATGACATGGGGTCACAAGCTATGTAATGATTGTACTCTTTCTAACTGTATAAAATAACAAACATTTTAACATTAAAACTAAAATAAAAAATAACAAACAATATTTTAGTAGAAAATCTTTTCATGGATCCAATCGAGACTGTTTCTAGTAAACTTTATAGAAGAATATATTTTATGTTTATAATAACATTACCTATTACCTAATAACCATTTAGGAAATTTATTCAAAATAAAAATCACTAACTGTGTACTTCTACTTGAGTATGAATTGAATTAAACTAATTTTGATAAACAATTAAAGTAACATTACTATCTAAAACCAAAAGTTTACACGGCACTAAACAAGAAATCTCCAAAATAATTCACTTCCTAAAAATACAAACTAAAAGTCGAAAACTATAGAATTTTCTTAAATTTAAGCAGATAATTTTATTTTATTTTTCTGTGCTACAGTCAAATTCAGCAGAAGTAGACAGGTTAAAGGACCTACCTTTTGTAAAACCCAAGAAAAAACACATTTTGAGCAAAGGACAGACTTGTCATTTTCGTTCATGATTCAGATCTAATTTTCAACCTTCATTAATGTCACCTAATCTTTGCACAAATCACTATACACACACAAAACTAATCCGCTATTACAAAATTCATAAAAGGAAAAAATAAAAATCCGATTCTTTGAAAAAAAAAATCATAATATCTAAAGATTTTTTTTCTTTTATCAGACTTTGAAATTTGAATAATGAGAATTACAAGTTAACAAATCTCCGATTATGATTAAAAAAAAGAGATTTTAAAAACTCATAACGACCGTATCATTTTCCCTTAATTGCATTGATTACACCAATTTCTTAAAACATACTCTATTTAACCCGTTGAAGTAAGTTTTCCACCCCTAATTAATCCTCATTAATTTATAATCAAAAAAATTCAACGTTGCAATTTCCAAAACAAATCTCATTATTAAGATAAATAGAGATTAAAAAAAAGGTAAGAAAACAATTTTATATTAAAAAAAAAAAGAAATTTTTTTTTACTGTTGTGTGCGTCAAATCATTCTCATCTTTTAATTTTGTCGCACAAAAAAGAGTTCCAAATCTAAAAGAATATAATTGCAGAGAGAGAGAGAGGGAGAAGGAGCTGTTGTTGGAGTGTGAAATAGAGAAGACAATGAGATGACTTTCACTATTACTATTTTGCAGCCATTCTCAATCTCTTCTGTATGTATCTTTCTTCTTCTCTAATTATCTCTCTCGGCTTTACATTTTTCTTACGAGAATTTGTTCTGACACTTCACTTGTAAGATACTTGTTTGCTCTCATTTCCGATTTGTACATTTGGATCCAATCTACTCTGACGAGTCGTTTTGTGTATCTGTGTCTCCTTTTGCTTGTAGAAGTACCCATTTTTTTGTGTTTCTGTAGCTACCCATTTGCTTCTTTTTTTCTGGTAAATTTGATCTGACAAGTTTTACATTTTTTGTCCACCTTGATCTTGGTTAAGAGTTAAAGTTTCACTCTTTCTATAAGTGTGGGTTATACATTTGTTCCGAAATGGTTTACTCTGCCTTCAGTGATACGTTTTTGTGAAAAAATCTGCATTTTGTCAAACATTTCGTCTGGACTGTGCTCTGATCCTATTTTTTCCTCAGTAAACCTAAAAAGTCTTGATTTTTTCCTCTGTTGTTTGATTTCTTGATTTCTGAGGGTGTGCTTGGATTAGCTTTTGATGCTTTGTATATAATCACATTGTTATTTAGTGATCTCTTAATTTAGTATTTGGACTAATACTTCTCTTTTCAGATATTCTTTGTATCTGTTGTGTTGGAAAGTAATTTTGGTTTGCTTTCTCTGTAGATTATTTTCTCCAGGAGAATTTAGTATTTTATCGTCCTTAAGATCTAAAGTTTGCTTCTGTTGAACCTTTAGCAGCATTGTTCTAATGATTCCTCTTATTGTTTGCTTCAGTTCTGTAGGTGAAAGCCTGGCGTAGAGAGATAAAAGAGCTCTTTAGTTTGAAATATAATTAGTTGAGATTGATTCTGGCCTGGAATCCTTACCTCGGACTTGACCACCCTTGGGTGAAGTCTAGACCACTCTTTGTGCTTCTAGCAGCCGGTGTGATGGCTACTGTGTTGCACTCAGAGTCCAGGCGGTTATACTCCTGGTGGTGGGATAGTCACATTCCCAAAAACTCTAAATGGATTCAACAGAATCTTGCAGGTGCCTCTCTGTCTCAAAGTGTTTGGTGATTGATTTGTTCCTTAGTATTGTTTACGGTTGTTTAACGGAAAAAAAAATTGAATTTTTTCATGATGCAGATATGGATTCCAAAGTAAAGGCGATGATCAAACTCATCGAAGAAGATGCAGATTCTTTTGCAAGAAGGGCAGAGATGTACTACAAGAAACGTCCAGAGCTGATGAAACTGGTGGAAGAATTCTACAGAGCTTATCGTGCATTAGCAGAGAGGTACGATCATGCGACTGTGGAGCTCCGCCATGCCCATAAAACCATGGCTGAGGCGTTCCCTAACCAAGTGCCTTTCGACATGATTGAGGATTCTGCTTCGTCGTCTTGTTCTGAGCCACGTACACCTGAGAAAATGCCACCTGGGATCCAGCCATTTTATGATTCTGAAGACCTGCAAAAGGACGGTGCCACGAGTAAAAGGGGGTTAAGCCAGCTGACTGAGTACTTAGGAAATTCTGAAACAGAAGTTGAAAGCTTGAAGAGAACATTGGTTGAGCTTGGGGCTGAGAAGGAGGCCTTGAATCTTCAGTATCAGCTGAGCTTGAACAAATTATCCAAACTGGAGCAAGACCTTGAGGTTGCTCAAAAGGATGCTAATGGGCTTGATGAACGTGCTAGCAAAGCTGAGATTGAGACTAAGATACTTGCAGAAGCCCTTGCAAAGCTTGAAGCCGAGAGGGATGCTGCGTATCTCCGGTATAATCAATCCATGCAGAAAATAGCGGATCTGGAGGAATCATTTGCTCAAGTACAAGAAGATATAAAGGGGCTCACCAACCGAGCAACTAAAGCAGAAACAGAAGTGCAGAGTCTCAACCAAGAGCATTGTAGATTGCATTCTGAGAAGGAGGCTGGCTTAGCCCAATACAATCGATGCTTAGAGATGATATCTACGCTAGAGAAGAAGGTTAGAGAGGCCGAAGAGAATGCTCAAATGCTTAGTAATAAGGCTGCAAAAGCAGAAGATGACATTAAAGCGTTGAGACATGAACTTCTGAAGGTAAATGAAGTGAAGGACGGTTTGACTCTTCGGTACCATCAGTGTTTGGAAACCATATCCAAGCTAGAGAGAGAAGTTTCTCATGCTCAAGACAATGCCAAAAGACTGAGTAGTGAAGTTTTGGCGGGAGCTGCAAAATTGAAGACTGTAGAGGACCAGTGTACTCTTTTGGAGAGCTCAAATGAAACTTTGAAGCTAGAAGCAGATGGTCTTACGCACAAATTAGCAGCTAAGGATCAAGAAATTTTTCAGAAGCAAAACGAGCTTGAGAAGTTTCAATCTTTAATCCAAGATGAGCACTCTCGATATTTAGAAATCGAAGTCAGCCTTAAGAGTTTGCAAAGTGAGTATTCTAAGTCCCAAGAGGAACAAAAGGTTCTCACTTCAGAACTTCAAAGCAGGATTGGCATGTTGAGGGTCTTAGAGACTCATAATCATAAGTTGGAAGGGGATATCAGCTCAGTCAAAGAAGAAAATCAAAACTTAAGCAAACTAAATGATTCTTCTATGATCTCCCTGGAGACTCAGAAAGGTGAGATTTCTAGCTTGAAGGAGATAAAAGAAAAACTTGAGGAAGAAGTTGCAAGACAGGTTAACCAAAGCAGTGCCTTTCAAGAAGAGATCTGTCGTCTGAAGGATGAAATTGATAGCTTGAACAGGAGGTATCAAACGATAATGGAGCAAGTGAAGCTCGCAGGATTGGATCCCGAATTCCTTGCCTGCTCTGTGAGGAAACTACAAGACGAGAACTCAAAGCTGACTGAGTTATGCAACCACCAGGGAGATGATAAAGATGCTCTTACTGAGAAGTTGCGTGAAATGGATATCATTCTAAGGAAGAATGTTTCTTTAGAGAAATTGCTTCTAGAATCAAACACCAAACTAGATGGTTCTAGGGAGAAGACGAAGGACCTGCAAGAAAGATGTGAGTCTTTACGACGAGAGAAATCTGAGTTTATTGCTGAGAGAGCTAATCTGCTTTCTCAATTGCAAATCATGACTGAGAATATGCAGAAGCTCTTGGAAAAGAACTCGTTATTGGAGACATCCCTTTCTGGTGCATACATTGAGCTTCAAGGTGTAAGAGAGAAATCAAAATGCTTAGAAGAATTCTTCCAGTTGCTCAAAAACGATAAGGCCGAGCTTACAAAGGAAAGAGAATCTCTTCTCTCTCAATTAAATGCAGTTAAGGAGAAGCTAGGAGTTTTGGAGAAGAAATTCACTGAATTGGAAGGAAAATATGCTGACCTACAGAGGGACAAGCATTTCAAAAATCTTCAAGTGGAAGAGTTAAGAGTCTCACTTGCCACTGAGAAGCAAGAGCGTGCTAGTTATGAAAGATCGACAGACACCAGATTGGCTGATCTTCAGAGTAACGTGTGTTTCCTTCGAGAAGAATGTCGCTCCAGGAAAAAGGAGTTTGAGGAAGAGCTTGACAGAGCTGTAAACGCGCAAGTCGAGATCTTCATATTGCAAAAGTTTATAGAAGACTTGGAGCAGAAGAACTTTTCTCTCCTGATCGAGTGCCAGAAATATGCTGAGGCATCAACATTTTCAGAGAAACTCATTGCTGAGCTGGAAAGCGAGAATCTCGAGCAACAGATGGAGGCAGAATTTTTGGTGCATGAGATTGATAACTTCAGGGGTGCAATTTATCAAGTGTTTAAGGCACTTCAACTTGAAGCAGATTGTAAGACAGCTGACCAGAAGATTGCAAAAGAGAGAATTCCCGTTTCACGTGTCTTACGTGAAATTAAAGAACTAAAATGTTCACTCTCTAGCGCTGAATATGAGACGCAGCGACTTGTAATTGAGAACTCTGTGCTCTTATCTCTACTTGGACAGTTCCAATCAGATGGCATGAAAGTGGAATCAGAGAAACGTATTGTAGAGACAGATCTGGAGACGATAGTACATCGCTATGGAATGCTGAAAAAGGACAGGCTCGAGCTATTAGAGATGAACCGGCAGTTGAAATCAGAACTGATCGATAGAGAGCAGCGGGAGCTAGAGCTAAGAGCTGAACTACAAACTGAGCATTTAAAGTTCGAGAGTCTGCATGAGTCATACATGGCTTTGCACCAAGATTACTCAAAAGCTCTCAATAAAAACCAAACTTTGCTTCTGAATTTTTCAGAACTTAAAGGTGAGATGTGTATTATTGAGGAAGAAAATGTTGCAATTCTTCAGGAAGCTATTGCCTTGAACAACATGTCTGTGGTTTACCAATCCTTTGGGTCTGAAAAAGCTGAACAGGTTGAAGCTTTTGCTGAAAACCTGGCTAGTTTACAAGACATCAATAGTCGTCTGAAGCAGAAAATTGAGACACTGGAGGAGAAGTTAAAAGGGAAAGAGGTGGACTGTCAGGAGCTTAATAGCAAGCTGGAAAAGTTACAGGAAAGCCTCGAAGAAGCCAATGAGCTAAATGATCTCTTAGAACATCAAATTTTAGATAAAGAGGATATCTTGAGACAAAAGGCGATGGAGCTCCTAGAAGCTGAAGAGATGCTCAAGGCTACACATTATGCAAATGCTGAACTGTGTGAAGCAGTTGAAGAGCTGAGGAAAGACTGTAAAGAATCTAGGAAACTGAGGGGAAATTTAGAGAGGCGGGTTTCTGAACTGTGTGACCTTACTGGGAGACAGGATGAAGAGATTAAAAACCTTAGCAATTTGAAGGAGAATTTGGAGTCGGAGGTAGAGTTGTTACACAAGGAAATCCAAGAACACCGAGTTCGAGAGGAGTTCTTGAGTTCGGAGCTGCAGGAGAAAAGCAATGAGTTTGGACTTTGGGATGCTGAAGCAACATCTTTTTACTTTGATCTACAGATTTCAGCCGTCCGTGAAGTCTTGCTTGAGAACAAAGTTAAAGAGCTCACTGGAGTTTGTGAAAATCTCAAAGATGAAGCTGTTACGAAGACCACAGAGATAAAACAAATAAAAGAAACAGTTGGATTCTTGGAATATGAAGTGACTGAGCTGAAGACTCAATTGTCTGCCTATGATCCTGTGGTAGCATCTCTAGCAGAAGATGTCAGGTCCCTTGAGCAAAATGCCCTGTCTTTATTGAAACTCCCTGCGCCAGCTAATCGTCACACAGAGGTAAACTTATTCCCATTCCTTCTATTTGACATCTTACCTCATCTTTCTCAGTATTTCGGTCCTTGAAACTTGATTACCTTTAATATTTGACCGACTTTACTGACCTCGTTAGTGGCTTCCATTTGGTGAAACCTGTGCCTTTTTGTATGTATTCGTCATGAGTTTAATATCTTCCAATTTCCTCAGGGCGTCCAGAATGATGAACACCCAGAAGCAGCAGTCTCTCAGGAAGCTGTAGGACATAGCAGTACCAACCTAGACAATGGATTTGTGCTTTTGCAAGACATGAAAACAAGAATCAAAACCATTAAGAAAGCAGTTGTTGAGGAAAAAAAGAGGCGTGGTAAGCAGAGAAGACGAAGCTCTTCTCACAGAAGCAGAGACCGCAAGCTGCTTGAAGAGACTGAACTTGAGGACCAATTCTCGGGTGAAATCAGACAGCCTAGATCACCTGCGATGACTGAGTTGAGAAATGGTTCATTGATGAAGGACATTCCCCTTGATCAAGTTGCAGACTCAACGTTCTATGGAAGAAGCCGGAGAACTAGTCGTGGTTCCAGTGACCAGATGCTTGAATTATGGGAAGAATCTGCTGAACCAGAATCCAGCATTAAGTCTCTGATCAACAATAAAAACTCAAAGAAGCCTCTGATCCCCCGTCTTCATCGTAGAAGCAGGAATCCCTCAATTGAATCACAGTCTGAGAAAATGGTTGGAGTTGTTGACAAACTAGAGTTATCTAGAAGCACTGAGGACAATGCAAAGATTCTGGAGAGACTTTTGACTGATTCTCGAAGATTGGCAAGCCTCAGAATCAGCCTAAGAGATTTGAAAAGCAAGCTGGAGATGAACGAGAAGCCAGGCAAGTTCACTAGCCCTGATTTTGCTAGAGTGAGGAAACAGCTGAAAGAAATGGAGGAAGCCATCTTTCAGCTTACAAACACAAATGAGATTCTTTCTAATGAAATTGAGGAGACAGGAGATACCAGAGATATATATAGAAAAGTGGTTATAGAGAAGTCAAGGAATGGGTCTGAGAAGATTGAGCAGATGCAGCAAGAAATGCAGAACATTGAGCGAACAGTGCTAAAGCTTGAAGAGGGAGCTGCAAAAGGAAGGAAAAAGTTCTCTGAGAGTAGGACAGTGATACTCCTGAGAGACATTATCCATAAAGGTGGCAAAAGGACAGCGAGAAAGAAGAAAAATCGTTTCTGTGGCTGTATTAGATCTTCGGGTAATGAAGAGTAGGGTGGATAATAACGTAACAGCATCTAGTTCACTCTATTTTTCACTTTAATCATGGAACTGACTCTAGGAGTATTTTGTGGCATGGTTTCTGAAATACTTATTAGAGCAAATTAGTAAACCTTGTAGCTTCTGCTAATGTGTACGTATCTGGTTTGACTCTTTATGTTTCAAACTTAATTTTTCTCAAAGTCCATTTTTGGATACTCTTTATGGAAGATTATGAACTAGAATGTGATATTATATTACCTACATAAAAGTATCTTACAAGAACGTTGCTTATGTTATGGAAACAGTGATGCTAACAGGATCTGGAACATTACAAAGATACAAAGAAATTTTTTCATAGCTTAACCAAATAATTTTTGATTCACTGATTTGGGTTGAGAGAAGGAAATGCTGGAATAGACCGTAGTATCAGCTTCCGGCCATTACCTCTCCTTCCTAGGTTTGAGCCAGATTCCGAGGAGCCGAGCTGAGGGGGAGAGACTCTCTTTCTGTTGGGAGATATGGCCTTGATGCTAGCTATAGGGGAATTGAGGAGAATCTCAGGCATAATCTCTGTTTTGTCTTCAGTCACAGGTTCAAGAGGCTTCTTCTCATTATCTGACTGTGTCAAATCACTGTCTGGTTTCCTGAAAGAGGAAGAACCCGTGCCAAGAAAAAACTGTGTCGGAGGCAGTCTGTTCTTAGACAAGAACGGCTGATGAACCACCAAATGTCTGCAAAACAAAGGTTACAGCAATTCAGGAGCTTGTCTTGTTTTTATGTTGTTTGAAAAATCGATACAATTACCTGTACGGTGGCAGCGGTGTCGAAGGTTGTTCAGAACTTGGGTTCTGCTCTATTTCTTTTGACACCTCGATGTTGTGTTGGATTTTTGCTGTTCTTTTCTCATATGTCTGCTGATCGTCCTCTTGTTTGCTCTCCATGATAACAAGTAACGACCCTGAGATTGTAATTATGTCAAACCAAAAGACTTTTGGAAATAGACAGTAATTAAAAATTGGGCTAGGAAGCTTACCTTCTTTTCTGCCGAATGCATTTTTGCATCCTTCACATCTACAGTTTATGGAACAGCCAACTCCACCCTATAAGATTCTCAGGAACAAAGTATCTAAATCAGACCATGAAAGATAACCTACACAGATGAATATTGAGAAGAAGTTATGAAAAATGAACCTGATAACATTCACAGTATTTCTTCAGACAGTTTGATTTCTTGCAGTTGCAGCCGCGTTTGTGTCGTGCAGAAGCTGGAGTTCTACTTGCATCATCCTGTAATCCCTCAGATTAATGGAGGACAGAGAGAGAGAGAGAGGGGGGGGGGGGGTAAATAAGAAGATGGAATTGAGAGCTCTTACACCAGCTTCCATGATGGAATCTGCGCTTCTGATGACTTTAGGAGCAAATGCAAGTGGATTTCGGGATTCAATCTGTTTGCGGGTAGCCAAGACAGTGTCTTCATGGATAGGTTTATTAAAGCAATCTATACATGAACATGGCTCTATACAATAAACTCCAGCTGCAAAGCATTCACAGTAACTGCAGAGAGAAAAGAGACTCAAACAGTGGTTAACTACTTCAACGCAATTCAGTTTAAAAATTTCGAACAGGCAACCATTAAAGAGAAGCTAGGGATATGTAGCTTACAGCTTCAAACACTTTGACTTTTTGCAGTTGCATCGCTTACATGACTCGCCCTCTCCACCTTGTTCAGATACACGCCTGCAAATTTATGCCAACAGATAAGAAAAACAAAAATGTAGATATACAAATATGTTTTGTAACTATTTTCAAGAAATAACTTGCATTTTTTTCTTAAGGCTGCCCGGATTCATCTCTGGGAACACCAATGCCTTGGGAGCTTCGTCTACAGGTTCATTCTCTGCTTGGTCCAAAGTTGCTTGCACAGTGTCTTGGGAGTGAATTGGAGCGGTAGAGTCTGAAAAACTCTTTTGAATCTCTCCAGGTATGGAATAGTTATGTATGACATTGATGTTACTGTCCATTGAGGACAATGCAACGGCGTTTAGATGAAGACCAATACCAGGTACGACACATCTCGAGGAAGATTCACCAGACGCCTTATTGTCACCCACAGATTGCTGATCATCAACTATATCCTTCTTCCGCTTCCCTGGCATCTCAAAGTCCAGGCAGCGTCTTCGCATGCCACCACGATGCAAGTTAAAGACAGACTAGCACAAACAAACACAACGCAAAATAACCAATTCAGTATGTATTCCTGAATTTACCTCAAAGATCCCAAAGATAATAATCACATTTGAGGGGGAAAATAAGCCATTTCGAATTGTATTCCTGAATTTACCTCATTGGGAAGCACAGCCAAAGGCTCATTTTCATTACTGGATCCATTGGCTGGAATATCTTTGGTGATATTAGGCCGCTTTGTTGACTTGACGCCAGCACAGAGACGTCTTTCTGAACTTGATATCTTATCCACCAAGCACATAAAAGCCTCAGAATCATTCGGAGACCGAAATACTAACAGCTCAGTTGCATTTGAGATCAAACGTCCACAATTAGGAGTGTCATTCTCTTCCCGAACATCAAGCATCTTCTGAAGACCCATCTTGACATCCTCAGCAGACGAACCACTGTCTCCTCGAGGAAGATCAGATGGAGCTTCAATGGCAACATCTTCAGTGCAAGGTGAATCACTACGATCAGGAGTTTGGCTGTCAGACTTCAGAACCTGTGGCAGCTCGGAAGACGTTTCAACGGAAGTTTCTTCTTCATCTTCCAAGGAAGCTTCTTTGTTTAGATCTTCAACAACTGATACTACAACTTCTTTAGAAACAGATCCATCTAGAGATTCTAAAGGCTTTGAACGATCGACAGAGTTATGACTGCAACAAAAAAAAAAAAAACACCAATTACAACAGTAAAGATCATCCTCTACTAAAACAACAAGAAGCGATTTTGCTATCCAAGAAAATGGTTACTTACCATCTGAAAAATCTCGATTCTCTGTGAGTATTGACATGAGGAGAGGTGAAAACAGGAGGAGGAGATGTAAAACTCAGAGAGCTAAACGTCTGAGCAGTGGAGATGGATTTGACGGACTCAATGGGAGAGAGATTGCTTATGTAGTTGAACACTGGAGAATCCTACATTAAAGGCTAATTACAATTAAGAGGAAGCTAATTTGCAGACTACAACAAAAATGTTTTACCAACAAAGACAAAAACCTCAATGAGAAATTTTTGGTCAGTCACTTCATAAAATAAACCTCGTCAACAAAACCCAACAAAAAAAATAAATTGCAAAACCCAGAAAACAGCACACTGTCATCTTCAAAACAGGAACCAAAAATTCAAACGAGACAACGAAAGGAGTGAACTTTGAGCAAGCAAAAAGAGATGGATGTTGAAGAAAGAAACCTCGAATTTGGATTTGGGAGTTGAAGTTCCGATCTGGGAGGTAGGATTCTTGTGGGGTTTGTCCATTTTCCAGCAAAATCACATCTACATTGCCTCAATGCAGACACTGATTTTATTTGTTTATCTAGGGTTGTTGCATTTTCTAAAAAAAAAGAAAAAAAAAAACTTGTCCGCGCCGGTGCGAAACAGTGGGAAGAGCCTACAACACAGTGGGAAAATGATAAAAGTCCAAATCAATATTACACTTTAGTCCACTAAATGACGTCATCTTTACAATACCTGGACCTTTGACACTCAGGCCCAGTCCTTACATTGGTGGCCCAAATATTTGTATTTGTAACTGCCTCTTTACACATTTTACCAATTAACATAACAATAACCAATCAACATGTCTCGAAATATCTTATTCAAAGAGCAACTCCATTTCGGATTTGCAGAAAAAGTGAAAGTTTTACATATCGTATTGAATTTTTTTGAGAAAGAGGTTAGGAACGGTACTTTGAGAATTAATTTAAATTTCATGTATGATTAAAAAAAAATCCATTGATTTTAAATCAAACAAATATATTTTAAAATTAAATATGAGAATTCAAAATAACGAAGTTTACCATTTAAAAGACTGGATATGGAAATGTGTATCAGTGTATCCATCAATGGTTAAATATGTTTTAAGACTACTTATTTGCTAATATTTCACGCTTTGAAATGTAAAAATGTACAAGACTAGTACATATATGAGACATTGGAAAGTGGTCGTCTATATACATCGAATCGATATATTTAAATGGGTGTATGTGAAAATTTAAAGCTTTTTGTTACATCGATTATGAAACAATTATTTTAGAAAACAAATTTAATCTTTTTATATAAAACTAAGTGAGATAAAATGAAAAATTTATATAATATGATGACTTAGATAAAAAAAAAAAAAAGTCATGCGTCAACATACTACAGAACCACAATCTTCGAATATGCGTTCGTTTATTGGTTACATGTGAAGTTCATCGTAGCCATTGATCTATCACGATTTTGAGAAAATTGGGTATTTAAGGCTTTGAATAGTAGTAGTTTTTAGCGTAGTTTTTGGTTTTTGATTTTTCAAAAAATAAACAAAATCAAAAACCATGTAATTATCCAATCAAGATTATGGAAAATAGGGTTTACATATTAATGAGCTTTTGCATTTTCTAAACAAAATCTAAAGTCCCACTTAAATGAGTTTTTGAGATTTCTTAAAGTCCTATTTTATTAATTATATATATATTAAATATTTATTATTATTTAAATAATTGCGGGTTACCCGTATGTTTTGGCGGAGGGGGAAGGGTGTAGGTCAATTTTTTTTTTTGTAAATTTTGCGGGGCGGGTGCATCGAAAGCTAAAATAACCTGCTGCGGGGCGGGGTGCGGATTGCGGATTCTGACCATCTGACAGGCCTACATATTAAAAAAATATGAGGAAGAGGTTAGGAATAGTTGTACTGTAAGAATTGATTTAAATTTCATGTATGATTAAAAAAATCTACTGATTTTAAATCAAATAAATATATTTTAAATTTGAATATGACAATTCAAAATAACGAAATTTACCATTTAAAAGAGTTGATATGGAAATGTGAATCCGTCAAGGATTAGGCATAAAACCGGAACCGAAATACCCGAACCGGAACCGACCCGAAATAACCGGTTCGGTTCGGTTTCGGTTATGACCAAAATATCCGATGGATCCTTAACTTAAGATCCATTGGATATCGGTTCGGTTCCGGGTATTACCCGAGAACCGAAATACCCGAACCGATTACCCGAAAATTTATATGACTTCAATTTTCATTTAATCCTAAGGTAAGGTACTAAGGTTCTCTGACGATTCCACACCCCCCGATCCACCGACCCACCGCCCCACGCCCAAAAAAAAGAGTTTCGACCCAAATAAGAAAAGCTGGAATCTCAATCTCACCCTAGCCGTCGCGTGTTCTCTTCGGCTACACCGTCTGCAACATCGAGAGTTCAATCTGAGGTATGCTTCTTCCATTGATCTTCTCCTTCGATTCTGGGTTTAAATTTGTTTATGGGACTGGTCTCCGTTTGTTCTTGGTTAGTTTCACTAGATTTTATAATTGTGATTTCGCTAACTTGGGGGATTTTGTTGAGAACTGAAGATTTGAGATTTTAGGGTTTATCATCAAAATTGGCATATTAAAAGCCGTATGTAAATCTTAAAATCAAACCGAATGGAAATCAATTTCAAACCTCAATGTATCGTCAGAATCTCAGATAGTGAACAATAAACCAAACTGTTTGCTTGAGATTGATGTATATGTGGTTAGTGGTTGAAGAAACTCCTCTTTCTCTCGCTCATCATGTCTTAAGACTTAAAACACTGTTTATTGTCTTCTTCGTTTGGTTAGAGAGAGGTTTTAGAAAGAATCGTCTCTTTTCACTATTATTTTTCTTTGTCTGCAACTAGTTGGTGGGTTTGATGTACCTAAAATGAGATGCATTATCTTATCTTATTTTTGATATATTAATACACAAGTGGGGGGAATCATTTCTGATTTCGTTGTCATCCATAATCAAGTTTTTGCGATTTAATTATTCAACTTGGTCATATAAGTAACAATGTTGTTAAAGGGTCTTTCACGCATATGTCTCATTAATCCATATATATATATACTATGGTTTACTGATTAGAGTTGGCTGGTTTACTGATTAGAGTTGGCCCACATATACATCAATTTGTATCTTACGTAGCTAACTAGCTAAGACTTCACATTTGAATGCTAAAAGTTTTGATTATCTCTCTGTTTGTTGTGATGAATTATGATATTGATTATAATGCTAAAGTCTTAATAACAATGTACGTCTATTAGTTGGAAGAATTTTGATTAAATTTCTATATATTTTCTTTATTTGACTGGTGAAGAATAAGAGTCATATATTTGTTAAGTTTTTATTATAGTTTTTTATTCTTTTGATTACTTGCCAGACCTCTCCAAGATCGACCAAACATGGAAGAAGAAGAAGATATTGATATTGATGATCAGCTAGAGGAAACGGATGATGAAGTAGAGATCCTATGTCGAATGCTTCTGCTAGTAAAGGGAAAAGGAAATCTAAAACAAAGGTTGTGGAGCTACGAAGAGATTAAGATCTTTTGTATGGCAACACTTTACAAAGTGGAAGAATGGTATTAAGTGTAATTGTCATTACTGTGGAAGGGAATTGGGTTGTGCATCACATCATCCGGCACCTCCAATCTGAGGAAACATCTCGAGGGATGTAAGCAGTATCTTGCGTGGGTAGGTGCAGCTACAAAATCAGATCAAAATGTTATAAATCCAGATTGTAAGGTGGTCTGCAACTATGCAAGGTTTCCGAAGCTGTATTTAGAGAAGCTTCAAATGAGATGTTAGTTTTAGGTGAGTTGCCTCTGTCTTTCATAGATAGTTTGGCTTGGAGGCATTTCTGCAATAGAGTTTCTGCAATAGAGTTCATAAAAGGAAAGCACTTATGAAAAAGGTGATTGGTGCTAATAAGCAAAGAATGTCCTTGACGACTGATATATGGGTAGCTCCCACCACTGGACAAGTTACATGGTAATCACTGCGCACTTTATTGATTATAATTGGCAGTTAAAGAAGCTGATCATCGGATTCAAGAACATCAGTGATCACAAAGGTGCTACTATATCTGCTGTGCTTCAGGAGTGTTTAGAGGAGTGGGAGATTAAGAAGGTATTTTGCATCACAGTGGATAATGCAACAGCTAACTCATCTTGCTATGAGAAGATTTAAGGAAGGATTCAGCGTAGTAGGAGATAATTCACTAGTGCTCATTGGTGAGTTTTTGCATTTAAGGTGTGCTACTCACATCATCAATCTCGTTGTGAAAGATGGATTGTACGATGTTGACAAACATGTTGCTGCTATTCGGAATGGTTGCAATTTGTAAGGTCTTCTACAACAAGGTTAAAATCATTTCAGCTTCGTGTTGACACAGGAAAACTGACAAGGGGAAGCTTATCTTTGGATTGTAAAACCAGATGGAATTCAACTTACCTAATGTTGAATAGAGCTATGGATTTCAGGGTGGCGTTTGAGAAGATGGAGGCTGAGGATAAGTTGTATAACGACTACTTTCAACAAAAAGTAGATGGGAAGACTAGAATTGGACACCCCTGTCAAAGAAGATTGGGAGGCAGCTGACATGTTACTTAACTTCCTTGTCATTTCTACAATTCTACTCTTGTCCTTTCTGCTTCTAATTCTGTTTGTGTCTCATAAATGTTACAGTGAAATTGTAACAATTGAGAGAAACATCCTCTCATGGAGCCAGGATCCTGAAACTGATGAAGCGTTTAAGCAAAAAGCTGAAGCCATGATTACCAAGTTAAGTAAGTATTGGGATCCATTTGGCTTTGAAACTGAAATGAATAAGATGTTGATAGTAGCTAGTGTGTTTGACCCGAGGAACAAGATGAAATTTGCTCAGCTTTGTTTTGAGAGTTTATATGGAAAAGATAGTGTGAAGACTACTCAAATGTATGGTTAAATCATGGATATTTTTGAAGAGGTTGTTTAATGAGTATAGTATTAGGTTTAGTAGTTCTGTGAACAAATATGCTTCTGCTACTTGGTTCTGGTACTTCTTCTCAGGCACAAGAAAGTGGATCAATATCTCAATCAAAACCTCAAGATGATGTGATCATGAGTAGCAACATGGAGGAGCAGCTTGAACGTGTCGGAAAAACTTGTAAGCTGAAAGCTCCCAGCTCGTGAACAAGAAAGGCATTGGCGATCCAGAGACTCATCTAACCACAATGGTTATGATTCAGGCCCAAAGAAGTCACTAGATGGGTTTGTGAATCATTTGTGTGCTCTTTTTCCCTGTCTTCGTTTTTGTCCCACTGGGTTTTGCGAAGATGGGTTTTTAACGAGGCCAAATGATTCACAACACCATTGGCCCATCTTGTGAACTTCCTCAAGCCCAACAAGACTCATCTATCTTTGCATTTTCGTTTTCTACTTAAGGCCCATCTGTTTTAGGGCATCCTGTTGCTATCTTTCTATTTAAACTTTTGTAAACTCTTTCTGAACCTTCACCTTGGATTAGGTCACCAAAAATATTATCTATCTCAAAACATTGGCTACAGAACTCTTTGTCTTCTCTCTGAAATTCGTTGTTACTTCGGTAACGTCTTTACGAATCACTCTTCTTCGTGGCTCGAGTCTATCACTCGACCATAATACTCGAGTCAGTCTCCTTCTCTTGGCTCGAGTCCGTCTGTCCGCTTTCTACACTCGAGTTGTCTAGCTCGATCACTCAACTCGAGCTCACCACTCGAGCTAGTCTCTTTCGTCCATCAACACCTGAATCTGACGCCATACATCTTGACTCGAGTCTACCACTCGAGTCCTACACTCGAGCCAGCCCTCACTCGATCCGTCCATCCAACTTCTTCACTCGATCAGTCCCACTCGAGTTGGACACTCGAGTCAGTGTTTCTCTAGCTATTCCGCAAGCTTTCCACCTCCAAACGTTAGATCTAGTCACTTACCAACTTCTCTGAGCCGAATCCTTGGGAGGATCACATCACAAGACTTAGGTAGAAACCGTAGGATGAATGTGGCTAGTCGTAAACGATATGAAAAGATGGATTTAGTTTACAAAGATCTGGTACAAGAAGCAGGATTTCAAGAAACAACTATTGAGTTAGAGTTGTATTTGGCAGAAAATGTGGAGAATCCACATGTTTTTATAGGATCTGAATTTGATGTTCTCTCATAATAGCCCAAAATTTCCGGTGCTATCACAAGTGGCTAAGGATGTACTTGCAATGCAAGTTTCATCAGTCGCATCTGAGTATGCATTTAGCACAAGTGGTCGCATATTGGATCCGTATAGGAGTTGTTTGACACACTACACCATTGAAGTGTTGATGTGTATGGAACAATGGTTGAAGTCTGAGATACGTATGGATCGTAGAGGAACTATTACCATTGAACAATTGCTTGATGAGATTGAAGACCAAGATGATCTTTAGAGAGGTAAGTCTTTTTCAGTTCTTACTTATAAGTTTGAGTTAAAACTTCTAACATTCTTCTTATCGTTCAATTGTTTTTAGAGTTTGGAGAAATCAATTTGCAATAATAAGGAGTCAAAGAATGATCATAACTTCATAAGTGTGGAAGGACAAAAGACTAACAAGTAAGGAGTACACAAGTAGCCCTGGTCACAACCCATCAAAAATTGGATCAATATGCATTTCTCTTTGTTTTCACAACTTGTTTTATGGATTGAATCACTTTTTAGTTCGGATATTTTTTGTAATTTCGGATATGTTCTTTTAAATTTCAGATATTTTTTCAAATTTCAGGTACATTCCGGGTATTTCGGGTAATAAATACCCAAAATACCCGGAACCGTTTGAGAACCGAAAGTTTTCGGGTTTTTTACGGTTCTTCATCCTCCGTACCCGAACCGACCCGGAACCGATAGGTACCGAACCGAAACTGAACCGAAACCAATTCGGTACCTATATGGATCATAAATCTTCATACCCGAAATACCCGGAACCGATCGGTTCCTAACCAGAACCGAACCGAATATCCGAAAGCCCAGGCCTAGATTAATATGTTGAAAACTGTTAATTTGCTCATAACTCACGCTTTGAAATGTAAAAATATACCACACATTGGAAAGTGGTAGTCTATATATATCGATAGATTTAAGGGAGTTTATTCTTTTAAGGATTTTAATGGATTTGAAAATCCAAGTAAAATCATGTGTTATTCAATCAATGATTTTTAAAAAGATTTCTAAATTGTGTCTTATTGGTTCCATCATTTATAAATACTAGTTAATATCACCCTTTATTCAATATTAAAGATTTTGATATGGATTTGATTTAACATAGGATTTTAATGGATTTGAAAATCTATTTTACTTATAAAAAGAGGATTTGAAATCCTTACTCCCACCGTGTTATTTTGGGTGGATTTGAAAATAAACTTGATAAAAAAGCATATGACACATAAAAACTAGGTTTGACGTAGTACTGTATAATTGACACACAAGCATACAACACATTAAAACTGTGAATGGACTTTAACATTAAGCACACATTTAACGATGCATAATTTGAGTAATTGAGTAGTCATGACTCACGATGCATAACATTAAGCTCACATTGTCTTTGTGGTGATAACTATTGATACAATGAATCGCTTTCCTTCATAAATTACTTACAATGATTGCCGACATATATAACTTGAAAAGAAAAAGAAAAATATTTGTTTGATTTATTTTCTTTTGATTCGTAATACGTTTAAACACAATAAATAAAAACAAAAGAAATTAACACTACCTGAAAATAAAAATAATTAATCTAACCTAACAAATAATAATTAATTCAACCTAACAAATAAATAATTATTATTACATAACATTACACTTAATCTAACCATAACATTTATCAGTAGACATATTAACAAAGACTTCTATTATTCCGAAGAAAACGAAAGTACAGGAAAATTTATTGCAGAGCTTATTGACAATAGTGATTATGAAATTCTTACAATCCAAGACCAACAGAGAGAATATGTCAATCAGTGGAGCAAGTTATAACATCAAATATGTGGAAAGATTCGATTGAGATGTCAGATATGTGAAAAATAATTTATATCTTTATATATAAATATATATATATATATATATTATATTTTAAAATATTTGATTTTGACAAATCTATGTTATTCAACTTTCAAATCCACTTTCTAATCTATTTTCAAATCTATGTTATTTTGAAATCTTTTTTGTTTGATTTTAAAATCAATGAAAATGTACATGGATTTCTAAATCTTACGAGCAAATCCTTAAACGAATAAACCCCTTAAATGGGTGATGTAAAAATGTATAGCTTTTTGCTACATCGATTATGAAACAATCATTTTGGAAAACAGATTTTATCTACTTATATAAGAACTAAACGAAATGCAAAAGCTATGACAATATGATGGCTCAGATAAATAAAACTTTTGAGTGCCAAAAGCAATGTCACCCGTCAACATATTACAATATCCAACCAAATGAAAAGCATAGTCTACAAATTGAAGTTTGTTATGTTTTGGGAACTGCTAAAAATGGCTACATTAGGGATATAATACGAAGAATGATGTGAACATATTGACAAATGATTTCACATTTTTATTACTCAACCATTGTAAAAAAAAACAAACGCAACTGTGTGCTACAACTAAACTAGTAAATGTTTACGTATGTTGTGTGTAAGTTAACCTACCAACTAGAAGTTGACATTAATCAGAGGAAGATTCAAAGAATTTTAATGGTGAGGAGTGAGAGAAGGAAACGTTGGGATCGATAGTATCAGCTTCCTGCCGCCACCATTTCTTCTCCATGGAGTCGACTCTGATGAATCAAGATGAGACAAAGAAACCCTTTTGCTGTTGGGAGATACTACAGCTTTCATGTTAGTTATTGGAGAATGGATTAGAGTCTCAGACATATCATCATCAATATCTTCTGTGATTGTCTCAATCCTTGAACGAGACAACAAACTCATTTCTGTTTTTCTGATGTTGTATATCTCCGAGGAATATGATCCAGAAGCTCCATGATGAAAATGAGATACTGGAGGAAACAGTCTATTGTTGGATGAGATGGGAAGTTCAGCCAGTGGTTGTCTGAATTAGAAACAAAGGTTAATAAAACAAATCAGGATCTGTCTAGAAAGATACACATTGATTGTTTTTGAAATTGTTTATTTACCTTAATGGCATTGGTGTTGAAGGTGGAGCAGCATGATTGAACAACTCGACATTCTGATGTGTCTTCCCTGTTCCACTTTTGCCAGATATATTGTTTTCCTCATCTTGTTCGAACGAAGATTCTGCAGGGTTTGTAATCTTTGTCAAATCAAAGATCAAGAAACTTCATGTATAGAGGTTATGAAAAATGGATATATAAAAGACTAACCATCTTTTCTGCCAAATGCATTTTTACATCCTTCACATCTACAGTTTATGGAACAGCCAACTCCACCCTATAGGATCAAATGTATCAGAATTCAGAACGAAGCCAATGAAAAGAATCTTACACATATGTGTATGACTTCAATGAAAATACCTGATAGCATTCACAGTATTTCTTCAGACAGTTTGATTTCTTGCAGTTGCAGCCTCGTTTGTGTCGCGCTGAAGCTGGAGTTTTGCTTGTATCATCCTGAGAACCAGTATACACTTTTCAAAGAGATAAATGGATTGAGATTGATAAGATAAGGGGAATAGGAACACTTACACCAACTTCAATGATGGAAGTTGAGCTTCTTATGACTTTAGGAGCAAATGCAAGTGGATTGCGGGATTCAATCTGTTTGCGAGTAGCCACGACAACATCTATATGGATAGGTTTATTGAAGCAATCTATACATGAACATGGCTCTGTGCAGTAAGCTCCAGCAGCAAAGCATTCACAGTAACTGCAGAGATGACATCAAAAGAGACTCAGCAAAATTTGAACTATTTTACAAGATTAAAAGAGGGTTTGGGGAATTCAGCTCACAGCTTCAAACACTTGGATTTTTTACAGTTGCACCGCTTACATGACGAGTCGCGTTCGGACTTACGCCTGCACGTTTTAATACCAACAGATTGTTAAGAAAAAGGAAAAAGATTTACCATAAATTTGTTTGTACAAGTTTCAGGACAAACTTGCCTTTTCTTCTTGGGGCTTATTGGATTCAATTCTTCTAAAGCTGAAGACTTTGGAAACTCTTCTACATCTTTACCGATTTCATTTTCTCTCACGATGTCGTTCTGCAAGTGAAGAACTGGAGTGGTAGAACTTTGCAAACCGACTTTAATATTACCGGAAAATGAGCATTCATTAGCGACATTACTGTCCTTAGAGGACAATGCTATAGCGTTAAGATGCAGACCAATGCTAGGTACTACACAACTCGATGAAGATTCACCCAATGTTTGCTGATTTTTCCCCGGAATCTCAAAGTCTAGACAACGTCTTCTCACACCTCGGTGCGAGATCGAAAGACCCTGTCACACACACACACACAAAGAAAAAAATCATTTCTTCAGAGAATGATCAATCAAGAACCAAAAGCTAATGTAATGTTAACAAAGTCTTTACTCACACCAAAGGACTCAGATTCATTGTTGGCTACATCAGTATTCGAAACAGGCTCTAATGTTGACATTGTACCACCACGTACACGTGCTTCAGAGTTCGAAGGTCTCTTCAAGAAGCAGTTCAAAGCCTCTGACTCACTCGGTGAGCCATAAATCAGTTCTGTTGCAGCAGAAATCAGAGTTTCCCAATCTGGAGTATCACTTTTCGCCTTGACATTGTCACACATCTTCTGCAAATCCATTCGAACATCTTCAGAACACCCATTATCTCCTGCATCAATGATAACTCTAGGAGTATTGCACTCATTCTTGATGTTTTGTGACGGTTCTATTTCGATTAAAGCTTCTTCTTTTCCTTGTCCTCCAATGGAAGCAACCCCATCTTTGGTAAGATCAGATGAGAGGATTTTACTGCAACCAAAAACATTCAAATTAAGAACTTTGAAGAGGAAACTAAAAAAGAGTGAAAAGAAGAGTCTTTGATTTTACCTTCTGAAACGAGAATCTTTGTATGAAACCGCGTGAGGAGAAGTGAAAACAGAAGGTGGTGATGTGAAATTGAGAGAGCTTAACGTTGGAGCGATTGGGATTGGTTTGATGGACTTAATTGGAGAGAGACTGCATATATAATTGAACACTGGTGAACCCTGCATTGCACAAAACATTTTAATCTCGATTTATCTCCAAAATCATCAAAACCAAATCATTCAACCCAATACTAACAAACCGTTTAAGATTCTAATAACCGATTAAAGTGATGAATAAAAACTGAATCTTTGACTAAAATGCAAGAGATGGGTATTGTACAAAAACATACGATCCATTAGAAAAAGTCGAACAGACACCAAAATCATCACAGAAACAGAGGAATAACGAGAAAACAAAAAAAGCATGAAACTTTAACCGAAGCAAGAGATGGGTATTGAAGTAAAACCTCTACTTTGAGTTTAGAAACTGGAGTCCCGATCTGGGTGACACTCTTTGGCGGTGTATCCATTTTTTCTCACATCCACACTCTCTATCTCTGTCTATGTCTCTCTCCTCTTGAGGGTTGAAGTTAAAGAAGAAGGAAGACAGATTCAAAAGGAGAGTAGAGGCGGGAAGATGAGGATTATCTCGTGAAGATAGTCCAAACCAAATCCAACAGAGGCCACCACAACACAAAAGGTCACTACTACTTTGACCCCAACACTAATCTCTCTCTCTCTCTTTCTTTACGTTGTCTTGTATATATGCACCTCTACGTACACGTCTCTGAGAATTCATTCACTCACTTTGTCTCTGTTAAAACTTAATTTTGGCTTTTAATAAAAGGTAACGGATATCACCTTGATCTATGCTTTTTTTTTTTCCCCTTTTTCTTCTTTCATTGTAGAATAATACAAAATTAAGTGTAACTGCAGTAGTAACAGTTTCGTTTTTTTCGTTATATGTGTGGTTCTACTTGATGAACTAATTAAATTTTTATTATTTCGTACTAATACCTTATACTTTGACCTCATCACCAGTGATTTGTTTAGATAAAACTAATCGAATTTTTTTACCACATAAAAATATTGTTTATCACATCATTTGACTTATCACGTTGTTTTTTTCTTTTCAAATATCATGCAACCGTGTCAATATATATATCTCTACTGTGAAAAACAAATTAATTTTGTGCTCGATAAATGTAATTATCTCGTGAGAATACATAATCAACACATATATATGATAATTAATAATACTACTAGTGTTGGACTAAACAAGAATTCTAGAACGGAATGAAAAGAAACACACGTTACATAAGAGATTACAACTTACAAGGCTGTTTAACATGGAGATTTGTAATTAATTTAAGATTTTTGCCGCTGAATCTGCTAATCACGAGAAAGCACTTATGAGTAATCATCATGACACTTAAATTGAAATTATTTGGTCAATTATTCCAACTAATAGTGATAATGATATCATGGTTCAATAGTAACTCTTTTTATTTGTATGTAACGTTCGGAGATATTTTTAAAATTGCATGGAATCATCATAAAAATATCTCCCGTATTTTAACCTATAATTTCTCATATGATGGATTAGTATATGAATCCAAACGGACCAAACCCATAAATTACAAGACAAGAAGACCCACAATTATACATTTTTCACTTAGTAACATCAACATGCATTAATTTTAGCTCAAACAACGTAACTCTTAACGTCGTGAATAAAACGTTGCAGAATATGATCGATCTATCACAATGAATGGCCTGAACGTCACATGTAAACAAGGAAATTTGAAATATAGTAACAGTGGATTGCCTCAGCGTCGAAGTATGTTGTAAGTACTAACAACTTGAAACGAAATTATTTTAACGTACGTCTACGTGTAAAAGAGTAGTTGAAAAAAGTTAAGTCACCTCTTATAATAACTATGCATGGTGAAATGTGAATAAAGTTATTACACACCTATTGTGAACTGTGAATACATTTACGTTTTTTAGTTTCACATATGTTGTTTTATATATTAGCTATTTTCTGAAATAAATTAGTTTTGGCTATTTATTTCTCCTAGCCATAAAAAATGTCTTACCCGTGACGCCATAAAGAGAATGCTCCAAACGTTCGTAGCAGGGGTCCCTTTCATTGGTACGTGAACGTGACATATATATCGTATGATGAAAAATGATATTTTAGTTGCTTAATCATTTTAATTCACAATTAATTGTGCGAGATAAAACTGGCATAAATGAATTAAAAGTAAAAGGGGTTTTTTGTAATAGGTTTTTATTGATAATTGAAAAACAAAACTAGAAATGTACAAAGAGTTCTTATTTTTGTTTGAGAATAAGATCAGAGTTTTTCTCCAATCTAGTATAGGTTTTTTCGCGTCAAATAGCAAATCCTTCAAAATTTCTTGGAATTTGTTTTTTATATTTGAAACTGATATTCTGATAATAAAAATTATTTTATTTATTCTCGATTGGGAATATTGTTCGTGTACCTTCAATCACAAGTTTTTGATAAGAAAAGATAAAATTGTATCTATCTTTTCATATCCGACGAGATTCCAACCTATATTTTCATTTTTTTATAAGTCGGCTTCTAACTTATTCTAGGTTATAGTTCAATTCGATTCGATCTCAATTTATTCTAGTTTAGGAGGATTTGGTAAATCCATCTCCTACTTTTTTTTTGTCAACATCCATCTCTTACATTATTGTTGCGGATAATATCAGCTAACAATAATTATGTGACGAGACATGGATCACAATTAGCTATCAAATGAAGTTTAAGAAAACAAAGAAACCGAGTTCCTTCTCCCAAAGCTCTTTAAAAGGAAACGAATATGTATATCGAAGTTTAGAGATTTATAAGTTGTAGTGATACTTAAATTTTTTTCACCGCCCAAATGATGTAAAGAACGTAGCTACAAAAATCAGTTTACCGAGTATAACAAATACCAACTTATCAAAGTATATAATATACAAGTCTCGGAGTATTGATACGGATAGAACCAAAAGCACTTCTACTGGCCAAAGGGGCTCCATGCGATAATCATAATGTCGACCATTCTTCATTTATGCTGCTGCTTCTCTGTCACGTGCCAAATGACACATCACGTGACATATAAAAACATAAAACTATTTTTTTTTATTTTTTTTCTTGAGTATACTATACTAAATCAGGTGTTAATTAAGAGATTGGGATATTGAAAAGCTGCTGATGCTCCGAGAACTGTTACGTGCATGTCAGGTTGTTTATTAACGTAGTATTCAGATATTAATTAAGAAAATAACATTTTAGTTTTTAAATGATATAAATTAAAGATCCTCTTGCTTACTACAAATGGCCATAAGAAAAGCCAATTTACCAAAGTCATCATTTAGCCTTTGTGTTTGTACCATAGAATCTCCCTCCTTGTTTTTCTTATCTTTCATCCATTATTCATATAATTCATTTAATTTTTGACGTCCAATGTACGATCCTACAAACAATCACATCTCACAATATTTTTTTGTTTGGGAATAATCAATTGCTCTTATTATGTCAAAATCAAGACTACCTTATAACTTGTATGTAATAAGAAACAATCCACGACTTAGAATCTAGATCAATTTAGTAGACCACCAACTATATTATACAAACGGTTTAATCATTGTTGCTTTCTAATTCTTGAACTTTTAATGTTTTAATGATAGCATGTCGTCCTATGATGTAAAAACCAGCATATATGAGATCCCACTAAAATGTTTATTGTTTGGGGTAACTAATCAATCTAAGATCGTGACCCAAAAAAAATCAATCTAAGATCTTTATTTGCTGTGATAGTTTGTAGCATTTAAGAGACTGGCACTTTGATGTCAAAAAGAAAAAAAAAGACTGGCACTAAGCAACATATTGCTGATATCTATGTAATTTAAATTATATTCTCCATATCTAATTCATATTCGAATCTAAGCATTTTGTAGGATGTCAACACCGAATATTTCATATTCAAGTGTACAACTCAGAACAAACGTTAAAAACAAAAAACAGAACAAACGACGTGTTTGGATTTTCAAAATGAGTTTGCACTCTTGTTATTTGGCTTTTCTTCAGTCATAATAATCGATATTGGGACAAGTATGAGACGACAAATGCATTTCTTTCATCTTATTGTATATACATTATTTGTCTGTCCATTTCTCTTCATACTTAATTTGTATACAGTTTCATAAACTTTTTCATTGTTTTATTTTTATGCATTGCTTAAACTATTATTGACGGTTTTGGTTGACCTTGGGTTTTGCAAGTCGCTCTCTCTGCTTTTGTTCGTAAGTAAACACTTGACAATTGAAATGGAGGGCTTGCATCTTTTGACTTGTGTACTTGCGAAGTATACTTAACAAACAAAGCTTAGTTAAGACTCTCCTAGGAAATTGTATTAAGTTTTAAGTATTTAAATTTAGAGGATATAGTGTTTGATTAGACCTGGCATAATACCCGAACTCGAACCGAAAACCCAATCCGAACCCAAACTCAAAGTTTTAAAATACTCGAACGATCCTAACTTCAAAATCTGAACCTGGAATCGAATTTGAACGGGTAACCAAACATATCTATAATATAAAGATATACGATTATGGGCTGGTAAAAATATTCAGTTTTTAGATATTTTCGAATAGTGTAGATAGATTCAGATAAAAATTTCCAACTACGGTACTTGGATAAACCCCGAACCCGAACCGAACCGAATATGAGTCGAAAATACAAAATATCCAAATGGGTTGGAAAGCTCTAAACATGAAAATCCAAAAATCTAAAAAACTCGAACCGAACCCAAACGGATACACGAAAGCCTAAGCTTTTGATAATGAATAAAAAAAAATGCAGTTTGGATATCCCACTACAAGTAGAGCCCATTACATATTTGGGCTTTGAAGTGAACACTACATGGGCCACTAGCAATTAAAGTAAAACTCAGACGTCAAACCCGTTTTATAACGGACGTGTGGACAAACATATATATTAGCCAAAACATTTTATACAATCTATACCAAATGTCTCAGACAACAGTTGTCAAGTATAAGGAAAAGTTGAAAGAAACAAAATCTAGCTTATAGCAGTTTCAGTATGAAGAAAAAATAAACTCGTATATTAATATAATATTTATTAGTTGACAAAAGAATTAAAAAACTAACATCTATTATATGTAAAATTCTAAAATACATAACTCTAACAATGGAGGAACTGAATTTTAAGTTGGATTCTTGTACATCCGACATGACTATATTATTATTAGTAAATCATCATCGTGATTGCGAATAATAAAATCAAAAGGGAGATGTACCATTGAGTGTTTTTGTTGTTTTAAATTGAAATCTTATCTGTAAAGCATATAATAAATGAAAGAGGCGACAAAGTCGTAAATTCGCAAATAGATACACAAAGATGTCAACCTTATCTCTTTCGTTTCACGACAAAACACAAACGAACCAACGAATATTAGATGGTACCTAACGTTGTACGTATCGTACTCTTTCACTTCTTCTCCTTCTTCTTTATACTTCTTTTTTTGTTATTTCTTTATGTAAATTAGTATACAAGTGTCAAGAGGCAAATATGGACCTACATATGACGTTCAATCAGACTTTCTAGAAAATGATATGATCTGATTTTTAATAGAAATACGAAAGTTTTGAGCATTTCTAAATATTGTTAGATTAAATACTATTTAATTCTTTATCGGGACCTCAAGTTCGATATTTATTTGGTTGGGAGATAAATGTTTCCAAACGGAGATATGTATAAATTTCGGTGTAAATTCCACGATTCAACCTTAACAAAGGAAATATATATATATATATACTCTGTTTGATATGTTTGTTTGATAATTTTTCCTTTTAAAATGAAGGTGCAAAATAAAATTTTCAGCAGCCTCGAAGATAAGAAATGGAAAAAAATAATAACTCAAGACTGTTAGGAAAAATATATTAAATGCAACATGCCAATGGTGAATAGTGGACATGGCCACACAAATATGCGAAAGGATACGTTAACGACAGAAAAATTATGTATACTTGCTGAAAGAAAAAATATGAAACAATTATAAACCTATTAATCGACATTTACTTGTAACAGCTTATTTTTCTTTGTCGATGAAAAAAATAATATAATATAACGAAAATATTAGCGCATCTACATCGTGGAGATATCCTCTAAGTTTCTTCTAAATTAAAAAGACAATATTTTCTAATTTAATTTTATTAAAGAATTAAATTTTAAAAAATAAAAAGAAGATGTTCATTAGAAAGATAACATGTGGCAACGCAGTGCAAGAAACGGTTCTTCTCCAAAAAAACGTTTCTCTTATCTCTTTTCTCACTTCATTTTTTTTATTTTTTTTAATATTATAATAAGCAGTATCAGGGTGAGATCCTGCCGGATGGAGATGCTCTTGGTATGCATCACTAGATTATAAATTTTTGTTGTGTAGTTGAGTGATTTTACTAGTAGAAGATAAATGTGTCAAGTGTGAATGTGTGAGTTAAAGAAAAAGGTACAAAAGAAAACTATAAAGCAATATTACAAAATCCAGAAAGTGTAGTGGCGAAAGTGCTAAAAGGAAGCTAATTTCCAAATACAAACATTTTAAATGCTAAACCAATTTTTTGTTTCACTTTTTCACGGTCAAGCGTTGCTTCGTAAAGGTATGAGATACGTTATAGATGATGGCACAGTGATAAAAGGTTGGGTAGACCCTTGGTTACCGTTGCACCCACCTAGATCGCCTCGAAGAAGATGAGACACGACCAATGATATTCGAGTTTCTGATTTGTTTAATTCAAGTAAAACGGGATGAACATATGATATATCATGGTATTTACCCGTTTTTAGCCATGATATAAGTCTTGTTTTTAGAGTCCTTCTAGTGTTTTTGTAGTCTTTTTGAGTCTTTTCAGGTTTTGGCACGTTTGGAGCATAACTAGAGATATTAGAGCATTCTGAAGCTTTTTGGCATTCGTTGAATAACTTCCCACGTTGGATTGAGCTGAAATTTGGATACAAGACAGATCTTTGGATTAGCTTTCATTTGGAAGTGGTTTGATGCCATTCTAACGGTGCGATCAAAAGTTCTGCCAGTTTTCGTGAAGACAGTCCAGTCTGGCAAGCACATAGTCCTGGTATCGACCGACACCAACCCGGTATCGATCGATACAGACTGCAGGAAAGGAAAACACGTGATTTTACAAGTCTGAAGAGTCTGCAACTTGGCCCAGAAGATTCTATTATTTACAATTAAGCCCAGAACGTGTTTTAGCATGATATTTAGGGTTTTTAGCCACTTTTAGAAGAGACTTAATTACTCTGAATACTTTGAGAGAAATTGGTTCCGGGTTTTAGTGGGAGACAATTCTGAACCCTTGTTTACTTTTGATTTATTCTATGCAATTCTATTCAATTATGATTTCTGTTTCATTGATTATGTCTGAGTAGATTCCTTGTTAGGTTTAGGATTATTCAAAGGTGTTTGATGAATTGTTAGGTTGATCTGAATTGATAGGAGAGATTCAACAGAGTTCTTCATCTAGACTTGTGATTACTGCTGATTCTAGCTTCATGACCTAGAATATGATCTTAGGTTGTTTGATTGGCACGAAAGTGTGATTGATTGC
This sequence comes from Crucihimalaya himalaica, assembly GCA_004349715.1. Classification (NCBI taxonomy): domain Eukaryota; kingdom Viridiplantae; phylum Streptophyta; class Magnoliopsida; order Brassicales; family Brassicaceae; genus Crucihimalaya; species Crucihimalaya himalaica. The sequence goes on from SMJT01000068.1 coordinate 568,393, forward strand.
CTGAACTAGTGTTAGATGAGCAAAAGACTTATTCGCAAAGAAATTTGGTTTAGGATTTTGTGAACAATTGAACCTGATCATTAATGCTTGTTTGAATTCATAGGATTTGCAAAGAAATTTGGAATTCTAGGTTTAGACATAGATAATCTTCGCAGCGACGGTTGGTTGATTTTACATTTGTGTTTCAAGTTCAAGAACAGTGCTTAATATCCTCCTGACATTCTATTTGACCTGCAATTCTGATTTACCGGAGAATTTCCCTAGGCCTAGCGCTTTTCTTCCATTGAATTTCACAACTTTTATATTATGCTGTTTATCTCCTGCATTACTTTGTTCGCTTAGCTTAATTCGAGTCTTAATATCTATTGAGTGAATTCTTGAGTCTTTGTGGTTAGACCCCTAGAATACTACAGCTAATGCTTAGATACTTTAGGGTATTATATTTGAGCATATCAACATACTTCTTGTGCAGGATATCATAGCCGAAGAAGATGTAGGGACGGTCTTATCCTTTAAACTTTCTTCGACTGCCTATACAGATTTGTTGGGTTGGCATTACATAATATATGGCATATATACTATGAATCCGGGTTATTGGTTGGCTACAAATTTGAATTCCAATTCAGGCTACACACCACCTCCAGGAGATGTTAATACTAAACAAATGATATGGAAGGTGAAAACAACACCGATATTAAATCATTTTCTTTGGAGATTGACTTCAGGGAGCTTACCTGTTGGTGAAGTCTTGCGATATTGGCATACTAGTAATAATTCACGTTGTCACCGCTGCTGCAATGGTGAGGAGTCGGTTAAACATATGTTCTTTGGTTGTTTTTAGGTGTTCAATTGGATTCGTGACGTTTGGTATTGGCGAAAAAAATTTGAAGAGACACAATTTGTATGGACAAGCAGGAACAATAACAAACCGGCATACATCTTAGCTAAACATCGTATTTTGATTCTTTTTTGTTTTTTCTTTCATGCTTTCGTTCTACCTGTAATAACAATGAATTTACATCGCGATTTCTCGCCACACATTTAATTCAATAAAGTAGACGTTATAAAAAAAGCAATAATACTAATAATCTTATTTATAAATATAAAAAATCTAACATATTTATATTGTTATTTAAGTAGAATATATCTAATAATTAATTGTTTTTAGAAAATAATATCCTAAACATTGATTCTAAGAAGTTTCCCATCTATCTCGATTTTTACCAATCTAGATCACTTATATTAGAGATTGTTGTTTACATTAGAAATTACCAAATGGTTTATATGGACAAATAAATTATAACTTTTTTTACATCGATTTTATGGTTTATTTGAAAAGTTCAAAATTATGATATGTTTCATAAAACGCATCAAACACCTCTTGACATTTTAATCATGTTATCACTGAAAAAAGATCTTGGAAGAAACAAAAAAAATTGAAAGAAGGGATTTTTAGACATTTAAGATGTTAGATTGCATTTTTAATTTACAGAAGTTGATTGCATAGATTTTACAATATAAGGGCTATTATAGCATCACCATCGGTTAAGAGTCTCTAAGAGTTTCTCAACCATTAAATATTAGTACTTTTTCATATATATATATATATATTTTTAGTGAATAAAAATTAAACTGCCAACGGTTGGCCAGAACCATTTCTCAAAGTTTCTCAAATGAGAAGCGTCTCTCATCTTTCTCCTCCCCTTTTCAATTTTTTTTGCTTAGTTTAATAGAGAGTCTCTAGATTAGAGACTCCTGATAATGGTGCTCTTAGTTGCTCTAGCTACTTTAGCTTGTTCATCAATTTCTTTTACAACTGGCTTTGGTACATAAACAAAATGAAAACGTTTTCTTCTGCTCATATTGAGAATATCATGGACATACATGACAATTGAACTTGGTAGGTTGGTTTCATCAGAAGAGTTGAGTGATTGCTGAAGGAGAGCTTCAGTTATACTATAGAGATTCTTACAATCACCTTAGAATTGCACATTATCATAGCCGAATCGAAAGTGCTTCCATAACAACCATCTTCAAAGCCATTGCTTCAACTTCCATGGCACTACATATGGGAGGTATTGCAGCATGTACTTCCATCATGGGATTACCATTCATTGTTGTCAGTTTCCAAGCAATACCTGCATTCAAATCCTGTGACAGCCATGAAGCATCAACTCTGCAAACATATGACACAATGCTTGTTGGTGTAATAGATTGCTTATAACTACTTTGATCATGATTCATTATCTCTAGGTCACTGCAATTGTCCATCTCATTAGTGTGATTCCATTAAACCACGTAGCTAATGGCATTTTGAATGATACTAACAATGCTCTCGCTTTGATTCTCAAAAACTAGTTTATTTCTTGCTTTTCAGATAAACTAACCCAGGAAAAGAAGCAATTTGTATTCTTTTTTTGGTTGATTTAACTAAAGAAAAGAAATATACTAAATTAGCCTCTAGGTTTTGAGAGGCTAACCTATGACCCAATACTATGTTGCTCAATGCTAAAGTCCATATTTCTTTTGATACTCGGCATTGAAATAAAGGGTGATTGAGGTCTTCATCTGCTTCTCCATAGAGGTAGCATGTCTTATCGATGTTGATTCCTCTCTTGTTCATCTGAGTGCAAACTGGTAAGCTATTATGAATAGATCTCCACCAGAACATTTTATCTTAGGAGGAAACTTTAAGAGCCATACATGTTTGAATAAGTCTTTCTTCTTAGTAATCAGATTCATCTTAGGATCAAATCGATGGAAAGTGTCTCTCAATTTGTGATAACCTGATTTAACCGAATATGTTCTATTTTTATTGTAAAGTCAGTAAGGATGGTCTCTTACCCCATATGTAGATGGCCTTATTTTGAGTATTTCTTGGATATTTTCTGTTTGAATCCATTGTTGAAGCTTATGTAAATTCCATTGAGTTGATCTTGTCACAAAAAAATCAGAGACTTTAAACTTAAAGACATATCCTGGTTCCTTTGGTCTAGGAGGTCTAGGCTCTTTAAATGGAAACCAATGATCCGTCCATGCATTTATAGTATGACCATTACCCACTTTCCAGCTTAATCCTATCTTTATAAGATGTTGAGAGCTCATTATGCTTTTCCATACATAACTTTGATGTTTCTTGCTGGAGGCATGTAAACCATATGTTTTTGGGTAGTACTTAGATTTATATACTCGAGCAAATAAAGTATCAAAATACATTTTTAACCTCCACATTTGCTTAGCTAGAAGTGAAGTGTTAAAATTCCTAAGGTCCCTAAAACCAAGACCTCCCTGTGACTTTGCTTGAACTTGTTTATTCCATGCTATCCAAGAAATATTTTATTTAACCGGTGAATTGGACAACCAAAATCTCCTAATATGCACCATAAGCTTATCAAGCAGTTTATAAGGCACCAAGAAACAATTCATAGTATATTGAAACCCATTCTTGTCATTATTAGCTTTACATATTGCCATTTTACTCTACCAAAATCTTTTGATATATCAAGCTTAATGGCCATAAAGTCATCTTTCCTTTTTCTAGTATACATAGAGTGAATCATCTCATTTCCAATTAGTAGATTATCTGTTATAAGCCTATAAGATAGGAAAGGAGACTGATTATCAGATATAAGTAGATGGAGCCATCTTTTTAGTCTATTTGCAAGCACTTTTGATATTATTTTAACATTGGATAAGCTAATAGGTCTGAAATATTTTAGATGAGTAGATGCTTCTTTCTTAGGAATGAGACAAATATGAGTATAATTTATTTGCTTATCTAGCTGACATGTCTCTAAGAAATCCTGGACAAACTTAAAGACCTCATTCTTAATAATATTTCAATGTTGCCTATAGAATGTTGCAGTCATTCCATCCGGCCCTAGAGATTTGTCTGGATGGATACTAAACACCGCATTTCTAACCTCAGGCATTTTTAATGGCCTTGTAAAATTCTCATTGATATCAACAGTTACAGTTGGAGTAATACTTGAAATAATATTTGGTGATATGTCTACTTCAGAGGCTTCGTAAAGCTTTTGAAAGTAATCACTGATAAGATTCTGAATTTGATGTTAACTATGGTAGACTGTTCCTTGATCATCCTCCACGATAGTGATTCTTTTGTTCTCTCTTCTATGTTTAGCTTTAGCATGAAAGTATGAATTAAGTGTTTTTATCTCCACTCTTCAGCCACATAATACCACTTTTTGCCTTCGAATGCTCTTCTTCTTTCATGCATTCACTTATTAGTTTCTTTTTAATGGAGTCAGTAAGAGTATAATCAATGTTTAGAGAATTATACACTTTATGAAGTTGAAGCTGTAGAGTTTCAATTGCTTTTTTAGAGTTATTGTTCTTTATTTTCTTCCACTGAGCTAGAGCATGTCTATACTCCACGATAGCTTTAGAAAATTGAACTGGATGGATATTTTTGCATTTTGAATTTCAAGTAGATTCAACTACTTCTTTGACTTATGGCTCAAATCTCCACATGATCTCATATCTAAAGAGTTTTTTTTTTTCCAGTGCACACTAGTAATGTTCTATGATCTGATCCCATCTAAATTAAGAGTTTGCCATACGCTTGTGGATATTGTTCCAACCATAAACTATTGGCTAACGATCTATCAATTTTTGAGTGTAATGTATGAATATGTATGTTTCCACACCAAGTATAGGTACCTCCAATTTTTCTGATTTCTTGTAGGTCATTGTCTTTAATCATTCTTCTAAAGACTTCAAAACATGCTTCTGATCGCAATGGTCCTCCTAAATTTTCTTCATTGCTTCTAATATCATTGAAGTCACCTAGAACTAGTCTAGGAGTACCATAATATAACAATGCAAGACTGCTCATCCATGTCCAAAGTTGTTCTCTGAAACGTTTAATAGGATATACATAGACATAGCTTACACAAAATCTCTTGCATCCTTCCCTTATATAAGCATCAATAAAATGAAGGGATGGACGAATGATATCTACTTGTATTTGACTATCCCAAAAAACAGCCAAAACTCCCCTAGTGCCTTCTGATGACAAACAAACTGATTTGAAAAAACAAACTAAATCCCTAGATTCTGTACATAAGACCTTGGATTTTTGGTCTCAACAAGAAAAATTATATCAGGAGATAAAACACGACTTATCTCCTGAAGATGTCGAACTGTCAGGGGGTTCCTTAAACCCTGACAGTTCCAATGTATTAGTCTCATTTTGCCTCAGGCAAAGGAGTCTCTTCCTGCCCCTTCGCCCATTCCTTAAGCTACTTTTTACTGCTCTGATTTGCTTTTTCTTCCAATTGATTATTTATCTTCTTTGAGGATGACAAATAAATTTACCATGTCGTTTTAGGATGTTTTCTATTTGCCATTCTAATGATCTGTGTATTCTCTTGTTCCAAGCAATCAGATTGTTCAGCCTTTGAACGATTGAGTTATGTTCCTTCTTGACTATTTTTTTAATCCATTCCAGTTGTTGAGGCCTCAGAGATTGAAGAAACAAAAGCACTTATGTTAATGCAAGAACTCAACAATACGAAAATTACTTAGTGGGATTTACGAAACAATCTTCTTTCAACGGGTCAAATTCAGGTCGCGGTTACAAAGAGCTCGGTTTACAACGAGTGAATGAGATAAAAAGAAGGTCAGCAACTTACAAGCAAGCTACCGATCGGGAAAGTACGAATCGAACGGAATAGAAGTGCGGCGTACGATTTCCGGTGGTTCTTCTCTCTAGCCTTTGTGTAATAACTTTCAGACCCCCCTTCTAATAATTTCCTTTGGATATTTATAGAGTGATGGGACAGACCTAGAAACTCTTTTGTCTCCTTTACCGTAATTACTCTTTTGCCACTGAGGTTTTAACAGGCAAGACTTCGTTGGGCCTTTTTATTAGACTAGATGGAAAAAATATGAGGAGGCGAAGGCCCATGTCCATCAGTAGCCCCCCCCCTTTAGTCCGTTGGTGAGAGCGTGTTTGAAACCGGCGGAGAAATTCCATGAAACTTTTATAAATCTCTTGCGGTCATTCCTCAGTATTTCTGCGGAATTTTGTCTCGAGATTTGATCCGACTCTCCTATATAAATCTTCTTTGCTCCCATTTGTTACCTTAATCATTATTTTAAGAAGAGAGGAAAGTAAGGAAAGAGAAGGGAAAGCAAGGAAAAAGAAGAAAAAAGAAAAGAAAAGAAAAGTAAAAAAAAAATTAATTAATTTTGTTTCTTCTCCTTTTTATAATCTTTTTCTCCCTAGGTTTTTGTCTCCCCTCCTTGTCTTCACGTGCACCACCCTCCTCCTTCTTCTCTCTTTATATATATATTTAAATTTTTTTTTTCACTACTCACCAGTGCCGACCTCCTCCTTCTTCTCTCTTTATTTTTTTTTTTTGGCTCCACTCATTGTTGCCGACCTCCTCCTTCTCTCTTTATTTTTTTTTCTTTCACCACTCATCGTTGACGACCTCCTCCTTCTCTCTTTATTTTTTTTCTTTCACCACTCATCGTTGCCAACCTCGCACGAAAGAGAGGATCTAAGCTTTTTCTCTTCTTCTCTAGCGCCCTTATAAGAGTAAGCTCGACATCTCTTTCGTCGTTGTCTTTGTCTTGCGTCGACGGAGAGCTTGGTGACTAGGATTTTGGTGTGAGCTCGGCATTGTTTGGTTCTTAGAGGGGAAGTGAGCTCGTCATGGGCTGAAAGCTCATAATTTCCATTGGCGAGCGTGGTAAGGACGTGAGCTCGGCGTCTCTTCTCCGTTAGGTGTGTAGCTCGGCACGGTGTGCAATCGTTTTGGTGATTGCATGGTGAAGCTCGACGTTGAGATTTCGAGGAAGAGTGGAACTCGTCATTTGTAGATTTGGTCATTGATTCTGATTAGAGAGTGAACTTGTCATTCTCGCTTTTTTGGACAGCGGTTGGTAGCGCGGCGAATCGTGAGTGTGCCACGTTGCGCCGTTACTCGAGGTATCCTTCAACTTGGTACTTTTGGAACTTAGCCTAGGAGAACATAACCGTATTTAGTTAGTGTAGCGTGGTAGCTTGGCGTGTGTGATGGGTAGCTCTCCCTCGGATAGGTGTCGTGTTTCACCGCCCTTACCAGAGACGTATGAAGGGTTGTATCCAGATGACTTTGATTTTAGTTTGGGATCGTGGAGTCTTCATTGAGACTGTCCAGACTTTAGCTTCGTAGGCGCGGGATTACCATCTGACGAAGAGTCGACAGGTCGATGCATTGAGTCAACGGACGCGATGAGCGTTGAGACCGGTGCTTTGGTGGAGAGGGGCGTTGAGACAACGTATGATTCTGTCGAGGATCACTCAGATAGAGCCTGCGATCAGAGGATTGTCTTAGGACTTTGCGTGAGTAAACAGGGCGCTAACAGGACTTTGCGCGGGTAAACGATAAGAGTGTCTCTTTAGATCATGGACCTTCGCCAAATTCAGAGGTATCTTTGTTGAAGAGATCAACATTCTTATACTGGAGAGTAATGAGCGCCCTTGGTCCCTGCTGGAAGGGACGATATGTTTGTACGAAATCTTTTTAACTAGATGCGGGCTTCGTTTTCTGTTCCTAGGATTCTTATCACGTTACTGTGCGCGACTGAGGATGGCAATCTCACAGCTTATGGTCACTTCAATTCGAAACATCGTCGGCCTTGCGATTCAAGCTGTAGAGCTCGACATTGACATGAACTTTGATTTTCTTGAGGAAGCGACTTGCTTGAAGAAAGCCAACTACCCTGGTTCGTGGTACATCAGTGCCAGGCCGGGTCTCAAGATTGTTACAGATGTTGAGCGTAAAATTCATGATTGCCGAGATCATTTTTTTTTTGTGAGACTTAGTGAGTTTTCGGTTGAGGAACCTAGCGTATTTCATTGGGCTGGATAGAACATGTTTTCCGGTAGATTTTTTTTGCTTTGTTCTTACGCTCTTGATGATTTCATCGATTTTCTAACATAGTCGTTTTTTTTGTTTTGCAGTGCCACCTCTTCTTATACGTGGGCCTCCGGAAAACTGCTCCAAGGATATCGCGAGTTATTAGCGGTGGCCCGAAGTTGTTAGCGGTCTCTACGAGTTAGACTCACGTCAGAGTTGCTCCGGTATAGTAGCACTTTCTTATAACTTCCGAGGTTGCTCCGGTAGAGTAGCTCTTTGTTACAGGTTTGCCTTTTCTAGAGAGGATGGGGAAGGTTTCTCGTGTACTTTCGAGGTATGCCGACCAGCTTGCAGAGGATCCGAATGCTAGGGCCACGAATGTCGAAGAGTTTGCGCGTGTAAATGGAGAGGAGGCTCTAGTTTGTGCACCGCAGCGTGCCATGACTGCAGATGTGATTGCTGCAAGGTCTGGCAAGAAGACAACCTCCGAGGGTGGCTCAGTGAGTACGCAGAAGAGGTCGACGTAGGGTGAGGCGATTGACGGGGTGGCCGATGTTACCAAGAAGGCCAGGCAAGAGGACCCAACTCGCAATGGGCCCGAGTATGACTTCTCATTCGCCCATAAGAGCGGGAGGCCACTTGCTGAAGATCCTAACTCTTGCACGAAATTTGTTTGATGTATCCGTGCGTCGCCTATTGAGAATCTTGGGATAAAGAGCGATTATGCTGATTAGGCCAGTGATTCGTGTTAGGTTCGTTTTCTTCGTTTCCTTCAAGTCGTTTGCCTTGTTTTGTAGATCTTGTGTTAAACTTTATTTAATGGTTTGTAGGTTGTTGCTACGGTAAACCGTCTTTGGGCTTTGAACGGGCGTGAGCTTGCTATCGAGAGGGAGAAGTCTTCTGATCTCTGTCGAGAGATTCACTCTTTGAAGACTGGTTCCGAGTCGAAGCTGGCGACTGTTCAGGCGAAGCTTTTGTCTGAGGTGGTGAGACTTTGGAAAGCTGATGGACATTGACGCTATCTGTGGTGATTACTCAAAGCATTTCTTCCTTTCATCGACGACCGGATCTAACGATGGCACGAGTACTCAACGATGCTACTTACAACTATGAGACCAAAACGTCAAGTGCACCAGGAGCCGACCTCACCGGGTCGCCACCTCCGACTATCACACTTACTGGTCATGCTGGACCGGTCGATGAAGGAGCCCGTCGACGAGTGCCTCCTACCGACCTTCTTACTCCTGCCGACCTTCAGGCTCCTGTCGATTTACAAGCTCCTACCGACAGCCTGAAGGTCAACAGGAGTCCGAAGGTCGGTAGGAGGCACTCGTCGGCGGGCTCCTTCATCGGCAGGTCCAGCGTGACCAGCGAGTGTGATAGTCGGAGGTGGCGACTTGGTGAGGTTGGCTTCTTGTTCGCTTAACGTTTCGGTCTCGTAGTTGTAAGTAGCATCGTTGAGTACTCGTGCCATCGTTAGATTCGGTCGTCGATGAAAGGAAGAAATGCTTCGAGTAATCCCCACAAACGGCGCCAATGTCCATCAGCTTTTCAAAGTCTCGCCACCTCAGACAAAAGCTTCGCTTGAACAGTCGCCAGCTTCGACTCGGAATCAGTCTTCAAAGACTGAATCTCTCGACAGAGATCACAAGACTTCTCCCTCTCGATAGCAAGCTCACGCTCGTACAAAGAACAAAGACGGTTTCCCGTAGCAATAACCTGCAAACCAATAAATAAAGTTTAAAACAAGATATACAAAACAAGGCAAACGACTTGAAGGAAATGAACCCGGCACAAATCACTGGCCCAATCAGCATATTCGCTCTTTATCCCAAGATTCTCAACATGCGACGCACGGATACGGCAAACCAAATTGGTGCAAGACTTAGGATCTTCAGCAAGTAGCCTCCCGCTCTTATAGGCAAATTAGAAGTCATACTCGGGCCCATTGCGAGCTAGGTCCTCTCGCCTGGCCTTCTTGGTAACATCGGCCACACCGTCAATTGCCTCACCCCGTGCCGACCTCTTCTGCGTACTCACCGAGACACCGTTGGTGGTTGTCTTCTTGCTAGACCTTGTAGCAATCACATCCGCAGTCATGGCATGTTGTGGTGCACAAACTAGCGCCTCCTCTCCACTTACAAGCGCATACTCTCCGACATTCGTGGCCCCAGCATTCGGATCCTCTGCAAGTTGGTCGGCATACCTCGTAAGTACACGAGAAACCTTCCCCATCCTCTCCAGAAAAGACAAACCTGTAACAAAGAGCTAAAGTAAGAATGCGTCTATCAATAATCAAACCGTCAATAGTAATAAGAAAATGCTACTCTACCGGAGCAACTCTGACGTGAGTCTAACTCGTAGAGAACGCTAACAACGTCGGGCCACCGCAAAGCACCTCTCTCCTTAATCCTCTTGATATCCTCGAAGCAGTTTTTCGGAGGCCCACGTATAAGAAGAGGTGGCACTGCAAAACAAAAAAAAACCGACAATGTTAGAAAATCGATGAAATCATCTAGAGCGTAAAGATCAAAGCAAAAACAATCTACCTAGAAACATGTTCCATCCGGCCCAATGAAACACGCTAGGTTCCTCAACCGAAAACTCACTAAGTCTCACAAAAAAGAAACGATCTTGCCAATCATGAATTTTACGCTCAACATCTGTAACAATCTTGAGACCCGGCCTGGCACTAATGTACCATGAACCGGGGTAGTCGACTTTCTTAAAGCAAGTCGCCTCCTCAAGAAAATCAACGTTCATGTCAATGTCGAGCTCTACAGCTCGAATCGCAAGGCCGACGATATTTCGAATCGCAGCAACCATAAGCTGGGAGATCGCCATCCTCCGTCGTGCACAGTAACGTGATAAGAATCCTGGGAGCGGAAAACGAAGCCTGCATCTAGTAAAAAAATGCTCGTACAAACATATCATCCCTTCTGGCGGGGACCAAGGGCACTCATTACTCTCCGGTATAAGAATGTCGATCTCTCCTGGCATGTCACACTCCATAAAGACATTCGACAAAGATACCTCTGAAATTGTCGAAGGTCTATGATCTAAAGGGACACTCTTATCGATTACAGCCCAAACAGATTTAACCGCGGTTATCTACCAAGCTTTCTTTGCGCCCTGTTTACCCGCGCAAAGTCCTAAGACAATCCTCCGATCGCAGGCTCTACCTGCGTGATCCTTGAAAAAATCATCTGTTGTCTCAACCCCCCCTGTCCACCAAAGCACAGGTCTCAACGCTCATCGCGTCCGGTGACTCAATGCCTCCACCTGTCGACTCTTCGTCAGATAGTAATCCCGCGCCTACGAAGCTAAAGTCTGGACAGTCTCCATGAAGACTCCATGATCCCAAACTACAAACAAAATCATCTGGATACAACCCTTCATACGTTTCCGGTAAGGGCGGCAAAACACGACACCTACCCGAGGGAGAGCTACCCATCACACACATCTAGCTACCACACTACACTAACTAATACGGTTATGTTCTCCTAGGCTAAGTTCCAAAAGTACCAAGTTAAAGGATACCACGAGTAACAAAGTCCTAAGACAATCCTTTGATCGGAAGCTCTACCTGCGTGATCCACGACAGAATCATCCGTTGCCTCAACGCCCCTCACTACCAAAGCACCGGTCTCAACGCTCATCGCGTCCGATACTCAATGCCTCGACCTGTCGACTCTTCGTCAGATGGTAATTCCGCGCCTACGAAGCTTAAGTCTGGACAGTCTCCATGAAGACTCCACGATCCCCAACTACAATCAAAGTCATCTGGATACAACCCTTCATATGTATCCGGAAAGGGCGGCGAAACACGACACCTACCCGAGGGAGAGCTACCCATCACACACGCCTAGCTACCATGCTACACTGACTAAATATGGTTATGTTCTCCTAGGCTAAGTTCCAAAAGTACCAAGTTGAAGGATACTCCGAGTAACGGCGCAACGTGGCACACTCACGATTCGCCGCGCTACCAACTGCTGTCCAAAAAAGCGAGAATGACGAGTTCACTGTCTAATTGGAATCAATGACCAAATCTACAAATGATGAGTTCCACTCTTCCTCGAAATCTCAACGTCGAGCTTCACCACGAAATCGCATAAAACAAGACCGCGCTTCCTTTTAAACCACCGTGCCGAGCTACACACCTAACGAAGAAGAGACACCGAGCTCACGTCCTTTCCACGCTCGCCAAAGGAAATTATGAGCTTTCAACCCATGACGAGCTCACTTCCCCTCTAAGAACCAAACAATGCCGAGCTCACACTGAAATCCTCGTCACGAAGCTCTCCGACGACGGAAGACAAAGACGACGACGAAAGAGATGTCGAGCTTACTCTTATAAGGGCGCTAGGGAAGAAGAGAAAAAGCTTAGATCCTCTCTTTCGTGCGAGGTCGGCAACCATGAGTGGTGAAAGAAAAAGAAAAATAAAGAGAGAAGGCGGAGGTCGGCAACGATGATTGTGAAAGAAAAAAAATAAAGAGAGAAGGAGGAGGTCGGCAACGATGAGTGGAGCCAAAAAAAAAAATAAAGAGAGAAGAAGGAGGAGGTCGGCACTGGTGAGTGGTGAAAGAAAAAAAATATAAATATATATATAAAGAGAGACGAAGGAGGAGGGCGTCGCAAGTGAAGAGAATGAGGGGAGCTAAAAACCTAAAGAGAAAAAGATTAATAAAAGATAAGAAACAAAATTAATTAATTTTTTTTTTACCTTTCTTTTCTTTTCTTTTTCTTTTTTTCTCCTTGCTTTCCCTTCTCTTTCCTTACTTTCCTCTCTTCTTAAAATAATGATTAAAGTAACAAATGGGAGCAAAGAAGATTTATATAGGAGAGCAGGATCGAATCTCGAGACAAAATTCCGCAGAAATACTGAGGAATGACCGCAAGAGATTTATAAAAGTTTCATGGAATTTCTCCGCCGGTTTCAAACACGCTCTCACCAACGGACTAAAGGGGGGGGGCTACTGATGGACATGGGCCTTCGCCCCCTCATATTTTTCAATCTAGTCTAATAAAAAGGCCCAACGAAGTCTTGCCTGTTAAAACTTCAGTGGCAAAAGAGTAATTACGGTAAAGGAGACAAAAGAGATCCTAGGTCTGTTCCATCACTCCATAAATACCCAAAGGAAATTATTAGAAGGGGGGGGGGGTCTGAAAGTTATTACACAAAGGCTAGAGAGAAGAACCACCGGAAATCGTACGCCGCACTTCTATTCCGTTCGATTCGTACTTTCCCGATCGGTAGCTTGCTTGTAAGGTGTCGACCTTCTTTTTATCTCATTCACTCGTTGTAAACCGAGCTCTTTGTAACCGCGACCTGAATTTGACCCGTTGAAAGAAGATTGTTTCGTAAATCCCACTAAGTAATTTTCGTATTGTTGAGTTCTTGCAATAACAAAAGTGCTTATGTTTCTTCAAACTCTGAGGCCTCAACAACTGGAATGGATTAAAAAAATAGTCAAGAAGGAACAAAACTCAATCGTTCAAAGGCTGAACAATCTGATTGCTTGGAACAAGAGAATACACAGATCATTAGAAAGGCAAAAAGAAAACAACCAAAAACGACATGGAAAATTTATATGTCATCCTCAAAGAAGATAAATAATCAATAGGAAGAAAAAGCAAATCAGAGCAGTAAAAAGAAGCTTAAGGAAAGGGCGAAGGGGCAGGAAGAGACTCCTTTGCCAGAGGCAAAATGAGACTAATACATTGGAACTGTCAGGGTTTAAGGAACCCCCTGACAGTTCGACATCTTCAGGAGATAAGTCGTGTTTTATCTCCTGATATAATATTTCTTGTTGAGACCAAAAATCCAAGGTCTTATGTACAGAATCTAGGGATTAAGATTGATTTAACAAATCAGTTTGTTTGTCAACAGAAGGCACTAGGGGAGATTTGGCTGTTTTTTGGGATAGTCAAATACAAGTAGATATCATTCGTCCATCCCTACATTTTAATGATGCTTATAAAAGGGAAGGATGCAAGAGATTTTGTGTAAGCTATGTCTATGGACATCCTATCAAACGTTTCAGAGAACAACTTTGGACATGGATGAGCAGTCGTGCATTGTTATATTATGATACTCCTAGACTAGTTCTAGGTGACTTCAATGATATTAGAAGCAATGAAGAAAATTTAGGAGGACCATTGCGATCAGAAGCATGTTTTGAAGTCTTTAGAAGAATGATTGAAGACAATGACCTACAAGAAATCAGAACAATTTGAGGTGCCTATACTTGGTGTGGAAACATACATATTCATATATTACACTCAAAAATTGATAGAGCGTTAGCCACTAGTTTATGGTTGGAACAATATCCACAAGCGTATGGCAAACTCTTAATTTGGATGGGATCAGATCATAGAACATTATTAGTGTGCACTGGAAAAAAAAACTCTTTAGATATGAGATCATGTGGAGATTTGAGCCATAAGTCAAAGAAGTAGTTGAATCTACTTGAAATTCAAAATGCAAAAATATCCATCCAGTTCAATATTCTAAAGCTATCGTGGAGTATAGACATGCTCTAGGTCAGTGGAAGAAAATAAAGAATAATAACTCTAAAAAAGCAATTGAAACTCTACAGCTTCAATTTCATAAAGTGTATAATTCTCTAAACATTGACTATACTCTTACTGACTCCATTAAAAAGAAACTAATAAGTGAATGCATGAAAGAAGAAGAGCATTGGAAGGCAAAAAGTGGTATTATGTGGCTGAAGAGTGGAGATAAAAACACTTCATACTTTCATGCTAAAGCTAAACATAGAAGAGAGAACAAAAGAATCACTATCGTGGAGGATGATCAAGGAACAATCTACCATAGTTAACATCAAATTCAGAATCTTATCAGTGATTACTTTCAAAAGCTTTACGAAGCCTCTGAAGTAGACATATCACCAAATATTATTTCAAGTATTACTCCAACTGTAACTGTTGATATCAATGAGAATTTTACAAGGCCATTAAAAATGCCTGAGGTTAGAAATGCGGTGTTTAGTATCCATCCAGACAAATCTCTAGGGCCGGATGGAATGACTGCAACATTCTATAGGCAACATTGAAATATTATTAAGAATGAGGTCTTTAAGTTTGTCCAGGATTTCTTAGAGACATGTCAGCTAGATAAGCAAATAAATTATACTCATATTTGTCTCATTCCTAAGAAAGAAGCATCTACTCATCTAAAATATTTCAGACCTATTAGCTTATCCAATGTTGCATATAAAATAATATCAAAAGTGCTTGCAAATAGACTAAAAAGATGGCTCCATCTACTTATATCTGATAATCAGTCTCCTTTCCTATCTTATAGGCTTATAACAGATAATCTACTAATTGGAAATGAGATGATTCACTCTATGTATACTAGAAAAAGGAAAGATGACTTTATGGCCATTAAGCTTGATATATCAAAAGATTTTGGTAGAGTAAAATGGCAATATGTAAAGCTAATAATGACAAGAATGGGTTTCAATATACTATGAATTGTTTCTTGGTGCCTTATAAACTGCTTGATAAGCTTATGGTGCATATTAGGAGATTTTGGTAGTCCAATTCACCGGTTAAATAAAATATTTCTTGGATAGCATGGAATAAACAAGTTCAAGCAAAGTCACAGGGAGGTCTTGGTTTTAGGGACCTTAGGAATTTTAACACTACACTTCTAGCTAAGCAAATGTGGAGGTTAAAAATGAATTTTGATACTTTATTTGCTCGAGTATATAAAACTAAGTACTACCCAAAAACATATGGTTTACATGCCTCCAGCAAGAAACATCAAAGTTATGTATGGAAAAGCATAATGAGCTCTCAACATCTTATAAAGATAGGATTAAGCTGGAAAGTGGGTAATGGTCATACTATAAATGCATGGACGGATCATTGGTTTCCATTTAAAGAGCCTAGACCTCCAAAACCAAAGGAACCAGGATATGTCTTTAAGTTTAAAGTCTCTGATTTTTTAGTGACAAGATCAACTCAATGGAATTTACAAAAGCTACAACAATGGATTCAAACAGAAAATATCCAAGAAATACTCAAAATAAGGCCATCTACATATGGGGTAAGAGACCATCCATACTGACTTTACAATAAAAATAGAACATATTCGGTTAAATCAGGTTATCACAAATTGAGAGACACTTTCCATCGATTTGATCCTAAGATGAATCAGAATACTAAGAAGAAAGACTTATTCAAACAAGTATGGCTCTTAAAGGTTCCTCCTAAGATAAAATGTTCTGGTGGAGATCTATTCATAACAGCTTACCAGTTTGCACTCAGATGAACAAGAGAGGAATCAACATCGATAAGACATGCTACCTCTATGGAAACCACAGACTTCGGAGATTTTTATTCCACTATGAACAACTTGCCCAAATCTAGCACCTATGCTCTCCACAATGTTTCTTCGTCTGTATTGATCTGGGAGCTTATATACTTGTATCCACAAAGGGATCATTGTTAAAGACGAAGGAAACTTCTATTCCTCCAAAGATATAAAGCTACTAACCAGCCCTTAAAGGTATAAGGTGCTCCTTCTAAGACATTTAGCATATGATGAATGACTAAGGTTTGATGAATGACTAAGGTTTGTTTCTCCATTGGACATCTTGATGAATGACTTATTAGGGATTAATATCCCACATCGGAAATTGGAAGGGATCTTGACTAATATATAAGATATATGGGACACTCCACTCATTGCCAATTGATTTTGAGTTGGAAGCTCATGAAACTTAACATGGTATCAGAACCCGATCCATACAATCCAACCCGATCAGACCAAAGTTGGTCCAATTATCGATCAGGCCCGGAAGCCAACATGACTAAGGTTTGTTTCTCCTTTCCGATTCTTAATCCTTGAAATGTCTTCCAAAAATCCTTCTCCGAGTGCATGGTATAACTTTACTCTAGAGTCGATCGGGAAGAAAATAAAATCTGATACAAGATCAGAAAACTAGAGTCGATCAAAGATCGAAAAGATAAAAAATAACTAGCTTAGTTACTGTTTATCGCTTTTTCGAGAGAGTTATGGACTTATGGTTGACAAAAAAGGATGTTAGATTGCTGGTACATTATTACAGCATTATATTTATAACATGTGGATCCATTTTCCAAATCTAAAAATCTGAAAAGTCGGAAAGCATTCTGATCAGTAGGGAAAATTGATCATACTTGTAATTTATCTTAAGTTTCTACCAAAAAAATAATAATTTAATCTTAGGTGGCTAACTCTAACATTGTATTTGTTGTTTTTATTATTACATGTTATTTCACATGTTTAGAAGACTAGATTCCGTTTTTTTTTCTCTGTTTATTTATTTATTTATTATAATAATTGAGGAGCTCATATTTTAGATGTCAATTACTGGTTAGATCTCAATTAAAATTAAAATTTAGTTGATTCTATACAATATCAAGAGAAATTTTAGTTGATTCTATACAATATCAAGAGAAAAAATACAAATCTTTTTTAATTACATTATAGCCACTTTTAAATATTACGGTTGTACTCGTGTATAAATAGATGAGACAGTACTTGAACAGAAAACAATATATAAACTAATAATTTTTGTAATTTCCGATGATTTTTTTGTAAACTAAAATACAGATTTAAAATATTTTTGTAACAAAAACTAGAACATAGAAGGTCTCCATAAGAAAAATTTAAGTTGATGCATACTTACTTACTCTTTATAAAACCACACTAGAAACGTTGTATGACTTCCATTATTCTATAACTCTATAGTCCATACAACATCACAATGCATTTTTTCCATTATTCTAGTGAAAAGCGCTCAATTGGTAGACCCATTCAAAATTTAATTAAAAATTTTTTGTTTCAAACATTCCAAACAAAGGTTCATTATGCACCCCATATAAAATATAAATTAATTCTCAATTAAAAAGGAATGAAAAAATCTTACCATCCATATTTTTGATACTACCATCCCACTAACAGATTTATTTGGACTAAAATAAATCAATAATAATTTCAACGGTTTAAACATTTGTCATTATAGAAACGAATAAATTTATTTGTTTTTTTCATAAAGTGGTACATTGTTTCTGTATATATATATATTGTATCTTGGCCTAAATAGGTCAATTTCTCTCTGTATGTTATTTTTTTCTCTAAAAAGTAGAAACAAAATAGCAAATACGTCTCATTACAACAAGCCTGACTCAAATTAAGCCATTCTTTTTTCTTCCGTCTTTCACTCTCAGCCTCTCCTTCTCGTTTCCTAAACTTATTTTTCTTCGCTCTCTTTAGATTCTTTTTTTGTTCTCAGATCTTTATCCTCTGTTTTATTATCTCTCTGGGGTTGTTTTTCGGAGGAGAGGAATCGTGTAAACCCTTTCAATTCTCTTCTTCTACCAAATTTTCAGATTTTTTTATTCTAGGTTTGTCTGTTTTTTGCATGGTCTAGTGGACGATGATAACGTTTGATTTCTGAAATTTAGTGTGTGTGTGTGTGTGTTTTTTTTTTTGACGTTTCTGGGTACGATAATATAGAACAAATACTAGTGGTTTTTATTTTATAATTATCTGGGTCAATGATAATAGTGGCCGACGAGTCGGTGTCTTAGGGTTTACTTATTATTTTTTATATAAAATTTTTGTTGAATTTTGGTTTTTCAACGCTATAATTGGAGAGATTTCAGCTTGTGGTATTTTTAAAAATATTCATGTCATATTAGAATCTGGAATGTCAGAAGAACGTGTGCAAGAACTTGGGGTTGGTGTAATAGTTTAAAAAAATTCTTACGAAACAAAATCAGGTTCTCTGCAAATTTGTTTTTAATCATTGTCTTACATATTTGCTAAATTATCTTTAAAAAAGAAATTGATAATGAGGAAAATTTTGATTAGTTCTGAGTTGATTGCTTGAACCAAGTTTGATTGAAATTAGGGTTCTTTGAGTTGTATCTCTGTGTTTGGAGATTGTTTGAAAAGGAAGAAACGAGATGGAAACAAGAAACGAGACAAAAGCTTCACCGGAAAACAACCCCAGAAACAGAGGAGCTGTTGGAAACAACAGCAAAAAAGACATGATTTTCCGTGCGGATAAGATCGATTTGAAGAGTTTGGACATCCAGCTTGAGAAACATCTGAGTAGGGTTTGGTCAAGAAGCATTGAGAAGAACCCTAAGCCTAAAGAAGAGTGGGAGATTGAATTGGCTAAATTGGAGATGAGGAATGTTATTGCTCGTGGTGCTTATGGTATTGTCTACAAAGGCATCTATGATGGCCAAGATGTTGCAGGTACACAAATATTGGAACTTTTTTTATTATGTGTGAATGTTTTTATGCTTTGTGTACCTGTTTTAGTGCTGGTTTTGTTTTAATGGCAGTGAAAGTTCTTGATTGGGGAGAAGATGGTTACGCTACAGCGGCCGAGACTTCTGCTCTTCGTGCTTCATTCCGTCAAGAAGTTGCTGTTTGGCACAAACTTGACCATCCCAATGTCACAAAGGTAATAGTAACCTCTTTAGTGATCTCTCTTTTGTTTGTGTATGTATGTATGTAGTGAGTCTATGTTGGATTAAAACAGTTTGTGGGAGCATCAATGGGAACAACGAATTTGAAGATACCTTCATCAGCTGAGACACAGAACTCGTTGCCTCAGCGAGCTTGTTGTGTCGTTGTGGAGTATCTTCCTGGTGGAACTCTTAAGCAGTATTTGTTCCGAAACAGGCGAAAGAAACTCGCTTTTAAAGTCGTTGTTCAACTCGCTCTAGATCTTTCCCGAGGGTATTAATTTATAAAAACTCATTCTTTATACTCCAAGAAAGTAACTTGTGATACAAGCACGATGATGATGATGGTGATCTCTTCTCTGTAGGCTAAGTTATTTGCATTCAGAGAGAATTGTTCATCGCGATGTGAAAACAGAGAATATGCTTTTGGATTATCAGAGGAATCTAAAGATTGCTGATTTTGGGGTAGCTAGAGTTGAAGCTCAGAATCCAAAGGACATGACTGGAGAAACCGGAACTCTTGGATACATGGCTCCAGAGGTACACACAATAACAGAGATCACATTGAAGAAAACTTGCTGCTTCTTTTTTTGCTTCAACATCTGAATCAAAGTACTCTGATTAGGTTCTTGACGGTAAGCCATACAACAGAAGATGCGATGTTTACAGCTTTGGGATATGCTTGTGGGAGATTTATTGTTGTGACATGCCTTATCCTAATCTCAGCTTTGCTGATGTTTCTTCTGCTGTTGTTTGTCAGGTCAGTGGAACTCTAAATATACTCTCAATTCTCAATCTTTCAAAGTTCTGAAATTTTGAAAAAAATGTGGCATTATTTGGAAGTCTTTAGGATTGGTTAATCCGGTTTAATTCGGTTTCAAATTAACAAGTGAGACCTATTAAATTGCTCAGTTGTAGTTCATGTTGGTTTCTCATAATTAAAGTCGTGTTAAACAGAATTTGAGACCGGATATACCAAGATGTTGTCCAACATCATTGGCGACCATAATGAAGAGATGTTGGGAAGCTAATCCGGAGAAGCGACCGGAGATGGAGGAAGTGGTGAGGATGCTTGAAGCTGTCGACACCTCTAAAGGCGGTGGAATGATCCCTGAAGATCAGAGATCTGGCTGTTTCTGCTTTGTCTCTGGTCGTGGTCCCTAAATTTACCCTTTTCACCGTGCTCTCTCTTTCTACCCTTCTTCTTTTTACTACTTACCTTCACATTGAATTTTGGAGCAATGCTCTGTTTTTTATTCTTCTTTCCTTAATCTGTCAAGATGAAAAAGGTTTTCATTATTATAAAAAGATACATTATAATTATTATTTCTGTCACTGTAAATATGAATATCGGCTTTTGGTCCAATATACAACGAAAAATCATATAACAAATTTTTTGAAATGACTGTGATAAGTTTAAGTCCTCTTTGTTCCAATTTACAGTTTTACAGAGTGTGCAAATATTGTAAAGCATCTTTTTATTTTATTTTAAATAGAGTATTCAATTTAAATGCATGAAAAAATTACAAGCCTAAGACAAAATAAAAATATACTTTGATTTTTGTAAAGAAAAAATAAAAATAGTAATTAAAACTTATATACTTTGACTTTAGTAAAGACAAAATAAAAATATTAAACTCTTATGTATGCAAAATAATTTTGAAATATATAATCTCACATTTTAAACAAAAGACATATTTCTTAATAAAGAGAGTAAAAATTGATAACTTTGTAAGTTTAAATTTATTTTGTAAACAAATGAGATTCATATGTTTAGAGGCTACTTATAAAATTATTTAAAACAAGAAATAGTATTTTAAAAATTATTTAGTTATAGTAATTTATTAAATTAGTTTAACTGGTCGTCTAGAATCCGTCAAGGCGTCCGCCAGACCGTGTAATGTCCGCCTAGACGTTATTAGGCGTCCGAATTATTTGAAACCACCAAAACTACCGCATAACTGAAATTCGAGGCGTTTGATCACAGCGTAGTACCTAGACGCCATCTAGACACCCGCTTAGACGGCATTTTAGAACACTGATAAGACTTGTTTAGTCATAAAATTTGAAAGAGAAGTTATGCGAGAAAGAAGAAGAAAGTATCAAGAGAGAACATATCTCATTAGATGTCACTAGTTGGTGGGTTCTCGTCCGCCTCGGCTTCCTCGCTTCCACATCTTCTAACTGTTAGATATTTTAACTATTTTATATTTTTTTGGAAAAAACCTTAAAAGTACACAAACTTTATTTCTTTTGTATAAATAATACAAGAACTTTTTGGGTTACCCAAAACACACACGAGATCTTTTACGTTGCCAATTAAATACACAGAGTTTCGAAATTTTCGTATTTTACAAACGACGCTAACGGAATGGCTAACGACTGTTAAGTGCAATTAGCACGTGTTTTAAAAATGACAAATCTACCCTCGTTACACTTCCCCCAATTCAACGATAAAGCCCTAAAATTTCATCTCCCACGATCTAGTTTCGTCTCCTCACTCTCTTTGAAGTTCTCTTCTAAGTTTTCTTTTCCCTGTTTTC
This sequence comes from Crucihimalaya himalaica, assembly GCA_004349715.1. NCBI lineage: Eukaryota > Viridiplantae > Streptophyta > Magnoliopsida > Brassicales > Brassicaceae > Crucihimalaya > Crucihimalaya himalaica. The sequence continues at coordinate 590,313 of SMJT01000068.1, forward strand.
TATACAACAATCAACAATGTCAAGTTCTGGATCATCTGCAAATTCATTTACAAGTAGCTCGTGTCCCTTTTACAACCAATGCGGATGAACAACGACAATCTTGAAATCATGGACTAATGAGAATCTGGGACGACAATTCTTCAAATACGATGTTCATGGATTTTGTAGATGAGCAGATGTTGAAAAGCCACATGGTTGGCAGAAAGTGAGCTTATTTGAGGCGCGAGATGAGATTCAGTACCAAAAGTTCGAAATCAATTCACTCAAAGAATCTGTAATGACATTTAATAGAAAAATTGTGAGTGAGACAATGCATTCAGAAGTGCTATGTAAGAATCTTGAAGAGGATAAGGAGAAGTTTGAAGAGGAGAAGAAAAAGATTGAAGAGGAGAAGGAAAAGCTTAAATTAGAGAAGGAAAGGCTTGAAGTTGAAGTTCTGCCATTAAAACAGAGGGAACGATTGCTGTGACAATTCATTCTAATTTTTTGAGGAGGTTTAATTGTTGTGACAACCATGATCCTTGCAATGGTGTAGTTAGATTATGAGTTTGTGTTTGTGATGTTTCTAGCCATGATTCTTATGTCACTAGTGTGTTCTGTGTCATGTGTTTTGTGAAAAGTAGTTAGGTAACTTCAGATGGTTATGTTTGTTATGTTCATTTTGTGTAATGTGAACTTTTGTCAACATGTGTCAAATGTTAGAAGTGGAGTAAAAAGAGATTGATAAGAATTAATCCAAAGCATCCTACAAAAATACATAAGTGACTACTTCAAGATCATAACAAAATACATAATTGACTAGTCCACCAAAATCCTAGCAGAATACGCAAACTGACTCATCCTAATGGTCTTCAATTCTTCAAACATCAAAAACCTTGCCAGTCTAAGGCGATAATAAACAAAGGGTCTTTGAGCAGGAGGTACGGGTTGTTAGGTACGACCTTGATAACACCATATTTTACACATTTTTAAGTCTTTATTTTCATATGTTTTAATCTCATTTTGTAAAGTTTTGAGATATTTTCATACATTTGAGTCTCATTGGGTCTCATCTTGCATTTTAGATGTCCTAGGTTGTTTTGTGTCTTCTTTTTGTTCTTTTTGTGTTTATTCAGGTGTTTAGGAGTGGATTGGGTCAAAGGATATGCCTAGAAATGGAAGGAAAATGAAGGATGCAAATTTTGGACTAAAGCTAGGAAATGTCAAATGCAGAGCCAATCCAACATGCTTGAAAGATCGAGTCATACGAATGCCTTTCCTTTGGATTTAGCTTATGAGCTCTTCACGAAAGTCATAGGAAATTGAGTTAGCTTTCCAATGGAGGTGATTTCAGAGCATTTGGAGTTGTGGTTCAAAAGATATGGGCGTTTTAGTGCGGTATCGACCGGCATATCGACCCCAAACGGGTCGATAATTCTGAAGACCAAAACTGGGTATTCCCGAGAGTCATACCGACCCACGTACCGACTAAAACCAGGTCGGTATGTCCTACCGACCTAGGTACCGACCCCATACAAGTCGATACGCACCCAGAAACAGATTTGACCAGAGTTGACCAGTCCGTTTTCCTTTGTATAAATGGTTCATAAACCTATTTTCTCATTAAGTCTTCTTTTTTTTAGAGTGGGTTTCGACCCAAACTCTCTCCTCATGAGATTTGTATTGTTCTTCAAGATTCATGCCACTTTAGAGAAGATTTCTTCAACCCTATCTATATATATGTTTTATTTGTTCTTGTTCTTCATTTTCATGTCTTTTACTTTTGTGTTCTTGATATATTTGTGAGTTGACTTTTCTGGGTTTTTAGATTACTTGATTTGGATGATTTGATGATTGATTATTGATGTTTAGGCTTAGATAATCATTTGTTCTCATGTTATGAAAGATCTCAATGCTAGAAATGACTTGATCACTCAATTCTAGAACTTATGACATTTCTTGTTCACAAGGTGTATGATAAAATGTCTAGAAACTTTCCAAGCATGCATTTCACTCTTAACCGATGAATTGTTGACTTATATGGACTCATACTTAATGATTATAGATCATCTAGTTGCAATTGGTTGTTGGGTGACAAAATAGCTAAACTAGTTGATTTGTAAATGGATTAGCATCATGGGAATGAGCTAATCTACTTGAGTGTTCCATGTCATAAGAATGAATGTGAATTGAATGTTTATGCATCATTGATAAATTGTCTTGATGGTTAGATAATGATGATTTAGGATGATCTTGGATGAGTCCTTCACTTAGGTTGATACTTAATGCTAGACTTGACATGATAAACCGAAGTTTAGTACTGCACCTAGATTAGGTAGTTCTAGTTTGGCGTGACGAACCAAACTACAACTACACCTTAGATTAGTTAGATTTTTGGTCTCATCCCATGCTTTAGGGATGAGATTCAAGTAAGCGGTGTTAGTGCTAGACTAGGTTTGTTCATTCGATTCTTGAGCTTAGGCATTTCACACCCGGAAGAAGTTAGATGAATTGCTTGAACCGAGCCTTTTGTGAGCTTCTCACATCCTATCCAACGAGAGTTGATGAGTAGGGTGATTAGTGAACTAATTGGACTTGTGATAAATGCTCATTAATTATTGAATTGCGAACGGGAGTTCTTGTCAATTCGATGATTGATGTAGGGATTGATACCACGGGAGTGGATTAATCTATTTATGTGTGTTCCATGTTCTAGGATAGTGTTTAATGCTTCCAAATGATTCATTGTTTGATTGTTAATCATCTCTTTGATAGTTTAATCCATGATCCAGAGCTTTGTCTTTTGTTTTCTTTCTTGCATTTGTTTTCTTTCATAAAAAAAAAACATAAAAACTAATAAAAACATTTTGCTCTAGCTTAGTTTGTTTCTCGTATCTTTGGTGTGTAATCCTTAGTCCTTGTGGATTCGATACCCTAAGTGCTTCAATGACATACCTTATGATTGAGGTAGTTTCGCACATCAGGTTTTAATTGATGTGCAAGAGCGTAAAAAACTCTGACAATCAATTTGGCGCCGTTGCCGGGGACTAAACGATGCCATTAGAGTTAGGATTCAAATTGAGACTAGAGTCTTTTTATTTTCTTTTGTTGCTGATCTTTTCCCTTTTCTTGTGATATTGATCTCTTAGGTGCACTAAGAGTAAATGATGCAAGGAGAGAGTGAATAAGAGAACGCAACCGTCAAGCTAGAGACGTTAAACGCGCCAATTGGGACCTCCCAATTCTATCCTCTATTTCTATTGTTTTTATTTTTGTGGTGATTGTATCACCTTGTTTAATAAAACTTTGTTTTCAAGTTTTGTAGAAATAAATGAACAAATAATGTGACGGGTCAAAATGATAAAAATCGATGAGCTTAAACGCACCATGCCTTCACTCCTCATAAATCCATTCCACTCCAAGGTACCTCTAACATTCATTTTTGTATATATATATATATATATATATATTTTATTGTTTCTTGTATTTCGTTTCTTTTCTCGGTTTTAATTTTTCACCAAGACGGTGAGAAGTAAGTACGGGGGAGGAAACCGTTACTAATTGTCTTTTAGTTGTTTTGTTTTTCTTGAGTCTTGCATATGCACATACCTTATTGCATCATCAAAAAAAAAAAAAAAAAAAAAACAAAAACCAAAAATCAAAACAATCAAAAACAACATGTAGTTTGCATAGTCCCATCTTCATTTTAGGATTGAGTCTAGATCATATAGGTTACATTCATGTGCATGGGAGTTCATGGAACGTGTATGATGAGCCTTCATTGTGATTCCCTCGATAATGGTTTTACATTGCTTAAATGATTATAAAAGACTTGTAAACTTCGTACTTTGATCTCTCTGCTTGAAATCCATTGCATTTTTGATGCTTGCTAGATTTGATATCAACTCCATCTTTATTAGGCGAAAATGAACTTTGATTATCTCACTTATGGGCTTTAGATCTTAACCATGGTTTTACTTAAACATTCGAGTTATCGTATTCTTTAACCATGGTTTTACTTTAACAACCACGACCATGGCCACAACCACGACCTCTACCACGAGTATTTGAAGGAACCTGAGCTCTTGTTGTAGGTGGAGCAGTTGGTATTGTGGATCGTCTCCAATTTGTGTAGAGGGAGTTGGTATTGTCTGACCTTGTGCAAGCCTTAACCGCTTAGGTGCATTGTGGATGCTCCAAAGATCATCATCCTATACATAAGAGTGTCAACTAAAATCATCAAAGCATAACCAAAAATCAACAAAGCAATGGACTTACTTGATTATTTTTAGGTCTTCCCTTCTTCCTCTTAGGACATGATTGTGGTGCTGTAGGCCGGTTAGTACAAGTGACTTTATTATGACCAAATTGTTTGCAGTTTGTACATTTTATACTTCTTCTTTCCCTGGTAACTTTTGTTGGGTTTGAAGATGACTCATGTGCCTCTTTGATTCTAGCAAACTTTCTTGAATGTTCTAGCATTCTCCTATTCTCAGACACTGCAATTGGAGGCTTGTTTGTTCTCTCCCACAACCTTTCTCTATTGACTGGCTTAATATTGTCTGTGTAGGTTTCTTGCCATGTAGTTGTCATGTAATATGAATCCACAAAACTGCATCACAATCATCAAATGTTAAAAACAAACAATAACAAACACAAACAAACAAATAAATAATAACAAGAGTTAGTTTTCTTACTCTTTAGGATCAAGGTTATGCTCATTGATGACATATATTACATGAGGAAAAGGTATCCCTGTAAGGTTCCATTGATTACAATCACACCTCCTTTCTGGGAGACACACCTCATATCTCCCTAAGTCCTCAGTCACCTCATATAAGTTATGACTGCTTTTGATCACACTACAGAACTTGTTAGCCTTGCGATTTGCCTCAAAAATCTCCTCAATCTTGGGTGGAAACTTGGTATGACATTTCTCTAACTTCTCACGCCTCCTTGATATACGCTTCATAGTTAGTCTTCTTATCTCTTCAAGCATGTTGATAAATGGTAACTTATGGGCTTCTTTAATTGTCATGTTGAAGCTCTCTGAGAGGTTGTTACAAACATCCTCACATCTTGCATGATGTCCAAAGAATGCTCTACACCATATATTTGATTCTGTGCGCAATAAGTCTTCATGTGCAGTTGGATTATAAGCCTTAAAGCATCCATATTGAACTGATAATCACCCTTTGTTGTACTATATGCCACAATCCATAAGTACACTTCATACTCACACTCACCATACACCTTCTTACAGTTAGCAAATATGTGCCTAGCACAGTGCTTATGCTCTGCATTTGGAACGATATCTACATATCATTTAACAAAATCTGCTACTTGTCAGAAATGATTGTGTAATCATCCCCTAATTGCATATCCAAATCAATCTTCAATTTATCAACAAACCAAACCCATGAATCATTTTCTTCCACTCTTAACTATAGACCAAGCTATGGGATATATCATATTTTCAGCATCTCTATCTACAGCTGCAAGTATCTCACCTTTCAACTCCAACTTCAAGAAAGATCCATCTAAACCAATAATAAGTATACAACACTTCTTCCATGTACTCCTCAAAGGTTCAAAGCAGATATAGAATCTATCAAACATTTGCTTACCCTCAGGTTGGAATGTTGACAATCTCAGTTGTTATGTACTTGTTGGATCGGATTAGTTCAGCCTCATAGTCTCACAACTTAGCAAACTGCTCCTTCTGCGTTTCTATAACCATATCCAATGCCATTATTCTTACTTTGATGTATACCCACTTAGAGACAAAGATTGTGTACCTTATCATAATCTCATCTTTGATGTCAGTCCATTTCAACGCTGGTCTTCTCCTAACTTCTTCTATGAATAACTTTGCAATAACACTTTTTTCAACATCTTTGCTTAGGAAGTCTTCAGATGGTTATGTATTTTAACAAACCTCTTCACCATCCTTTTTTTTTTGGATTATCCACAGAGCAATAAATTTTCTACTGACATTTCTCATGTGTGCAAATGGTTGCAAGCTTTGTTTGTTCTCATCTACACAACTTCACATCAAAGTTGGTTTTGAGTACATAGCGCAACAGTTGATATTTAAATTCTTATCCACTGCCAAAGATATGCCTCAACTACAAATATGGAGGCTTGTCTTTCTGGTATCTCTCCCTAGATCTTACAGTTTCCTCTTTGTTAAAATTTTCCCATTCATCATTTGTCCCAGCAGCAAGCTTAGGATGATCAGCATCAATACACTCTTCATCCTCATCATTATCGGCTATGGGCTCTGTAAGATCAGGAGATTCTTTATTGTGACCAAATTCAGCAGATTCCTCATTATGACAAACTCCATCACCATCCTCTACTATTATATCTTTTCCATGTTCTACAGTTTCTTTTTCAACATCCTTATTTCCAGCTTCTGCACCATCAAGACTCACATCTCCAGCACCATCATGACTCACATCTCCACCACCTCCTCCCACATCTCCTAAACCATCTACATCTCCAGCACCTAAACCATCTTCATCTCCACCATCTACACCATCTTCATCCTACCATCTAAACCATCTTCATCTCTACCATCTCTACCATCTAAACCATCTTCATCTCCAGCACCTAAACCATCTACATCTGCAACACCTAAACTATATAAATCTACAGCACCTAAACCATCTAAATCTGCAGCACCTAAATCATCATTTTCAGCTTCATCACTAGGCTGGCAGAGGGAGAGAAAAGGTTCAGACACACCTTGTTGAATGAACACATCAATTTCACCCGTAAAAATAGCTTCACTACACAATCGCCTAATCCCAGCATCTTTGTCTTCACATATCACTCTTGCTGAAGTTATTTGCTCCTTTGGAACTTGTACCAGACTTGTTCCACAACACCAATTACTCCATTTTCTTGACAAAACTCATCAAAAATCAACCATGTTAGCAACTACGGATTCATGACCATGTCTTTTTCTCACATTCTCCTGTGTAACTGAACCTATTGTTCTCCACAATACTATCTCCACCATAACATATATTCAGTTTAATGGTCTTGAATCTACTGCAACAAACAAAAACAAAACAGAAGGTAAGCAACCAAAACAGAAGGAGATAACAAATAAGAAACATATTGAGTATGATACATCAATCAAAATGGAGAAAAAAGTAACATAAGCAAATCGAATAGGCTAAATCAATTGAAAAATTCCCCAAACACTTAACCCTATTCGATTTCACCAAATCACCCAAAATCAAACCCTATCATCTAAACTTGAACAAAAGGAGAGCAATTGAACAATGCTAACCTACTCTTTCCCTAATTCAGTCTCCCCAAATCAATCCAAAAAAACGATTTATTTCCCTAAAAAATCAAAATCGTCTTCTCGCGTACCTCATTTTTGATTTCTTCTGAACTGTCTCCTCGAACAATATACTCATAGACTTTCAGAAGAGTGACATTAAGACGAGAAGGATAGATTTCTGAAGAAGATGCAATCGATTAGTATTTGATTAGAATTTCATAGATTTCTTAAGAATAAGAACTTTAGGGTTTCCGATTTTCCCCAAATTAATATTTTGGGCTTTGTTGTCGAATTGAGGGAAGTGAAAAGGGGGTAGATTTTTTATTTTAAAACACGTGCTAATTGCACTTAACGTTCATTAGCCATTTTGTTAGCGTCGTTTGTAAAATGCAAAATTTTTGCAATTCCTTGTATTTAAATGGCAACGTAAAAGTTCTCTTGTATATTTGGGTAACGCAAAAATTTGTTTATTATTTATCCAAAAGAAATAAAGTTCGTGTATTTTAAGATTTTTCCATTACTTTTTTATACATATCAAATCTCATTGATTGATTGACATGTAATTTTTTTTTGTTATCTGAGGTTATATTATAAATAAGGATGGAACCAAGAGGTATGCGGAAATAGTAATCCCGATAAGAACTGATAGAAAAGCTCAATGAGCTAAGACTTCCGACTACTAATCCAAATCTCACGTTTCGGGAATGGACTATACAAAAAAAAAAATGTCTTATCCAGACAAACACCACAAAAATTTTAAGTCAAATAGAGGCTATATTTTTTTCCTTCTTCAAACACTCGACCAAGCCAAATGGGAGGTCGCCTTGCCACGTATGATTGGAATCTTTGTCCTTAGAGCATCTCCAACCATGAGATATCTAAAATAATATATATATATATATATATATATATATTAATGTAATATAATTATATAATTTAATTTTGATTTTAAAATCAAAATTCAACCAATCTAAAATAAACAAGTATTCCATGAGTTTCTTATTAAGATTCCATAAGTTTTTAAATAAGAACATCATCTCACTCTCTTATACCTTTCTATTATTTTTAATTTTTATATTGTAAAAACCCCTTTTAAGATCTTCCCATTGAAGAATGAAGATGCTCTTAGATCACCCGTCACACTTTAAACTATTAAGGTAGTTCCTCTGTTTGAAAGAACATTTTCAAAAACCAACTTCCATTCCACAAAAAACAATAATGGTCTTTTTAGTGCCAGAACATTATGATTTGAATAATAAAGGTCAAGCATTCAGTCTATTTACTGCGCCCACTCGATCACTATTTTGGACTGCAAAAACCACTCTTTTCACCTTATAACTAAACATACTTTTCATAACCCAAAGTACGCACCTCAAACTTGTATCCTCTTTATTTAAGATGCCAGCTAAATCTCTTCAGCTATGGAGTACCACCTCCCCATCTTCATTTCTTGAATTTTATTATTTCTGGACCAAGAAGAACCAACATTCATTTAAGCCAATTTGCATGTGGTTTTATCCAACCTTCTTAGGGCACTTGCAACGGTAGTATCTTAATAAGATACCCACCTTATAATAATATATATAAAAAAAAAAATTAGAAAAAAGAATTAGATAGTTTCTCATTTAAGATACTAGAGGTTCTTATTAAGATACCTACGTGACATGTGTTTCAATATAATTGGTTCATCTTGTTTAATAATTTAATTTTTAAGTAAACAATTAAATTATATTAAAATAACATTTTATTAGAAACTCTTGGAGTATCTACCATTGGAGATTGCCTTACTACTATACCCTCTGTCATGACTGACTGGACGGTTTATTGACATGTAAAACTTAAACAAACTTATTTTTGTTTTACATTTTAATAAAATTTATTTTATACTTTTCTTTTTCTTTTCTAAATAAACATAAAATAAATTAGTTTTTATAAAAAGTAATCATTTTTATCATTTTAAGATCTATAATTGACAGATTAATACGTGAAAATTAAAAAAATTATTTATGTATTACCATTTGAAGCATATCTATCTTTTTTCGGAATTGACGTAAAATATAAATTAATGTTCTTTTTATTATTTTCTTATTTTTTTAAGTTTAGTTGAATAAGATGTGTAACTTTGGAGATTTAATTTTCATATTTTTATTTGAATCAGATTTACTTTTAATTTATAATTAACTTTTTTCTCTGAATCTACAAATAAAAATAAATCGATTTTTTTATCTTTAAAAAATATTTCATATTTTTGTTATTTTTTCTATTTTTTAAGATTAGTAATTGATTGCATAATTTACTTAACTTAATTTTAGAATGAAAGAAATATTTATTTACTTTTTTATTTTAGTTATAATTTTTTGGATTTTAAATTTAATGTCTAGTTTTATTTGATTAAAATTTTGTATACGTATCAAAATCTTATCGATATGTGTCACAATATTTTGAGTTATCCACTTTAAATTTTAAAATTTATATGATATAAAATTAGTTATGATTTTTTGACATTTTATGAATTATTAACCTTTATATAAGATTGATATTGAGGGGTATAATGTATAGAAACAACATATAACGTGGCAAGATTGATGTTGAAGGGTATAATGTATAAAACAACATATAACGTGGCAAATAGTAGGATGGGTGATATCCCACACGGCAGGCAAAGGGAGTCTCACGTAATGTCGCTGTCTGATCCAGAGTTTGTCCATAAATATCCACTTACTTTTGTTAACACATTTGTCCACTTTTAGTTTGTAGTACTATTTTAATTTCTGTTCAAGGTAATTCGCTCGTTTTCCTCATTACAAAAGCTTATAGGTCGGTACAAAAGGCATATAAATCGATTCACAACTATATTACCAACATTACTATAAGGGTATATATGTAACTACGACATTTCTTGTATAAAGCTTACTGATCGTGTAACAAGCACCATATGCATTCTCACGATCAAAGATAACATCTCATCTTCGATATAGTTCGAGTCCATCTCACAGACGTACACACTTCTGTTTATAATCAAAACAATATGGGATCTTTGGTGAAAGAGGAATCGTCATCGTTGATGACGGAGTTTTTGGAGAAGTGCGGCGGTTATGCGGTGGTGGACGGAGGGTTTGCGACGGAGCTACAACGCCACGGGGCTGACATCAATGATCCACTTTGGAGTGCCAAGTGCCTCATTACTTCTCCTCACCTCGTCACAAAGGTCACGTATATACAATCTATGTTAACCTTCATATTCTTCTTCTAAGATGGGTTTAGTCGTACGTTGATAGATATTTAATTCTCCCATGACAATAATTCTAATATTACGAAAATTCAGAATGATCTAGTTATTGAATGATGCACTCTTAAAACTGAGTAACCTGGTTTGATTTTTTCAGGCTGAAAATTTCAGCTGCGATTTTACGTAATTATTTGTCACTATGGTCCATGGATCGATATCTAAAGAAAATCATATATGGTTCTTTCAAAAATCTTGAGAATTTGTTTGGCTTCAGACACTTTAGATACTATTCTATAACATCTAAAATTCTAAACTGGAGTGTTGATTCTAGATCTTCTATTAACTAGAATTAAACCAACGTATTTGTCCAATTATAGTTTTGGTTTATTCTTGATTCTATTAACTCTTATAAACATTTTTTTTTCTTTCTTTGCTATGAGTTTTTTTCCCTAATTTTTTTAATTAAGTTCTTTACTTTCGATGAAACTCATATATACAAATAAAGAGTAGTGATATTATTAAAAAAGCTACTCGTCCCGTTTATTTTAGAGCAAAAATGTAGATAAGAAACATAGTTTGCCACGTTGTAACTAACGCGACGTCATACTACGACGTTTACTAGATTGTCACTCCATATTTCTAGTAACACCTTTAATTGATTCACTATGGGTCTGACGTGTAGAGGAAAAATGAAGAAGATAGACTAAGAAAAATAAAAATCACAGGACAATTTTTTCACTAATTACGACACTTCTAAAGAAATATATCAGATGTATTTTTTTCTCCCTTTTTTAGTTTTGACTAGTTTTCTATAGAAGTCAAAGTAACTTTTGCTACTTTTCTTTTCCATTTTTCCCAGGGTTTTTTTTTTTAAATTATGTTTTTCTGGTAAAAAGTAAAAACTACAACTAGTCCTTACAGCCATAAATAAAACATCAATTAAATATTAATTTTCTTCTAATAGGTGCACTTGGATTACCTCGAGTCTGGAGCCAATATTATCATAACCGCATCTTACCAGGTATTTCGGCCTATTTACTAATAAGAGTTTGATTTGTTGCCTGAAGACTTCAGGCTGAAGTATTTGTTTAATAGATTATGGATTAAAACACATACTAGTAAGCATTGGGTATGTTTGTCACTTTAAACTCTTACAGTGGCCAAGCCTTTGAGAATCTGACAAAAAACATACACCTATAATATCAAAATGCACTAACGTCTGAGGAGGTATGTGTGAAGTTTCAGATATTATTTTAAACAGATGAATGTATTACACAGGCGACGATCCAAGGGTTCGTGGCAAAAGGTTTATCGGTGGGAGAAGCCGAATGTTTGCTAAGGAGGAGCGTTGAAATCGCGTGCGAGGCACGTGAGATTTTCTACAACAGATGCATCAAGGGTTCATGGGATTACGCCTACGCCGGAAAAGCTTCCCGGCGACCGGTTTTTGTCGCAGCTTCCGTTGGTAGCTATGGAGCTTATCTCGCCGACGGCTCCGAATACAGGTTCTTTGATAAAACCTAGTCATTTTTTTACATTTAAATGGTTGATCAATCTATCTACAAAAGTTTTGGTCTATTAAAGAAATTTATTTTCATCCCTCATATGATTGTTCTGCAGTGGAATATATGGAGATTCTGTGAGTAAGGAGACATTGAAGGATTTTCATAGAAGAAGAGTTCAAATCTTAGCAAAATCTGGAGCGGATCTTATCGCATTCGAAACTATTCCAAATAAGCTCGAAGCTGAGGTATCTAAATTGTTTTCTTGACTAAACCAACAAAGTGACAAGAATATTCTAGTGGTTTTGATTACTGTGTATTTGTATCATCACCCAGGTTCAAGCATTCCATGTTATAGACCAAAAAAAATAAAATTATCCAAATAAAGTTTTTAAGTAACTATTAAGTAGTTTTAGACTTTTAATCAAATGGTTGCATTTTGGTAGGTGTGAATTTGTGATCATATTTCACATGCATGCATAGTTCGTTGTTACATGATGATAGTAGTCTAGATTTGACCTATATATATGACACGTTTTTTCACGTATTATAGGCTTATGCGGATCTTCTTGATGAGGAAGACATTGACATTCCGGCATGGTTCTCGTTCACTTCCAAGGACGGAGTCACTGTGCCACGAGGAGATTCGGTTTTAGAAAGTGCGAAAGTGGCAGATTCTTGCAAGAAAGTGGTGGCCATTGGAATCAACTGTACTGCACCAAGGTTCATTCACGATTTGGTCATCTCCTTGCGTCAGGTAATATAACCAATGATGGAATTAGGGTTTCTTTTTTTTCTTTTTTCTCTTTTTTCTCTTTTCTTGTACCCTGATTCGTGCCTTGCGGATGAGGCAACTGATGAATTCATTTACCAGGTGACCCGCAAACCGATCGTTGTCTACCCAAATAGCGGGGAAGTCTACGACGGTCTAAACAAGAAATGGATTGTGAGTGTTCTTCATATCAAATTCTAGTTAAAACACAAACTACAAAATCTGATTTTGGAGGTTTTTTAAATGTATTAATTAATGCAGAAGTCAGGGGAAGAGGCAGAGGAGGATTTTGTGTCGTACGTGAGTAAATGGAGAGATGAAGGAGCCTCGTTGTTTGGAGGATGTTGTCGGACTACTCCAAACACCATCAGAGCCATTTCTAAAGTTCTCTCCGGCGAATCTCCCGCAGCATCAAAACTCAAATTCCAGAAGTAGAACGGTGAGATTCTTTGCTTTTGGTGTCAGGAAGGATTTTGAAATGTACTATAACGAAAGTGTAATTTTGTATTCTACTAAACTTGTATACTTAGTAAGTTAAGGTGTTTGATCTGTTTTTTTTCTGTGTTATTAAATAATCTATATATCCTTACTTCTGATGAAACTAAAAATAATGGTAACTATATATCCTTAGAGACAACTGTGGTTACAGTATGATAAATAGATAATATATGTATTGTCTCGTTGCGGGATTAAGCCATAGTTTGATGTTGATAGACCTAGGCATAATATCCGGATCCGAGGACCCGAACAATTGTTTATAGACATTGCCAATATTTATTAACCTGAGGTGCTTTGTTTATAAAAGTGACAAAATTTTAAAATCGACGATACTGAACCAGTAAGAGCCAACAATGGCGATGTTGGGGAGTGTTCTTGATCTCTCTCCAATGGTGTTAGCCACCTCCACTTCGAAATCATATCTTCCAAACCAGAGCGAGCGGAACAAAGCCACAACGACTAGCGTCTCATCGTCATCTCCGATTAAGTCGTTGAAGAATTGTAAATCCATTGACGAACTCAAAATGTTTCATCGTTCGCTTACGAACCAAAGTGATGTCTCCTCTATAACTAAGCTTGTAGCACGAAGTTGCGAATTGGGTACTCGTGAAAGCTTGAGCTTTGCTAAACAAGTGTTTGATTACTCAGAAGGAAATGGTGAATCGTATGGGTCTTGTTTCATGTACAATTCTTTGATTCGAGGATATGCATCTGCTGGGTTATGCAACGAAGCTATGTTGCTCTTTCTTCGAATGATGAACTCTGGGATTTCTCCAGATAAGTACACGTTTCCTTTTGGGTTGAGTGCGTGTGCGAAGGGCAGAGCGATTCGTGGCGGGATTCAGATTCATGGGTTGATCGTTAAGATGGATTACGCTAAGGATTTGTTTGTGCAGAACTCGCTGGTTCATTTCTATGCAGAGTGTGGAGAGCTTGATTGTGCACGGAACGTGTTTGATCAAATGTCTGAGAGAAATGTAGTTTCTTGGACCAGTATGATTTGTGGTTACGCAAGGCGGGAATTCGCTAAAGAGGCTGTTGATTTGTTTTTCCGGATGGTGAGAGACGAAGACGTGACTCCCAATTCGGTCACAATGGTGTGTGTGATATCGGCCTGTGCTACGCTAGGGGATCTTGAAACGGGTGAGAAGGTTTATGCTTTTATCCGTAATTCTGGGATTGAAGTTAACGACCTTATGATTAGTGCACTGGTCGATATGTACATGAAATGCAACGCCATCGTTACAGCAAAACGGCTTTTTGACCAATACGGTGCTACTAATTTGGATTTATGCAATGCAATGGCATCGAATTATGTACGGCAAGGATTTACGAAGGAGGCTCTAGGTGTATTGAATATGATGATGGACTCTGGTATTAGACCTGATAGGATTTCGTTGTTAAGTGCGATTTCATCTTGTTCACAATTGAGAAACATCCTGTGGGGAAAGAGCTGTCATGGCTATGTACTGAGGAGTGGGTTTGAAAGTTGGGACAACATATGCAATGCGTTGATTGATATGTACATGAAATGTCATAGACAAGATATTGCGTTTAGAATCTTTGATCGGATGTTGAACAAGACAGTGGTGACGTGGAACTCGATAATCGCTGGCTATATAGAGAATGGTGAGGTGGATGCAGCCTGGGAGACATTTAAAACCATGCCCGCAAAAAACATTGTTTCTTGGAACACTATCATAGGCGCTCTGGTGCAGGAAAGTATGTTCGAGGAAGCGATTGAAGTTTTCCGTTCTATGCAAAGCCAAGAGGGTGTCAATGTGGATGGTGTGACAATGATGAGTATTGCATCCGCTTGTGGGCACTTGGGAGCTCATGATCTTGCCAAATGGATATATCACTACATTAAGAAGAACGGAATTCAGCTTGATGTCAGACTAGGTACAACGTTAATTGATATGTTCTCCAGGTGTGGGGATCCTGAAAGTGCAATGTCGATTTTTAATAGTTTGACAAATAAAGATGTCTCGGCTTGGACAGCAGCTATAGGAGCAATGGCTATGGCAGGAAACGCTGAGCGAGCAATTGAGCTTTTCAATGAGATGATTGAACAAGGCTTGAAACCAGATGGAGTTATGTTTGTTGGAGCATTGACAGCTTGCAGCCATGGTGGATTGGTCCAACAAGGTAAGGAAATCTTCAATTCAATGGACAAACTTCACGGAGTTTCCCCAGAAGATGTGCACTATGGATGCATGGTTGATCTGCTTGGTCGAGCAGGATTGTTAGAGGAAGCTCTGCAACTCATAAAGGACATGCCTATGGAGCCAAACGATGTGATTTGGAATTCTCTTTTAGCTGCTTGTCGTGTTCAGGGAAATGTGGAGATGGCAGCATTTGCAGCCGAGAAGATACAAGTCTTGGCTCCAGAGAGAACTGGGAGTTATGTTCTTCTATCAAATGTCTATGCATCAGCTGGAAGATGGAACGATGTAGCGAAAGTAAGGCTGAGTATGAAGGAGAAAGGGTTACGTAAACCGCCAGGAACTAGTTTAATACAGATTCGAGGTAAGACTCATGAGTTCACATCAGGAGACGAGTCACACCCTGAAATGCCAAAAATAGAAGCAATGCTCGATGAAATCAGCCAAAGAGCGAGTCACTTAGGCCATGTACCTGATCTTGGTAATGTTCTAATGGATGTAGATGAGAAAGAGAAGATCTTTATGCTTAGTCGACATAGCGAGAAACTTGCAATGGCCTTTGGACTCATTAGCTCAAACAAAGGCACAACAATCCGAATAGTAAAGAACCTGAGAGTATGCTCTGATTGTCATTCGTTTGCAAAGTTGGTATCCAAAGTGTACAACAGAGAAATCGTTCTAAGAGACAATAACCGGTTTCACTTCATTCGTCAAGGGAAATGTTCCTGCGGTGACTTCTGGTAATTGCAGAAACATAAGTAAAAGCTGTAGAGGAAGAGTCACATTTCATTGTCTAAAGTTAACATAGAGATTTAGACCCTGCAATTATATGTAAGCTTCAATGCTTGAACAAGGTTTCCGAAAACAAAGTAGATACAAAAAAGGTGTTCGATCATTGCTCGGGAAAGATTGGGTCAATGAAAGAGTGATACATAGGATCAGATTTCCAGAGATGAGCAATGTGAAGGTGAGACGAAGTGATTCGATGGATTTCTTCAACGAGCCAGATGGTAGCTTCAGCTTTAGAAGGATGAATGATTGAATCCAAAGTCTGGTCTTCAGAATCAGTACCAAATCTTGATTGATCCCAACGTTGTAAGAGAACGTTTGTGAGGTAATGTAAAGGTTGACCATAAAGCTGTTTGATTGAGATGCTTAATCCAACCCAACTTATGAATGGAATCAACGAACCACGATTCGTCGGAATTCGAACTTGCTTCATGTATTCTTGGTACATCTCTGCTCTTCTCAGCAACGAACCTGACTCAAATGCTGAGCATTTGTTAGCAAAAATCAAAACTTTCGGGTCAAAAATGGTAACAAAAGGAGCATTAATCGTGTACCTTCATCAGCGACGACTCTGTGAGATGTATCGAGCGGTGAAAAGCCATCGCTGATCTCAGCATCGACATCGGAGGAACCAGAATCACCTGATGGTCGTAGATCCATCGTCATTGAGCTCTGCATGGTCACTGACGAGCCTTTAGATTTTGACGGCGTAGACAGTAAAATGTACGACGACGATGACTACACGAGGCTCCTTAAAATTAGGGTTTTTAAAAGAAGAAGACGAAGAGGATGACTTGTCCACGTGTCAGTAAAATCGTCACTTGTCAGTTGTGGGGTAAACCAAAAATCTAAAATTAAACTAAATAAAATCGAACCGGGCCGTTACCCATTAACGACCCGACCCGGCGCAAAGCAAGGATTCGAATTGGGTCTACGCCCGTACTTGATCCGACCCGACACAAAGCAGCAAGCTTTAGGTCTAAAAGATTCGAACTTTGATCGGGAAAACAAAGACAAATCTGCGTTAGAGTCAAACGGAACAAAAATGCTCACTAAGCTTAGGATTAGTAAGCTTGTTTCGTATACTTTACCTCGGAGAATCTTAGAACGGAGGTTTCTGGTAACGAACAACGCTTTCTCTAACACTGAGGAGTCACCGGTTGTTGCCGCAGAGTCGCCGGAGCTTCCGTCTTGGATCAAAGACTTTTTATCCAACAAGCTTTCTTCTTCGAGTTCGGTCTCCCAAGAAGATGAAGATTTTGTTATCCCTTCTTTGGCGAATTGGGTCGAGAGCCAGAAGTTTAATCGTGAGCAAGTCTCAGAAGGAAATGTGGTGAAGAAATCAGTGGAAGATATTGATAAAGTCTGCGAATTTTTGAATAAGAAGGATGCGTCTTATGGGGATGTTGTTAAAGAGTTGAGTGGATGTGATGTGGTGGTATCAGAGAGTTTGGTTTTGCAAGTTTTGAGAAGATTTAGTAATGGATGGAATCAAGCTTATGGGTTTTTCTTATGGGCGAAATCACAAACAGGCTATAGGCATTCTTCTCAGAATTATAACGCAATGGTTGATGTGTTGGGCAAATGTAGGAATTTTGATTTGATGTGGGAATTAGTTGATGAGATGAAGAAGAGTGATGAATCTGGGCTTGTTACTCTCGATACGATGAGTAAGGTTATGAGAAGATTGGCGAAATCTTGGAAATATAGTGAAGCTGTTGATGCTTTTTTAGGGATGGAGAAGAGTTATGGTGTGAAAACAGATACTAATGCTATGAACAGTTTGATGGATGCACTTGTTAAAGAGAACAGTATAGAGCATGCTCATGAAGTTTTTCTGAAGCTTTTCGATACAATCAAGCCGGATGCTCGGACATTTAACATTTTGATTCACGGGTTTTGTAAAGCTCGGAAATTTGATGATGCTAGGACAATGATGGATTTGATGAAGGTTACTGAGTTTACTCCTGATGTTGTTACTTACACGAGCTTTGTAGAGGCTTATTGTAGGGAAGGAGATTTTAGGAGAGTTAATGAAATCTTGGAAGAAATGCGAGAGAACGGGAGTAAACCTAATGTAGTGACTTATACGATTGTGATGCATTCTTTGGGTAAATCTAAACAAGTAGCTGAAGCTCTAGGAGTTTATGAGAAGATGAAAGAAGACGGTTGTGTTCCTGATGCTAAGTTTTATAGCTCGTTGATACATATTTTGTCGAAGACTGGTAGGTTTAACGATGCAGCTGAGATATTTGAGGACATGACGAATCAAGGAGTTCCTCGTGATGTTTTGGTCTACAATACCATGATTTCCGCTGCGCTTCATCACTCACGAGATGAGATGGCTCTACGTTTGCTTAAAAGGATGGAAGATGAGGAGGAGGAATCGTGCAGCCCAAATGTGGAGACTTATGCTCCACTGCTAAAGATGTGTTGCCATAAGAAGAAGATGAAGCTACTCGGAATTCTGTTGCATCACATGGTGAAAAACGATGTTAGTATCGATGTGGCGACATATATTCTTCTCATTAGAGGCTTGTGTATGAGCGGGAAAGTTGAAGAAGCTTGCTTGTTCTTCGAGGAAGCGGTGCGTAAAGGAATGGTTCCTAGAGATAGCACTTGCAAAATGTTGGTTGAGGAGCTTGAGAAGAAAAATATGGCAGAAGCAAAACTCAAGATTCAGAGTTTGGTTCAATCGAAAGTGATCACTGAGTCACACAGTCCCCCCTTATCTATTGCGTAGAGACTAGAGTTTGGAGCCATGGCTCAAAGTTTTGTTTTTTTTCTTCTGTGGAATGATAATTTTTTACTCTGTTAGATCTCAAAGCATTTATTACTTTTACCTTACCGAAAGGAAAAAAGAAATTACATGGTTGTGTAATGATTGATGAAGCAAACCAATGGATGACAAATTTTGAATGGTGTTCACATTCTTGAAACAGTTTGCTACCGCCCATATCTTTTAATAGGTCTGAAATACTTCCATGTCTAAATTGGGTATCTTGTTTAGATCCGGTACGATCCGGTTAATATATGAGTAATCCAAACCCATCAAGAGAATTTGACCGGTAGGATCCGGTTTAGTGAAATTTCCGGTAAGGTATAAAGGAGGAAAGGGTTTTACAAAGCCGAACCCTTTAAAACTTGTTTCTTCTTCTTCTTCATTGCGCCGGCGTTCACTATCTCTCTCTAAAACCCCTCTCAAGCAAAAGCTTCTCCAATCTTCGTCGTAGTTAACTGTAAGTTATCTTCTGTTCCTTCTCAAGTTTTTGTTTCAATCTTTGTGTTCATCGTCTTAGAAATCTCCAGGTAAAATAGATTGATAAACCCTAATTTTGTTCACGGTTATAATCTTAAGTCCTTAGATAAAGAATCGAACTTTGCTGTCGTATAGAAGGTAACGGAACCATTTGATGGAGTCATTTGTTACTTTCGTGTGATATAAACCCTAGTTTCTGGGACTCGCCCAATTTTTTACACCCAAATGCGTAAAAGTGTGAGTATTTTGGTTCTGAGTCGAGTTATGTTGTTTAATTCTGTATCACTGAGAAACTAATTTTGTTTGTTTTTATCAAATTTTGAGTAGATGTCTTCTGAAGAGGATATGGTATCAGATGATGAGATGAACATGATTGATGAGGATGGAGCAACTGACTCTGAAGCTGATTCGCTTTCGGATTCCGATACAGAGAACGAGATAACCGAGAAATTGGCTGAGCCAGCCAAGACTGCTATATACAATAGAGATGGATTACTTGATAAACTTCAAGATATTAGCTGGCCCGAAGATGTTGATTGGACTCATAAGCTTACGGTTGAGATTGATCAGGGACAAGCTGTGGATGTAAACGATGACCTTGCGAGGGAGATGGCCTTCTACACTCAAGCTTTTGAAGGGACGAGACAAGCGTTTGAGAAACTCAAGGGTATGGATGTAAATTTCCTCAGGCCGTCGAATTACTATGCAGAGATGGTGAAATCGGATACTCACATGGAGAAAGTGAAGTCTAAGCTTCTGTATGAGAAGAAACAGATCGAGGAGTCTGAAGAGAGGAGGAAGGCTAGGGACAACAAGAAAATGGCTAAGGAAGTACAGTCTCAGAAGATGAAGGAACGCGCAAAGCAAAAGAAGGATGACATTGAGTCTGTGAAGAAGTGGAGGAAACAAAGGCAGCAGAGTGGTTTTAGTGATAAAGCGGGTGAGCCAGAACTTGATTTTGAAAGCGGAAAAAGTTTCCAGAGAGGAGGAGGTAAGAAAAGACCAGGTGTGTCTCCCGGGGATCGATCAGGGGGTAAAGGAAGACCCACTTCGAGGATGAACAACAAGAAGAGGGAGTTTCGGGATTCAAAGTTTGGTCATGGTGGTAGGAAGGGTTTGAGCAAGCAGAACACTGCAGAGACAACAAATGATTTCAAAGGCGGGTTTCGTGGAGGAAAAGCCAGCGGAAACAAGAGGCAGAAGAGGTAAAAGGTTTGATCACTAAACCCACTTCAAAACTACTATAAACTATTTGTCTTCTTAGTTGTTTTAAGAACATGTATTTTGTTTCGAAACCCCTGTGGTAAGGGTTTTAGAACCAATATCTTTAGCTACAATTTTGTACTAGTGATTACTTGAATTTATAAAGGCCCATGTGTTTTCAAAGACTCGAGAATTAGAAAGAACTTAGCTGGCATAAAGGATTCAACTACTATAGTCACCACTCACTGACCTATGAAATTCATATTTAGATTTCCACATAGCTAGTAAGACTAGCTCCTAAAGAATATTATATGCTATGTAAAGTTTCACGGTTGAAACATTCATTATTATATAAAATAAAACTATGAAGTCTCATAGTTAACACTTAGATACTTGCATGATAAAAATACAACAAACAAAACATAAAATAACCTGAAACAAGAAGCAGGCCTCACAAGTTTTATTCTGGAACCGGAACTAGACTTGGAACATATACATAACTGCAGACGAAAGGCCTATCATCGCAACGCAAATCACATCGTCCTGCAACAACTTGTTTTGTAACTATCCCATCTTTACTAATCTTGCAAAGGCTAACGCAAACATCATCATCTGTTTCATCTTCAGTCTCTTCCTCACACCATACCATAATACTACCGTTCTTGTCAATGAAATAACTTGGATGAGCGAGATCTTGATCAGTATGTAATGTCGGGAGATCGGGATTAGTCACGTCCAAGTACTTGGACCACGAGACAACCTCATCGTTCAATTTGTTTGTGACCCAAACTTCAATCTTCATTGTTTCACCACCTTGATGTAACAAACAAAGTCTATCTCCTCTGAATATCGATAGCGCTGCTGTATCTAATATACCACATTCGAATGGAAGATCGCTAACGATTTTGAATGTCTCTGTCGAAAAATCAAAACTTTGGATGAAAATTTCTGGTCTATTGTTCCAATGTGCAACCCAATACATGTTTCCTTTCACAGATACACCTTTGCATGGCGGATCTATAGACCAATCCAAAGTAGTATCATTAACAATTCTCCAAGAATCAGACTTAAAATCATATATCTGAATCTTTGGTTCATAAGATCCAATGATTTCACTATCGTCTTCAAGCTCTCCACCAAAAATCCTTAGAATTTTGTACTCATCACGACATACATTGTCATATCCAATACCGTAGACGTCATTGATCGAGTAAAAATTCATTGGTTCGATCCATTTTACCCGATTCAAAAACGGGTTCCAAACTGCTAGTTTATAGCTTCTTGATCGTGTGCTCTTGCATCTACATAACAATAATCCATCACAATGGACCATTATTGAAATTTGAGCTACACTGTTGAAGACGTCAGGGAATGGTGAAGATGAGCGAGCTACGTTCACCGGATCAATGATCTGAATAATATGATCATCGATTCTTATGAATCGTTCTTGTTCTTGGACTAGATCCAAGTACTTGTAGATGAATCTCTTGTCCTTCAAGAGAGCAAACCATTGTTTACACGTCAATTTGAATTGCGTTAGATATTCGACTGGAATCTTACAAAATATTTCTTCTATTATATCAATAGGAAACAACGAACTTTCAGATGAAGCCATGCAAAATTGAGAATTAAATCAGAAAACTCTATGACACATAATAAAAGTTGTCTTGATCGCTTTTAATACTACGTCGTGAATGGTTTGGTTATAAACAATTATACGTTTCCTCTAGTTTTTTTGCATTAAATTGTGACGTAACGATGCTGAGAGAATGATTTTTTCCGTATTTGGCTTACAAGTTTCCTTCTTTTTCGAGTTTGGTTTGAGGTTTATATTATAGAAGATATTAAAAACAATTGTGGTAAATCTGTATTGTTAAAAACAAAAGAAAATAATTGTACTTTTAGAATTATTTACTACTATACGAATTTTTGTTTTAAACCAAGCCAGTTCGATAAAGGTATGTGAATTATAGAAGTGTATCACGTGATGCTAGGAATAAAGAACAAACTAAAAGATTTTTAAAACAAGACAAAAGAAAAGAGTGGGAGTGTCTTAGTCATGCCACACGAAGTAGACCAAAACTTGGTGACGAGACACGTAACATCACTAAGAATCAAGATCCACCTTCGTACTTATCGTACGTACCACGTCCACCTAATTGTTATCCATATCTGCTACATGTCTACATTCAAATTTTTACATCAACTTATACATAATAATTAGAAGCAATATGTGAATTCAATTTCAATGTTAAAACTTAAAAGCATACATTTCTCAAAATCCAATAACAAGGAAATCGAACCAACTCTATTATATACTTTAGATTTTACATATGAGGTATTTAGAGATGTTTTTAGATTTACATCATTAAAATTTAGTACTGATCACCGATCACTATACTAACTTCTAGATCTCATTGAATGTTTTCTCCATTTTTTGTTTTTTTTTGTGTTTGGATAATCATCTCCATTGTGTCCAATCGTGGCTTTGGTGTGTTAAGAACACTCGTCACCATGCATGTCAATGTCTCCATCCTATATAAACAAAATCAATCAATTATTTTCTACAAAAAGAAACACATCAACAACAAAAAAACAAAAATGACAATGACCAAGAAATTAATCATAACACTTCTCCTTCTCATCTCCATAGCTTTCGTCCATTGCTTGGCCTTCCATGTGGAGGTCGAAGAGTTCGAGCCACCGCAGCAAGAGGAACAAGAGTTTCCCCACCGCGGTCCTGGGGGCCACTCAGGCGAAGAGTCGACGGAGTATCCCTACCATTTCAGGCAGCGGAGTTTCAAGAATAGGTACCAATCGAAGGAAGGTTTTGTGAAAGTGTTGCCTGAGTTCACAAAACGAGCACCGAATCTCTTCAGTGGGATCGAAAACTACAGATTCTCGTTGGTGGAGATGGAGCCAACAACTTTCCTTGTGCCTCACCATTTTGATGCCGATTCCGTGGTGGTAGTACTACAAGGTAAAGGAGTGGTTGAGTTTGTGACGGATAAAACAAAAGAATCGTTCCACATAACCAAAGGTGATGTGTTGAGAGTCCCTTCCGGCGTCACCCACTTTGTCACCAACACTAACCAGACGGTTCCTCTTCGCTGCGCCAAGATCACCGTCCCCGTCAACAATCCCGGCCAGTTCAAGGTCCATTTATATATTATTTTTAACCATTCCTATATTTTTTTTTCCACAACTAATAATATTACATTGTTTGACCAAGACAGTTCGTGTACTAGTTTGTAATGTTGTTCTGTTATTATCCGGGTTTAAATCTACATAATGTTGTTTTGTCTATTAACGTCCTCGATATTTTCCAGGATTACTTCCCTGCTCGATCCCAGTTTCAGCAATCCTACTTCACAGGGTTTAGCAAAGAAGTCCTCTCTGCGAGTTTTAACGTATGCTCCTTTAACTTTTTTTTTGTCTCTTTTTAATATTCAGCATGTATATATGAGCCTAGACTAGGTTTTGTATTTCTTACTACATCGGGCAAGAGATTTAGTAAAGATTGAATTCAAGTTTGAATACTATCCTCGAGTAGCAGGGGAAAATGATTTTTAGCAATTCCTAAATATAAAAATAGATAACCAAGTTTAATTCTTAAATCTTGTGGTGACCAAGTTTTTTTTTATTATTGTCAAATACATAGATACCGGAAGAGTTGGTAGGGAGATTATTTTTTGGATCACAACAAATGGGACAAGGGATAATGCGAAGAATTTCTCCAGACCAGATCAAGGAACTTACCGAGCACGCTACCTCTCCTTCAAACAAACACAAAGACATAAAACACAAGCACAAAGACATGAGCACGAAGTGGAGCCCTTTCAATCTCTTTACACAAGATTCAGTTTCAACCTACTCCAACGACTTTGGTCATTTCCACGAGGCACATCCTGAGAGTTTTGATCAACTCCAAGACCTTCACATCTCCGTCGCTTGGATCAACATGACACAGGTTTACAAATCAATAATCCTTAGTTCCCTATTGTTTGACAGGTCAATGGTTAATAACTAGTAATGAGTAATGCGGGTTGTTGAAATATACAGGGTTCCTTGTTGCTTCCTCACTATAACTTTAAGAAAACAATTGTTGCGTTCGTGGAGAATGGTTGTGCCCGCTTTGAGATGGCTTCTCCGTATACATTCCAACGAGAGCAACAACATCAACAATGGTGGCCTGAACAAGGAGGAGAAGAAGAAGAAGAAGAAATGAGTGGACAAGTACACAAGATTGTCTCAAGAGTGTGTAAAGGCGAAGTCTTTATCGTCCCGGCAGGTCATCCATCCACTTTAGTCTCACAAGATGAAAACTTTGTCATGGTAGGGTTTGGTATTCATGCGTCCAACTGTACAAGAACGTTCCTTGCAGGTAAAGAAAGGGTTTTTAATTGATAGTTTCTAAAATATATCTTCTTGAGTGTCTCTCTCTAAAGAGGTAACTTGAGTGTGGTTGTGTATTAGGGGAAGAGAATATGTTGAGCAACCTCAACAAGGTGGCGACGAGAGTGACGTTTGGTGTAGGAAGTAAAGTGGCGGAGAAACTATTCACGAGCCAAAACTATTCCTTCTTTGCACCTACGACTCATAGCCATCAACAAACTCCAAAAAAACGTGAGCCATCGTTCCAGTCAATCTTAAGCTTCGCTGGTTTTTGAGGATGCGTTCACAAGTTCTAAGAAAGAAAAGGTTTGATATATATGTCAGACGATGTAATAAAAAAAGTACGGTGACGTTCTGTAAGTTCTGTCTACCGAGGTTTCTTGAGTTGTAAATTACTGTGACGGCTCTGTTTGATAAATAACATAACCGGAAGGTTTGGTTATGGTGTGGATCTTTTCGAAAAACAGGTGAAAGAAAGAAAAAAAAAGAAGATTTTCTCTTCTTTAACTTTTATTTAAGCTACCCTCAGGGGTTCTTAAACAAAAAAATATATAATATTTTAATAAAATTTGATTATAAAACTAAATTTTAATTTGAAAAACAAAATTAAACCTGACATGTGTATTTATGGGTATGAGGGTATCTAATTAAGATGTGTATTTATGGGTATCTAATTAAGAACCTGGTTATTTCAAATAACAACCCCTACTCATTCTTTTTCTAATTTTTTTTTTTTTTATATTCTTAGATACCCACTTAAAAACCTCCGTTGGAGATGGCCTAAGCCTCCCGAAGTTTAGCTAAAGACATAAATGCATGCCAACCCCAAGCTTGAGCGGTACCTTTCTGGTACTAACATCTAACTGCAGTAAACAGAATATAACCTCTAACGAATATACATCACAATATCTAACCTCATCGAGGTTGTAACTAGTGAAACAAAATGTTAGGACTTACTCTTGTTTGTCACGTGATCGCATCCAAATGGGTCGAGAATTCGCATATCCGCTTTCACGTTAATCATTTCACCTGCCTTTATTGTTTCATCAGCTTTCAGATAGAGAGCTAATGAGTTGCAATCTGTTAAGCCCTTGGGATACAACATTACCACCCTACAAAAACGCCATAGTTGTTACCGCATGGTGATGTTATTCCACACAAAGTGTTATATAAGACTACGGCTTGCTCTTACCAATTCCTTCCTCCCATTAAAAACTTGTTTGGTTCGTATATATTCTCTTTTAACTTAAGATAATTTGTTGACCGTCCAAGAGAACTTGGGATGCGAGGGTTTCTGATCAAAAGAGACAACTTCCCAATTGGTGAGTGGAACCATCACATCAACACCAAACTCACAGTGATCTCCCTCGAAGACATATCCGTTTACAGGATCATTGAATGTATTAAGTGGAAGCACTTGCGAAAATCCCCATACCAATCTTAATGCATTGAACTGCTTCCCTTCACCATATGGATGTTACATATATATAGCTCACCAATAATTCAAAAAGTAAATAACAAAATATCACACACACACATATATATGCATATATTGATATAATAGGCTATTTAATTAGGTACGAACCTTGCATAATAAAGTATTTATTTTCTTTCTTGTTGTAGACGAAAAATGTGAGATATGCCAAAACCGTGGACGGGACGAAGCTAGTGCTATCTAATTCAACATACATTGAAATAATCCGTTTCTTTGTCTTTTTTGTTACCTTTTGGGTAAACAACCAGTCTCCTAATATTTTACAAGAAAAAACTGTCATTTCTGATCAAAGTATTAGTTGAAAATTCGCTAGAAACAAAATATTTCGACGAATTTTCGATTAAACTGTAAATAGCTAGAAAACGATGGTTGGAAAACTAAACATGGAAAATTTCCGACCAACCATATCAGTCGGAAATTAGTTGGAAATTTCCGACAATTTTTCGACAACATTTATAATTAGAATAATAATAAAACAATATTTCTGACAAATTTCCGATGAATTTTATAATTTCTTGTAGTTAAGCCTTCTGAATACAACTTTAGAACCCTACAAGAACATTACAATGGTTAGCGCACGCTCCTCACACACACAGTGACGTGGTTAGTTACACATACAGTGATTTTATTTGAGACACAAAGTAATAATGTCATATGGAATTAGTTGCTCACCAATTTCTTCCACCCATTAAGAACTTGTCTGACTCATAGCAATGCTTTTTCAACTTAGAGAATTTGTTGACTGTCCAAGAAAATTTTGGATTAGAGGGTTTCTTAGAGAAAAAGACAACTTCCCAATTGAGAAGTGGAACCATCACATCAAAACCAAACTCACATTGATCTCCCTCAAAGACATATCCGTTATTAGGATCATTGAATGTATCAAGCGGGAGCACTTGCGGAAATCCCCACACCGGTCTTAGTGATTAAGTGTTTCCCTTCAACATCTAGATGATACATATATAATCATCATTAAACATATACACATATATATATAACAGGTCAGGGTTATGAAACTAGGAACCTTAAATAGTAAAATATTTGTTTTCTTTTTTTTTTATTGTAGACGAAGAATGTGAAATATGCCAAAACAGTGGACGTGGTAAGGCTTGTGATATCTAACTCAACATACATTGAAATAAACCCGTTCCCACTGTACTTCTCGTTTCTTGTTGGGTATATAACTAGTCTCCTGAATAAACACAAGAATATAAACATATAAGCTTACTACTTCCTTAGCAAAAAGTTATAGTATAGATCCAATTACGAGAGTATAATTAATTACCCTTGAGCTGAGAGAGGCTTTGGATCTTCATGGAATAGGTAGAAGGAGGACGATCTACGAACATGTTAGTCATTGTAGAATCTGTTACTAGGCTTGAATTTACTGCTTTCCCCATTCTGACTTGCTGAGAGAAAGAGATATAAACACATTATAACAAGAACGCTAGGAAATATTTATGTTGTCAGACCGTCTTAACTTTGATAATCCTATGCAAAAAAATATTTTGGGCCTTTTCTTTTAATACATTTGTAAAATTGAGCCCTTTTGTTCTATTTAAAAAAAAAAATTAAGCCTTTTTTTTAAATACTTTTATTTAAAAATGGGTGCTTTTTTTTTTTTTCTAAAGTCTACAACACAAAAAAAATTATGGGCATTTTTTTATTTTGACCCTAGGCAAATGCTTATGTTAGCATGGGTTAGAGACGTGCATGTGTGTGTGTCATGCGTGTTACTCTCTCTCCTAATCTTTGTCAAGTTTTCATCTTCACAAACCACACTATCCAACCATGAAAAGGAAGCAACATAGTCTTTGTTTATATTGATATGGAACCGAAGATCGACAGTTTGAGATTGACAAGTCCAAGATATATAAATCAAAGAAATATGATTTTAGAAAATTATCAATAAATGTTAATCGTTAAGTTTACGAAGTTTAACATTATCTCTAAATATATTATTTATATTTATGTTTATTCTAGTTTGAAAATTTAGATTAATCATATCTGTAATAAAAAAACATAACGTAAATTATAACATTATTTTCATGAGAGTGTAATAATAAACACATTTGTGGTTTTACTCATCAAATTATCAGTTTGTTTGTTTCCAAAAAGATGACGGGCCTTACAAATTATAATGAAAGGCCCATTTCGCTCAAAGCTCGTATTTTAAGTGTTATGACTAAAATACCCTGACGATTACGTGGAATTTACCAAATCATCCTTCTTCTTCTCCGTCAGAGTTAAAGAAGGCTTGTTCTCCAAGACGCTTTTTAATCTCACAACGCCGGAGAAAAAAAGCAAATCGGAATCGGAGTCTGAGACGAACAGATCTGTAGCAGAATACAGAAGATGGAGTGCGTTTTCGGTCTTGTTGGGAATGGATTCGCCATCGTTGCTGCAGATACATCGGCGGTTCACAGTATCCTTCTTCACAAAAACAACGAAGACAAGATCATGGTTCTCGACTCCCACAAGCTTGTTGCTGCTAGTGGCGAGCCAGGTGATAGGTAATTTCCTCCTCCGACACTGTTCTCTCTCTCTCTTTGCATCTTATACATTTTAACGGTGGACTTTTGACTGTACTCGGATTTGGGGATGAATAGGGTTCAGTTTACAGAGTACGTTCAGAAGAATGTTTCCTTGTACAAATTCAGAAATGGAATCCCTTTGACTACTGCCGCTGCTGCTAATTTCACTCGCGGAGAGCTCGCTACTGCGTTGAGGAAGGTAAGTTTTCACCTTTCTACTTACTCTTTTCACCGACGATTTGGGTTATTTGGTCTTGCGGTCATAGAACTATATGAGATATATGAATGGGGTTTCTGAACTTTTGCCTTATGTGCCTGTATAAAACTTTTGGGATATCTGGAGATAGTTGAATGCTGAAGCAATTTTTAAGTGGTGTGAGTGATATTGTTAAGCAGGTTTATCCTGATTCATCTTACATCGGAATTGAGTTCGATTTCAGTTCTATTTGAATTGAGTTGAAGCTTCCCTCTGTGATGCTGTAGTAATGATAAATTTTAGGTTGCTGATAGCCAATGGGTTTTTATTTCTTTAAGTTCATGGTCTCTCAGGTTTCACTTCCATTTCTATGTGGCAGTGTTAAGTAGTTCTGAGATGACTATAAGTGTTGGAACTGTTTAGTTAAATTCGTCTTATTTGGACTTCAGAATAATTAGGAGATTTGATTTGAGAAAATGCTTTTGTTTTCATTGTTGCGATGGTAGTGTGACTATCACAAACTTGTAGGAATTTACTAATCTTGTTCTGTGCTTGAATATCATGTAAAGCATGGTAGATAGTTGTCTATAACCAAATCATCACTACAAGAGTTGCAGAAGTTTCCTTCTATTGTTATCGTCTAGAATATTGATGCATCTTTTTTTGTGTGGGAAAGATGAAACTCGGGTTGAATCTGATGGTTTCTTATGCCCAAGCTTTGTTACGACTCTGTGTTAGACTTTACAAGGCTATAATGACTTGAGTATGTAAAATGTGAAGCTACTTATTATCATTTTCGGTTTAATATCCAAGCATTATATAGTCTTAAGGGCTATACACAATAAACTCATATGGCCTTTGCTCTAGATTTCCTTGTTTCTGTTTTGTTTATGATTGGCTACTTATCATTGATGGCGAAAAATTTGAGATATCTTTGTGTTTTTTCTTATTCCACTTAATCAGAATCCGTATTCGGTGAATATTCTTATGGCTGGCTACGACAATGAGTGTGGTGCATCGCTTTACTACATCGACTACATTGCAACCCTTCACAAAGTTGACAAGGGAGCTTTTGGTTACGGCTCCTACTTCTCCCTCTCCACAATGGACAGACATTACCGCAGCGACATGTCTGTAGAAGAAGCCATTGAACTGGTCGACAAATGCATACTTGAGATCCGGTCAAGACTGGTCGTTGCGCCACCAAACTTTGTGATCAAGATTGTTGACAAAGTTGGAGCTCGAAATTATGCGTGGCGTCAGTCCGTAAAGGATGTCACAACTGCTGTTGTCTGAGTTGGTTTGTGTTTGATTTCAGATGTTATGTGTCTGTGACATTTGCTTTTGATTTTAAGTTGGGAGTTAGTGTTTTGACACTTGAATCTTTGAGCATCAATAGTGTCTGCGATTCCAAGAAAATGATGATGTATTACTAAAACAATACAAAATAAATCTCACTCGAAACAAAGAACAATGTACACAAGCTTATTCCACAAAGCAGTGACCAAATAATTGGTTTCTTTCTATAATCGATGATGCATACAGAGTAATTATCAGTAGAATTTGAGAGCTACGAGGGCGATGCTGAAAAAGAGGAGAGATGGTGAGAGTGCGTAGGCGGATGAAGGAGTCTCAGAAGGTCTACTGCTGCTTCCTCCGTCGTCTGACGTTGGAGCTCCACCGTCGACAGATGGTGTAAAAGGTCGGGTTGTATCGGACTGTGGAGTCTGAGCTGCTGGAGTTGGCTCTGGAACAATAGGATTTGTTGCTGAACCTGGAGACATGGACGGTCCAAATGTAGCAGCAGGTCCTGTTCCCAAAACAGAAAAATCTTATCAATTTATCTTCCAAGCAACTAATTATTTGATTAGTTGAGATAATAATGTGATTGTTTGTTTACCAGGAGCAGCAGCTGGAGCAATATTGGCTGTAATCAAATTGAAGATCAAAACTTAAAATTAGATAAATGATTCGAGCAGGTATATAAAATGTAATGATTAGAGAGGTTTAGTTTTATTTGCCTTGGCATTGAAGAGGGACTCTAGGCATGTTACAAGCACGGGGAAGAGAGACAGCGGTTGTACGGTTAATCGGAATATTGAAAGGAACAGTTCCAGTGACAATTAGACAGAGACATCCCATTCCTCCGGTGGTCAAAGATCTCAGAGAGTTGCAGCAATCAGACGACGGCGAAGTTCCATTGCTGCTACTGTTGGTTATGAAGCTCATACAAGGACTCACGGTGGTCATCATCGACGGAGTACATTGGCTAAGCGGTTGTTGCTGGCTGCGAACTGGCAACGCTAACACTGCGATCAGCGCAACCACTACGAGTAGAATCTTCGACATGATTGATCGATTAAGCTTTGTTAGTTTGTTTTGTTGTTCTTTGGTAGTCTGAAGTATGATGAGAAGGAAGCAATTGTGGGATTTGGTTTTATAGATTGGAGAAAGTGGAGGGAAGAAAAAGAAGTGTGTGTAATAGGTCAACTACTATTAACTAACTCATGTTCGTTAATTGGGGTCGTTGTTGGAAGTGATGGCCAATGGGATGGATCCACGTATACGGGACAAGTGTGGTAGATACCTGTCTTGTATTGTATTAGATGAACGACTCTTTCACGGTTGTTCTGTTTTGGTAACTAAACATGAGATCAAAGAGATTCCATTTCACTTTTAGCCCATTACAATCCTGTTGAGTTAAAGACAAAATGTTCAGCTTACAAACAAGA
Organism: Crucihimalaya himalaica; assembly: GCA_004349715.1. Classification (NCBI taxonomy): domain Eukaryota; kingdom Viridiplantae; phylum Streptophyta; class Magnoliopsida; order Brassicales; family Brassicaceae; genus Crucihimalaya; species Crucihimalaya himalaica. The sequence continues at coordinate 622,361 of SMJT01000068.1, forward strand.
CATACACATGCTGTCAAAGTGTCAATAATAGAGATGATTGGTTCTTTAGATAGCTGATAAAAATGATAGAGTTACTTTTTTTATTGCTATATAGTTAACTAGATTAGCTCTCGCGCGAGATTATAATCTAGTATTTTAAAATTTATGAAAAAAAACAAAATAAAAAATTTAAAAAATAGAAGTAAATCATCCTTAAAAATAAATATATAACAAAATATTGAGAACGCCAATCCAAAATCATTTACCAATAAAAAAATTTAACAAATTTATAATTATTTATTTATTTTGAATATATATAACTTTTTAATTTCTTTTTGAATAAGATTTATTCAGTTTAATCATATTTGACAACCTTACAAAGTTATAGTTATTTATTTATTTTGATTATATATTTTTTGGTTTATTTCTGTTTGGTAAGATTTATTTGTTTTTAATTATATTTGTCTTTTTCAAATCGACATAAAAATAAATAAATTAGTGTTGTTATTTTGAATTTGCTTATTCATTGTCTTTTAGATGATATCCGGAAAATAGAAAAAAAAACAACTATAACTTTACGACAACCTCATAGAATTAAATTAAAATAAATTTGAAAAACTAAAAAAATAAATATTTTACTAATATGATGAAGTTGAAGGTATGATGTGTTTTTGAAGAAAAATGTAAAGTGTTTTGTTTGTTGAAAAAATATGGAATTATTTATTTGTTTCTATAGAGTTTAATATTTACAAATATTGGTTTTTAACATTATAAATTTTTTTAAACATGGAAGTTTATTCTTTTAAGAATTAGTAATTTGTGTAATTTCTTTATTGAATTTTTATTTTCTGAATAATGGTTGGTAATTATCATTTTTGTATAGTTTCCTACAAAAATCTTAAATAGATAGACATATGATACTGATACGTGTCACCATTTTGTGAGTTAACAATTTTGAAAAATGTACTTTATTAATTATTAAGATGTTCACTAAAGTAATTTATTTAGTTTTGTATTATTTTTGCCATTTACCATTGACGCAAAATCATTCATGGCTACTGATTTTCTTAGTTTCCTTTCAAATGTCTTATTCGGATTATTAGTATTATCTTCTTTATGGTAGATAATTCAACTTTTCCTATAGTTTTTAAACACGGCAACCAATGACTAATATAACTCACCGAAAAATCAACATATTTTAGTCTAGAACGTCAAAAGACTTGTAAAAGATGATGTCCTAACTGAGAATTTTCGACACCTGTTATTAGTCAGGTCAAATACAAATAAAGGAATACAAAACAATTCTGTATTATTGTATAGTAATTAGCAAAACTCCATAAACCTTAATCAGGGGAAGTAGTTCAACAACCAAGCCTAGACCGTCACAAAGACCACCGACCCCTAAAATACAAACGGATCAGTCCTGTTCACAACACAACACTAGTTCTGTCCGAGTCTGAACAGATCAAAACAAAAACTGTTAATAAAATAGGAAAGAGTTGGTCACCCAAATTAAGCCACCTTTACTTCATCAATTCTTTATTTATACCCAAAGGCTCCACAGTATCCAATCAAACAAACAAACATAACAAGACCCAATACAAAGCAAACTCAAAGGATTCTTCTCCATACACAACAATCTCAAGAAAACATGAAAATGGGAATGGGTTTAGTGTTTCTTACAGTTTTTATGGCTGTGATGTCTTCGACAAGGGTCTCTGCTCAGTCGAGCTGCACAAACGTGTTGATTAGCTTGGCGCCGTGTCTCAACTACATAACCGGAAACTCTACCTCTCCCACTCAGCAATGCTGTCGTCAGTTGGGTAGCGTAGTCCAATCTTCTCCTGACTGTTTGTGTCAAGTCCTTAACGGTGGTGGCTCTCAGCTAGGTATCAATGTTAACCAAACACAAGCTCTTGGTCTGCCAACGGCTTGTAATGTTCAGACTCCTCCAGTCAGTCGCTGTAATACCGGTAAGAATTTCAAAACATCAGTTTCTGAAGATTGTTCCAATCCCAAATCTTGCGAATCTTAAACAGTATAATGTTTTTGCAGGTGGTGGTGGTGGTTCTACTTCCGACTCTCCTGCAGAATCACCAAACTCTTCAGGTAACTGACTTAAAACAGATGTAAGGAAGAAACACCAGTCTCAATATAGTCTTTCTGTTATCTAATGCATCCATATCGCGAATATAATGTTAGGACCAGGAAATGGATCGAAAACCGTACCAGTAGGGGAAGGAGACGGACCATCGTCTGATGGAAGCTCTATCAAGTTCTCATTTCTTCTTCTTGCCTTCCTTTCCGCGGCTTCCTACATCGCAATCTTCTGAGTTACTGAATTTTCCCATCCACATATCTACTGAAGCTGATGAAGCTCTTGTGCCACTCAGATTGTATTCTTTATTTTTCCCTATTTATTCGCATTTCGTTGTGATTTGTGTGATGTATTTTATGCTCTGTGAATCCCTACGGCCTACTCTCCCGGTGATATTGCTTTGTTGTACCAACGGAGAGCATGTTGGATCTATTTACCTTTTTGTACAATAAACATTACTTTCCAGAACACTGTTTGAAGAACAGAACATTAGCTCTCTTAACAAATATCAGTTAAGATGGCAGCAAACTAACTAGTTTGGGTAGAAAAAGATATCCCAAAGACTTGTGCCAACTTAAAGGTACAAGAGAGAATTTGAGATCGATAAGAGCAAGAACATGTGAAATAATGCAAAACTTCAATTGGCAAGAACCATGGTTGGATCGTTAAGGTAAGGCAGTCTTCACAGCTCAAGCTAAATGAAAGCCAGAAACTTCCTCACTATAATTAGAGCTTAATTACGTAAAGCTAGTCTTCCTGAGACATCATCTGTAGTTCTTCAACCTGTAACAACAACAAGATGAGAAGAAGATGACCGTGCGGGCTTGTGTTCTTCACATATTACCCCAATTTACAGTTATTTGCACACTTTATGCATTGCAGGCTCTCTGCCCTTCTTTAAGCGTTGGAGAAGACATTGAATGTTTGTGAGAGAAGGGAGAAGATGCACATATTAGCAATAAGATTTCATACATCAAGATATAGATCTTAATTCACCTTCCAAAGCGACCAAGAGACGTGAAGCAAAGCTAATGAACAGTTTCAATTTACCATTAATAGAAAACAACCACATTGCATAACAACTTTATCAATATGTTATAATGTTACAGAAAGTATTATAAGAAGAAAAAATGATGAAAGATGATACAGAACAAGATATTCTACAACAATTAGATACTAAGAATGTGACCGAGATCGCATAAACTCCTCGAGTTTTTCCCAGACTTCTAATGCAGCAGCCCGGTCTTGATGCCGCTTATTCTTGCTGATCTAATTAATTCAGAAAACACAGAAGAAGGTCCTAGATTCAATAAATCATATCTCGAACATAATTTCAACATAACAGCAGATAAAAAAGGAGTTACATTCTCACCGAGATGATCTTTACATTCCACTGCTTCACTGTTTTGGCTGATTCGATACTGTCATCTTCAAACCGCAAAAAGAACCCAATGACTGCAAACAATGTAAAAAATGTCAGCTCCAACTAGAAACCAAAATTACACAAGACAAAAGCCAAATATAAGATTCTTCCACTCAGATAAGCTCTAAGCTCAAGAAAACCAAAAGATTTGGACTTTCAGCATCTAATGCTCCTACAATCATATTTGCTTACTCTTATTAAATATCTCGACGTGATCCTTAAAAGGCCAGTCCTTGAACTGCCAATCCTTTCCCAATACAAAAACGGCAACAACACGGTCCCAATCATAAGGCTTCAAAGCAGAAGGCTTATCCCTAACTTCATAAGCAGTCACAAATCTTTCTCTATCTCGACTAAACTTCTTCTGAACCGTAATACAATCAGGCTTTAACCCCTTCATCTCCTTTGCCTTAACATCAGTCAGCATATAAACTCCATCTTCAAGAAACTCTTTAACATTATATATGGTAATCAACGTCTGAAACGCACTCAGAACAAGAATGATCGGCACACCTTCTCCAATCTTCCTAGCTTTGAAATGAAGCTTAGATTTAGGATTAGCATCATAACCATTATCATCTCCACCACCACTAAACCCTACAATACCTCTCTCTTCAGCACCCATTAACCTACTCTTAGCAACAAATCCATCTTTCCTCTGATGAGACTCAATCCTCTGTCTCTCTTCTTCCCTCTTAGTCGAATTCACCAAAACACTATAAAAATCCATGTTCTTACACTGAAGAATCGCGTCTCTGCTCTTCAACGGCCGTTCATTGGATCGAATCAGCATAATGTAATCCACATCCTCACCGGATTTTCAGAAATCTTCAACCTCCATATCCTCAATCGCGCTTTCCCTTGAAACAAAAGCTGAATTATCTTGATCCGGTCGATACTCTTCGTTCTGCTTCTGACTCTGTGCGTTTTGCTGCTGGAGCAATAAATAATCAATCGAATCTGAAGAAGCTACTCTTCCGGTGAGGTAATCGAGGAGAGGTTTCCGATCTGGTAAAGTTACCGCCGGGACAGAGTTTTTGACGGTTGATTGCATATACTCTCCGTGTTTCAAATGTTGATTTTTCACATAGTGAACTAAAGCTTCTAGTGTGTAGAGAGTTCCACCTTTTGATCTGTACGCCGTCTCCGTCGCGCATGGGAACGAATATTCCGATCCGAATCTGTAATTGGCTCCAACTCGCTCGATTTTATCAACGTCTCCTCGGATTGTGAACTCTTTTAGCACCGATAATGGATCCATGGTTTCAGAGAGATTGGTCTTTGATTTTGATCTTTAGGGTTTATGCTACCGAAGCTCACAGAGAGACTCTTGAAGAAGAAACAGTCAAAAGAGATGAGAGTGTATAAACCACGATGGGTAAATTGGTATTTTCGTATAAGTCCCGAAAGATGTGAATCATACAAGAAAAGGCCCAAACCAATAATGGGCCTTTGAAGCCCTAAAAGAATAATCTCTTTCATGTATACATTTGTCGGCTTGTTGCATTTAACAAAGTTTTAAGTAAACCACAATGGAAACTCCAAGAATCTTCCTCCGGCCGTTCAATGTATCAGATGCCGAAGACGTCTTTAAATGGGCCGGTGACGATGATGTCACACGTTACCTCCGTTGGGACTCCGTTAAGACTTTAGAAGAAGCCAAACAACACATCTTAAACAAGGCCATACCACACCCATGGCGCCGTTCCATCTCTCTCCTAAACGACGGTCGTTCGATAGGTTACGTTTCCGTCAAGCCAAATTCCGGCGATGGTCGGTGCCGTGCAGACATCGCATACGCTGTCGCTAAAGAGTTTTGGGGGCGGGGGATAGCCACGGCGGCGGTGAGGATGGCGGTGGATCAAGCTTTTGAGGCTATTCCGGTGTTGGTGAGGCTACAAGCGGTGGTGGAGGTGGAGAACAAAGCGTCTCAGAGGGTGTTGGAGAAAGTTGGATTTCGAAAAGAGGGTTTGCTTGAGAAGTATGGTATTAGCAATGGAGTGATCAGAGACATGTTTCTCTATAGTTTTGTTGTTAGAGCATGATTAATCCAGAAACTCATTTGATTTTCTTAAGTTTAATATTAAAATGGGTTAAGAACTGTTTTTTAAGTCCCAAGACGTATCTTAATTTTTTAAACTGTTCTGATTAAATAAATTAATAAATTAATATAAAAAAAACTGTTTAAGAGACTGCAATAATAATAGTCTTAAAAGATGATGTTACTGTGATAGTTAACGGTAAAATAATGGGGGAAGTAAATAAATAATAATCCGGTTTTTACCGAGATGATAGAATGTTAAACATTTGGGTGATGGAGAAAAAGATGTTTACGGCAACAAATGATGGTGCCTTTAATTTTGTCTCCATGTTCTTATCATGTCCCTTTCATAAGTTTATAAGTCGTACGTGTCGTAATTTATGGTGACTCGTTTCTCTTTTCTAAGTTTATACTGTAGTAGATTGATGAAACTCTACTATAATAATAATGATCTTAACGTCATTAATTTGGAAAAGAAAGTTACTGAAGGTTTTGTCCATAATCCACCACATAACATATTCGGTTAAAATATTGGAAATAATCTATATGAATGTGGACGTTACATGGCAAATATATCCGTTCTTTTACCATCTCCGGAAATTAGTTTAGGTTTTGATTTAGGATACTCCGGTTATAGTTATATTAAAAAAAAAACATTTTCTTCTTTGTTGCATGGATTTCACAAGTTGAAATTGAACGGTTAGTTTTGAAAATCAGAATTTGTGAACCCCTAACATACGAATATGTTAACAAAAAATAATATTTTCTTTTATATCAATATATATATATATATAGGAATCAGGACTATTTTGCCACCTAAAGTCTAGTCTGAATTGTTATTATACGATAAGCATTCTAGCTAGCCTAGTGGTTGTCTCTAATAACGTCATGGGTAAATCTTTTCCGGGCAATAATATATTTTTTTTTGGTGTAGCTGACCCAAAATATATTTTGATAGTTCTAAGTTTTTTTCATTGAATCTACACAAATACGTCACTGGCATGGCGGCATCTATTACAGAATAGCAAATATTCGGCATCATACTTATCGGATGCATTATACACTATACATGAAAAAAAAACTGTAATATTTGGAACGTCAGAGTTGGTCCATATATTTAATTATTCACTAAGAAATACGAAAAGAGTCCTAGTGAAAGTCTTTGAGAGAAGTATCAAGGAGCACGCATGCGTCTTGAACAGAAGTCATAGTGTCGTCAAAGTCACATTGATATGTTTTACATTGCATGTCCAATCAATCTTAAATGTGTCAATTGATCATATTCAACCACTTATATACGTACTGTATAATAAAACTTTGATCTTACATATACCAATCTTAAACTTTGCATAAATCGAACATATGCGTTTGCTAGTAGTTATTAACACGATCATGAGGTTTTGTAGTAAGTTATCGACTGGTGATATATTTTGTTGAGCGATTAAAATTTGCATTCTTAGTTTGTGCTATTTAAATTTTATAATGATTCGGGATAGAAACAAGAAATGAGGACAAAAGTTACTACTTAATGGCATGCCAACATACCAATTTTTCTTAATCTTAATCATTTATTTGTTTTTAATTTAGCCAACCAAATATCTATTATAAGACAACGTCAACTTAATTGTAAGAAAAATACAAGATTCGTGCTTTTTATATTACCGGTGTGATGTAGGATTCAAGACTTAATTTGGAAATGGTATAAATGTCATTATAGATTGGTTGCCAAGTGTTTTTCTTTTCCTAAGATTTTTTTTCAGTTTATAGTTAAGATCTGAATAAAACATAATAATTAGTCAATTTTCTTGATTTGTGCTTGACATTTCAAAACAAACACCATGTTAATTTGAATAAAAAAATCAAGAGACTTTAGAACACCGATACTGAAATGCTGATGGACACACACAAACACATCACAACTTTAATTGTGTAACTAACGCACTTGTTCTTTATTTAATTTCCAACAATATTGATAAGTTCTAACCAAGTAACCCAACAAAACCACCTCTTAATCAACGAGTAAGTCCAAAATCTTGATTGTGAATTATATTCATCGTGTGGTCACGCCTTTTCCATAACCATTATTACCTCTCTTATATTAAATTCACTTTTTTTTTTTTACATTTTGCGTAAAAGATAGATGATGCGACATGAAGCAGTGAATGCTGATGTGAGCTTATATGGTCCCTACTCACTCGACGTGGAGACAACTCTTATAGTGCCTCAGAGGGTTATATATTACAGGACCCATCTTATAATTCTTAAAAGAGTGGACTCCTTTTTCTGACAGCAACAGAGAGACTAGATTCTGATCTCACGGACGGTCACGATGATATGATGGATTCTGTTCACGAGCCATGACACGACTCATGATGCTTCATCAGTTCTCCAATGTGACTTTACACTATTAGGACATATACATAGAGTATCTTAGTAATAAAATGACAATAATTTTAATAAATTTTAATTATTTAATTAAATTTTAATTTGTTAAAAGAAATTAATCAATAAGTAGTGACACTTAAAAAATAAGTATCTAAGCATATACAATGATAGTATTCAAGAGTAGTTCTTAGTTTTAAATAATATAAAATAATAGAAAAGTACAAGAGAGATTGAGATGGGGTTCTTATTGAAGAACTTTTGATATTTTGTGTAGAATTTCATTTGACACATGATCAGATATGATTAGACAAATTCTTCATTTATCATTTAAAATCTAAATAAATAATTAAATTATATGAAATTATTAAAATACTATAAAAAAGATACTTAGAGGGGTTAAGATGCCCTAATTTATAACCCATAAGTTCTTAATTAATAAATTCTCTCTCTCATAAATTTCTAATTTCTCTCTCAAAAATTTCTAATTTATTATTATTTTAATAAAAATATATAATTTAGATAATTTTGTTGAGGATGGCCTTATAGTCTAGTTTTATAATTATCAAGTTTGCCAAAAAACACTGCTTAAAACCTATTCTTGATTTCCTGTCCCTCAACTGTGATTGGTAATCGAATAGTTTATTATTTTTTCCATTAAGTTATATAATGGAAAACAGTCACAACGCACACATATATGCAAGTAAACAGTAATCAAATCCATACAGATAATGGAAACTTTTAGGCAAATGTGGAAATTTTTGTATTTAGAAATTATGAAAGTTTAGTAAAGTCTTACACAGTTACACTGCTTTCAAAAAAAAGTCGATGATTAGTAGCTAGCACCGTTTGAGGCTGTTGGAGGCGTTCAAGAGATAACACCGTTTGTAAAAAGTAATGCCTTACTAATATGATAACGATAGGTTATACGTATTTATTATACCACAAGTTTGGTTTAAAGTAACGTGAATCTTTTCTTCGTGTTATACATGTATAGCATGTGTGTAGTGTCCACCCAAAGAGACTAGCCAGCTATGAAAGCAAAAGAGATTTTCAGTTAAGATTGTGAAATATATTCGTACGTATGTATGATCGTATCTCATTCCATTTCGATTCTGAGCGACCAAGTCCACCCATGCTAACAATATAATCATCATCACCACAACGTACCATAAATCATTACACAAGAAATTTCGTCATATAATGATCATAAATTATTGTACCTATAAAGATAACCAAAAGTTCTTGTAATCATCGATCATCTCGATTTGTCTCCCGTTGAGAAAACTACTTGCGTGTTTATATGAGTTATTAGTTCTCCTCTTTATGGTTACAATTTGGCTTTGTTTTTGCTAAGACTTCCTCTCATCTACTTAGGTTATGAAACTCTTATTCTATATCAGTGAAAATTACTGAAACACTTTATAATGTGGCTGTGAAAAATATATACATATAGATTTCTCGTCATAATAAACTATATGAGAAACCATGAAACAATTGAACTTAAATATTCATTATGATTGTGCTTGTGACTGGTAAATTTCTATGGGTAATTAACCAATCATATTTCCGGTTGATATCGCTTAATTGAAGATCTTATCACATTTTATTATGCATATATATATAATTAAATGTGAGGACTATAACTAAGGATACGTGGGAAGGTCATTCTAAAATTCCCATATAAATATGAATCTCTTTAATAATCTTTACTAGCTAGGTTTTTTCAAATCTCGTTTGAAAATGGGGTTGACAGAAAATTATGGTGGATAACATTATAGTTAACCGGTAATGAGTCATGATCACTAATAAGAAGATATGATAACATCTCAAAAGCCTTGAAACAGAATATAATTTCATCGTTTTTGCGTAATTTCTGTTTCATTTTCATTTTATTGAAAAATATGGAGATGTTTGAGACATGATTCAACCAGAAAAATCTCATCTCTAACTTTAGTTTAACTTGAACTAGAATAAGATACTTAATTTCTACTTTTCTGTTTCCGAAAACGTCCTTTTTTTATTCACATCTTGTATTATGTAATGTTGGGACCTATCAATCATAGACAATTATCTAATCACCATAAAACCATCTCAAAAGCCTTATAACTGAATCTAAAATCATTGTTTTTGCGTAATTTCTGTTTCATTTTTCGTTTTATCGAAAGCTCAAGAGTTGTTTAAGACATGATTTTACTAGCAAAGCTCTTGGGTCTTGTCTCATCCCTAACTTTAGATGAACTTGAACTAGAATAAGATAGGAGTTGTTTCAGTTAATTTCCACATTTCAGTCTAGCTCCAATAAACGTCGTCTTGAATATCTTTGTTATTCCCACCTTTTAATTATGTAGTGTCGTTACCTAACAGTGATAGACAATTACGTGAGAACTGAGAAGTACATTTGACTCTATATTAAATGACATGCAAGACGTAAACAACTTTGCGAACTTCTGCTATGAAAACGTTTTAAATAATAGTATATAGTAAATTCCTGATCAAAATATGAAAGGTTATATTATATACTTATAATAATATTCATGAAACGTTTTGTGTTGTACTCCATTGATATATTAGTCGTAACTCGTAACTCGTACTGCAACACGACTATTTTCAACCTTTTTTACTTTCTTTTTGACAACTTATGCTTCGAAACAACACAATGCAATCCAATTTCAACAATAATAAATATATTTGTTACTATTATAACTGTACCGTGTTTTTTTAACAGTTATTTTGCATTTTACTATTTAAAGTTTTAGATTTCGAATGAAATATGCTTAAACACTGCGGATAAAATATGATACAGCTTTAGTAGTAACGAAAATATATATATATATATATATTAAAAGCATAGTGCACTGTTCAATTTTGTTTCCGTTTAGAATTTTAAGAGCATCTCCATTACGAGGTTTTTAATTGAGTTTATCACAATATAAAAATTAAAAATTAAAAATAATATTCAATTGTCTAAAATTATATGATGTTTTAGTTAAAATCACTCATATTGAAAAAAAATTAAAAACAACTAAACAAGATTACTTTATAATTAGTTAAAATACAATTCAATCAATCAGAAAAAAAATTGCAGAATTTAAAGAGTTAAAGTATCAACAACATTAAAAATTTGTATAGAAATTTGTGAAACATCTTATAAAATAGAAAAAATACTATTTAAATATCATTTTATTTGGAGGTTTAAGATTAAAATTTATTTATATAATTGTATTATATTAAAATTCTTTTTTTTTTGTTTATTTGAGAAACCCAAAGAGTATCTCATGGATTAAGATGGTCTAATAAGTTCTATTTGCAACTTCTTTTTCATAATATTTCCAAAGTCCCTTTAAAAAAAAAAAAAGAATATAGAAAGAAAAATATAAGAAAAATCCAAAAGAAAATATAAAAGACGAAAGGGTCAGTAGAAAACGACGTGAGTGGTTCCTTAGCATACCCAAAAGCAAAACAATAAATAAGTAAAGAATGAAAGACAAATAAATATAAATAATTTAAAACAAAAATCGAATTTGGGAAATGTCACTGGTGAAGTTAAAAAAGCTTTGAGTGGTTTTCTTCACCCACTGATTACAATACACAGAATTATTAAAATTAAAGACACATAAAAATGCAAACTATGTATATATATATATATATATATTAGTTCATACAGGAGCTAGTAAGTGGTGTGTGTCTCTTTAGTGCTCTCTGTTTGTGCTATGAAACTTTTTCATGGCGAATTTTGAGGGTTTTTTTTAAGATATGGAAGAGAATCAGTGGGGCTGCTGTTTAATTTTCTTCTTTTCTCAGTTTATCGAAACTATAACCCACTAAACAAACACCCAAAAATTGTTAAAAAGCAAAAGCAAACAAAATATACAAACAAACGAATCAATTCTTGCTTTTGTTTGTTTCTTCCCTTCTTTCTCCTATCTCTAGGGTAACGTTTCTTCAGGTTACACTTGAGAAAATAATAATTTAGGAAGAGAGTACGAGAAATTCTGGAGTTTATATATCAAAATTATAATAAAAGCTTTCATCTTTTCAGTTACTACTTTTTCTATTTTTTTTTTTCTGATTTGTTTGATTTGGTTTCTCTTTTTCTCTTTGTAACACTTTCATTTTTTCTCTAATCATGGAGGCAACAGAATTGCATTAGCTTCATTCTCTGAAACTTCTACAATCTTGAAACTTTCTAATCTTCGAGGTTAGTTCAATTGAGTTCAAAGTTGTGATTTTTATGTACTTGAGTTATGAAGCTATGCTTTTTTGTGTGTAATTGAGTTATAAAGTTTTGATTTTTGTGTAATTGAGTTATAAAATTTTGATTTTTGTGTAATTGAGTTATGAAGTTATGATTTTTTTTTTTTGTGATTGAGTTATAAAGTTTTGATTTTTGTGTAATTGAGTTATCAAATTTTGATTTTTGTGTAATTGAGTTATGAAGTTTTGATTTTTGTGTAATTGAGTTATAAAGTTTTGATTTGATTTTTTCTTGTGTGTAATTGAGCAGAAAATTATGATAAAGAAGAGATCAAGAAGCAAGCAAGCTTTAATGGCGGAATCAAACCAGAGTCAAACTCAGAAACAGATTAAACCGACGCCGTTTCCAAGGCTCTTCACAGCTTTCAGTAGTTTCAAAACCTTCACTGAAAACGACGCCGTCGCGAGCCCAACTTCAATTCTCGACACCAAACCTTTCTCCGTTTTAAAAAACCCATTTGGATCCGATAACCCGAAAACCCACGAACCCGAAACCCGCCTCAAACTCGAACCCAGAAGAATCGGACTCGCCATTGTCGATTCTCTAACCCAAAACGAAAACTCTGAACCCGGATCCGGGACAATACTATTCGGGTCGCAACTTCGGATCCGGGTCCCGGATTCTCCACGTTCCTCGTCGGATTTTGGGATCAAAACGAGGACTTCTCAACCGGAGACGAAAAAACTAACTCCTGGGTCGGGTCTCGGGTCTCCCCGGATATTCCCCGGCTATTTCTCGGCCAGAGATATGGAGTTATCGGAGGATTACACATGTGTGACGTGTCACGGGCCTAACCCGAGAACCATTCATATATTCGATAACTGTATCGTTGAGAGCCAACCCGGCGTCGTGTTCTTCCGGAGCTCCGACCCGGTTAACGAATCGGATTCGGATTATTTCTCACCCGACAGCTTTCTCAGTAGTTGCTGTAACTGTAAGAAGAGTCTTGGACCTCGTGATGACATTTTCATGTACAGGTTTGGCCTTTCATATTTTACTACAATTTCGAATTATATACATAACAACTGGATTTATAATATATGAATCTGAATTTTTTGGGTTGGCTAATTCATAATTTATTATGTGGTGATTGATTTAATTGCAGGGGAGATAGAGCCTTCTGTAGCAGTGAATGCAGGGCCTTGGAGATGATGTCAGAAGAAAATGATATTAAATAGTAATAAGTTTTTATTGAGAGAGATATAATTAAAAAAAAAGAGTTATAATGACAATACTTAATAAAATGTTAGATATGAATTTTGTTTTGTTGCTTTTTTTTTTTTTTGTGGTTCGGAGAAGAGTTTGGTATCTGTATCTATGTGTATTATGTGTCTACATGCATAATCATATACATCTCTTACTTTAATGGTTACTTTAAACCCTTGATAAAAAGTAGACATAACAATAAACTATAATCCAATTCCATTTGCGATGTCAAGACAGATGGAAAATTAAACACTAAGCATAAAATATTGAAGGAAGATCTATCTTTCCTTTTTTAAAAAGGTTTTCTGAACAAAAAAAACTATTCAAATTGCCATTTTTTGCAACTTTAACTTCCATCTCGAAAAAATACAATTTAATCATACGATGTTAAAATTTATAAGCAATATAACTTCTCGTCAAATTTGTAAACTGTTGATAAATAATATATCAAATCGAAACCCTCACGACTAGGAGTCCAAATCCATATTTAAAATTTTGAAAATCTAATACATGTGACCGTAAAAACATTTATAAAATACATATTAGGGTTATATTACATATTATTTTTGACTTCGTATGATTATTTTGTATTTTTCAGAAATGAAAGATAAAGTTGCAAAAAATGACGATGTGAAGAGTTTTTTTGCATAAAATCCTTTTAAAAAAGATATCCACATAGTTTCATGTTATGATCCTTGATCCTTTTTTGTGTGGCAGTTATACAAATTACGAAACGTTAAATCGTTTTCAATAGAAGAGCGGAAATTCTGAGCCATATAAATATAATAACACTGAAAATATATATCATTCATGATTGTTAATCAGGCCATGAATGTTTGCAAATTTTTAACTAGTTTTTGGATTTTAGATTTTGTATCAATTTATTTTAAAAAAATTAAAAATGGAATAAAAGATTCAAGTCATGGTTAAAAGCTAAAAAACAATGAAACATGGATTTTAGATTTATTTCAAAATTGATAAAAAAAAATAATCAAAATCTATATTTTTTTATTCTTTTTAAAACCCATTTTTTCAAAATATTGATAGACTATAAAGTACTCCCTCTGTTTCAATTTAAGTGTAGTTTAAGGATTTTAGACACTTATTAAGAAAAACATTCAAATCTTTTGTTTTACCCCTAATTAATATGTTTTATAATTTTTCATTGGTCAAAACATTTAAACAGTAGGGATAAAACTGGAAATTTTTAAAAACATTTGCATTGAAAACCTAAAACAACATTTAAATTGAAACAAATTTTAAAACCTAAAACTACAAATAAAATGAAACAGAGGGAGTAAGTTTTTGGATAAACTAAAACCAAAATAAATTTATAATCTACCGCCATTCGAGATTTTAGTGTATAAAATAAATTGTTTTGTAGTTGGATGAATGATTTATTAATTTATTTTAAACCAAGAATTTTAGGCATAGATTCGATTTTTTTTAGATTAGAGTTGATAACTTGTTATATTAGTCTATTTCTCGTTATTAGTATTCAAACTTGTAAATTTGAAAATCTTCTAGAGTATTAACAAGTACACGGACTGAGCTATAGACACTGGTATAATTTTTTTTACTTAACAATATTTTGATATGTAGATAATAAGCAATGAAATGACAATTCAAAAATGTAAAAGACATTGCAAAGATATCTCACATTGATCTTTATATAGAAAAAAAGATACGTCACATTGAGGATATTCAATGGCTAGTTAGGTGGATATGAAGTAAATTGGTGAGCTACATTATGAAAACCCTTTGAGATTTCGATCAATCATGGTAAGCTAACGTAGACGCCTTGCAATTTAAAATGATAAGAACGTTGGAACTTATTTTTAACAAGTTATATAGAACTACTTTTTCGAACAATTATCTAAAATTTAGTTCATTTAAACGAGAAAATGAACGCATAAATTGTGTTACTTAAATAGCATAATTTAGACAAATGGGAAAAAGTTTCATATTGAAAACATGAGGTGTAACTCCTCTTGTATATAAAATGAAAAAATTATAACAAGGTTTAAAACCTTGAATACATTTTGGTGTATTAGAGAAAGGAGATAATCGGGCTGAGCTTGGGATTTGGAATTTAAAAAATAGGATTATCTTTTTGGTTCAAATTCATTTTTTAATATATTGCTGAATAAGTCAACATATATATCATCTCTTCTCTTTAAGTTTTAACTCTATATACAATTGGAATTGAATGTGTAACTTACAGAATTTAATCAACATTGAAGTGGAGAATCAATTCTCATAATGGTGGTCTTCTCCTCTTTAGGCTTATGTTAAGCATTTGGCTATATATATTCAAGCCATCACCTTCTCATGGGAGGAATGAGGTAGGATGAAGAAGAATGAAAGAAAAATGAAAAACAATACAACAATCCTCTTCTCTCTTATTTTATTTGTTTTTATGTCTGAGAGTACAAAGTAGAGTTTGGGTTCGTTAGCTTCTATTCTCGAGTGTTGCGGAATAGTCGATCGTGCGATTGTATCCTGGGATTCTGATTGCATCAAAACCTGTCATATTACATGCAATTAAAGAATTAAGAAAAGAGTGTCTCGCTTTCGCACAAACCGTTTCTCGTTACCCATATTTCAGTATGGAAACATTGTATTACTGGTAATATTTTTACTATTATTTAAAGCAATTATTCAGTTTGCCATATCGTGGAAATTGTGGTCTTACAAAGAATACCCGATTTTCGAATATCATAAGAACTAAGAAGTAGGAATCAACCTAGACTTTGGTAAGTTCTCCCAACCATAAAAAGGTGAAAAAGCAATTTTGAAAGTTTAGTTAGAATCACAAAAGAAAAAGAGTTAAAATTCAAAAGTCCAAGCCCGTTCAGAATCACGCTACCATCCTGGATCATTGACTTGTTTAGTCCTCTATTGATTAAATTAAGCCTGAGCCCATTACAAATCATTGTCGTTCTGACGGATCTTATTATATAAAGTACAGTTTTCAAAAGTTAGTAACTCGTAAGATCGTGACACGTGTCATGTTAATCGATTCAAGATTTTGACACGTGTCAAAATCTTCAAAATCTTGAAGGACATTAATTTTAATTGGAGCACAGCTGGTATTTACTCAGGGTCAGAGAATGCTTGAGACATCTAATTTGCTAAACTCTGCAAATAAATTATCTCTCAAAATTTTAGTGCACTCTTTATTACGAGGATCATGATAATTCCTTCCATTATATATTTCTTTACCAGCTGTTTATTTTCTCCCCTTAATGTTGAGAAAACTGACTCACTAGAAAAACAGTCTACATCTCAAACCTTAAATAGATTCTTTCTTGATTGTTCAAGATAGTCAATCATCATGAGAGACTCATATCCAACAGATTTCCAACATTCTTTCAAATCCCATCTTATAACACTGTGGTGGAGCAACTTTACTTGTATAGCACATCTAGATGGGAACACATATGGTTTCTGACCCAAAACCAATTGTAACGGGGAGAAATCATGATTATTCATTGGCCTGATGCGAATTAATTGACATATAATCAATTACTTATTACATGGTTTACCACCATTATCAATTAACCAAATACAATACTTTTGCAAACTTAAAGTTGCAAGTCGATAAGAGTATATGGTGGGTGATCAATCCACAATATCTCCTTGTATATGTACAGAAAATTGATATTATCCAAATTTATGGGGTTGGTGAAAGTCATATTATCAACTTGCTTTGTGAACAAATAACACATAAAAATCATTAGAAAAATCTTCTGGTTTTCTAATGAATGTTTCCACATATATTTCTAATTTTTATTTTTCGCATCACTATTGAACCGGAATGGCTTAACCGGTCATGCCAAACAGTGAGATTTTCAATAAACTTCGAGTTTATAATATGTATCTTATAGATAACACGAGTAATAAATTTACATAATATAACGCAATCAAATATCACTTAATTTGAGTTAAATTTATTATATGCACAATTTATGACAAAACAATGTTCATGATACAAAATAGTTATGAAATTTCTATAGGATCATAAAAGTATATGAAATTATTATATGATATAATTCTTTTCTAAAGATGCAACTCTTCTCCTTTATAGAAATATATGAAAGAGTACTTATCTTTTAATCGGAGGGGACACCTTAAATGATATTGAACAAAGATGGAAACTATATTAAATCCTTCGTTTCAAAAACAATAAGAAACGTTTGGCAATTTATAACATGAATATATTATATACCATACCGACATGGGAATAACAAAGTAATAAATGATGTATTTGGTTCCTATGGCTATCACTAAAACAAGTTTCGATCATCATAAAAATAATTAAGAAGTCATGATAACCTAAACTTAATTCAAACCAAACAACCACACCAACAGTTCTATCTTAATTTCTAATTAATGATTTTAAAATCCAACTAAATAACTAAAACCATATGTCGCAAAAGATGCATAAGCAATGATGGTGAAAGCAGTAGTGATCTCAAATCAATAAGCGTAAACTAGAGACAAAAGTATATTTCTAATTCAACAAGCTTGAAACATACTAAGCATAGTTCTAAAGACATAACAATTGATTAATTAAACCAATTCAAACCAAACAATAAAGAATAAGTCATGAAGCAAAATTAAGCATGATAAGTTGAATACAGAACATACGTGCATATGATAATCCAATCATATAGTATTAGCTATCGGTTCAATAAAGCAAATTGACAATAATCAATTCTCTCGACAATTTAATTATGAATTCTATATGCATATATTATTCATCCCACGAATGATATAAATCATGAATGTATAAAACATGAATTATATATAGTGAAGGCATAAACATGAACCATAGATAAATTCATTAATAAAGCATATGACAATCAATATATAAAAGTATGTGAAGTCAAAGCAATAAGGTTCATAATTAAACAAGCATGTGTCGATTTCTTAAAAAGCACAAACAAGCAATAATCACACAAATTAAACAAAACAATAACGATTATATATTTGTCGAGTAATAGTCATGATAAAAGAATAATGATCTCTTATATAGCATGAGTCAAACGATAATAAAAGAATGATGTTATTTATCTCTAAAAAAACCATAGACTTAGAGAGATTGGAGATCTAAGATGGAGACACCAATACCATTGATTAGTATTTCAATATAGAAATTTCTTTTAGTACAGGTGGCTAGGGTTTCGTTTTGACCTCAGTGGCTAGGGTTTCATGCTGATAACGTGTTGTGAACCAAAGGTTTAGGGAATTGCGTTCTTGCTATTGATCTATTCAATAGAATACAAGATATATATAGAGGATATTAGGGTTTAGGTTAGATTTCAAGTCTGCTGGAATCTACTAATGGGCCTATAATGAGCATCCACATAATATACATATTATTCATAACAAAATTAATTTTATGTAGATATGAAAAAGAAAAAGAAAAAGAAAAGTCACATATGATTAAAAATAAATAAATACTATTCAAATAAAAATAAATCTACCTATATATAATCAAAATAAATAAATAATTGTAAGTTTGCTAGATTTTCTATTGGTGAATGATTTTGTTTAGGCGTTCTCAATATTTTATTATATATTTATTTTTACAGGTGATTAAATTCTATTTTTAAAATATTTTATTTTGGTTTTTCTCATAGTTTCTAAAATATCTTATTATATAAAGTATGATTTTAAAAATTGGTAACTCACAAGATCGCGACACGGGTCATGTTTATCGTTTCCAGATTCTGACACGTGGCAAAAATAAAAATGTCAAAGATCTTATTATAAAGAAACTATATAAAAAAAAAATTAACTACCATTGTTTGGTGAATTTCTAAAAATAAAAAAAATATCAAAGATCTTATTATAAGTAAACTATACAAAAAGATAATTAACTATCATTGTTTGAAAAATAGAAATTATATAAATAAAATATACAAATTACTAAATTCTAAAAAGAATAAATTACAATAATTAATAAAATAATTTTAAATATTGAACTCTATATAAACAAATAAATAGTCAGATATTTTTTAAAAAAATAAAACATTTTCCCTCAAAAATATTATCTTACCTTCCACTTCATTCTATTGGTGAAATTTCTCTTCCTATTAATTTTTAAGTTATTTTAATTTATTTATGAGATTAGCGTAATTTTTTTTATATTTTAATGATTATTAATTTTTTTCTAATTTCAGTTGATTTTTCATCTAATTTTCAGAAAATAATTATCATCCAAAAGAAAATGTGCAAAGAAATTCTAAATAAACACACTAATTTGTTTTTATGTCGATTTTAAAAAGAAAAGGTTAAATATGATTAAAATAAATATAATTATTCAAATATAAATAAACCAAGCTATATATAATCGAAACAAATAAATAATTGTAATTTTGTTAGACTTTTCTAATGGTGAATGATTTTGTATATATACGTTCTTAATATTTTATTATATATTTATTTTACGGCTGATTTAATTACATTTTTAAATATTTTTATTGTTTTTTTTCTCTTTAATCTCATATTTTTGTATAAGCGGGCCTAATCTAGTACATAATAAACAAATCTGAAATTATAAACCATTAGAAATATGTCTAAGAAATATGTCTAAGAAATATGGATGAGATCACATAGTATACATATAAAATAAGCTTAATTTTTTAGATATAAAATGACCAAATTGAGGAGAAGAGATACCGAGTGCTTTTTGCTCTCTCAAAAAAATTTCTCTAGTGTTTTCTCTAAATAACTCGAGAAGCTAAATGGGGAATGAGCTTTTGAAAGAATCAAAACTCACCCACTCTCTTTAACCATAAGAGGAAAGGCTAAGGTTTTCCCTTCTCGAGGTCGTTGATGGAACCTCTCCATCTTACATGCCTTGTGACTCTTTTATATCCCATCCTTCCTCTTTCACATGGAAGATGTCTGTCTAGTGAAGTCTCACTAAGTCAAACTTCCTTGTTCACAAAAGCTTGTCTTGGCTACAGAGCTTCCTTGTACCTAGTGATCCGTCCTTTCTCCAAGAATTATTTCGGAATACTTTTTAACTCTCTCCACACAATGGGTTTTCCATCTCAGTTGAAGTGACATTTCCTGCCTAGGCAGAGCTTTACTTATTTCATCGTTGGGCAGCAGGATTGTCCATAGAGTCTATTCTGGCCCTAGCTAAGTGGCTTGGTTTCGAGTTCCTGCTCCTTAAAAGTAAACTCACTCCTTTGTTGGTCTGACCTTCCATTTAGTTCCTTGGCTCTTTTCTTCTTCATCCTGTTAAAACAGAGATTTTATCCACAAGATCTTACAAGTTAGTTTTCCTATTAGCTTTTTCTGTGAGTTGATTTGTTGAAGAGTTCTATAGCTAAACATGGTGAGACCCAAGTGGTACCTGCGTTCCCCATCTCCACCTCAGGAGGAGGATGATGATGAGGTGATTATTCTCTCCATTGTGGATAACTCAGAGCTTCTCTCTAGATTCAGATTAAGTCTTGTGGGACGAATGTTCCATCAATGTTCCATCAAGGAGGAAGGAAAATGGAAGCTTTAGTATCAATTCTTCCTAAAATCTGGGGAGTAGAAGGAAGAGTTAGTGGAATAATCCTTGACCACTCACGATATCAATTTGTGTTTGATTTTGAGATAGATTTCCAAAATGTTCTTAGAAGAAGACCTTACCACTTCAGTGGGTGGTCCTTTGCATTGGAAAGGTGAGAGCCTCACACTGGTCTCTCCTTCCCTAACTGCATAACATTCTGGGTTAAAGTTGTTGGCATCCCAAGTTATTACTAGACATAGATTATTCTGAGACGCTTTGGTTCTTTCACTGGAGAGGTCCAGATGGTGGATGTAAGGACATGAAGGATTCTAGAGACTGTCTGTGCTGATGAGCCTCTAATCTTCCACAAGAGAGCTCACCCTCGGGAGAGACTGTTATGGTTAACCTAGCCTATGAAAGGCTCTTTAATTGGTGTGCTCACTTTTAATTGTCGACGTATCGGTCTCAAACAAGAAACTTCTCCAATCACTCCTGGCAATCAAAGAAATACAACGAGTATCTATTATAATAAAATAAGGTTCACAAAACCACATGACACGTGTAATTTTTAAAACCAACTACAGTAAAACTTGTATAAATTAATAATGTTAGGACCACAAAAATTTATTATTTTATAGAGGTTTTAATTTATCGATAAATTTATATTGATAAATTAAGAAATTATTAATTAAAAGAGATAAAAACTTTCAGTTCATAATCTTTTAAATTTTATTATATTTAAATTTTCTTATGTTTTATTGTCAATATTATATATATTCTGTTAATATTCTATTTTTTGTTAGTATTTACTTACTTTTTTGGCTTTTACGACACATTTTTTTGTTTTAATAACTTTTTTTGGTAATTCATTAAGCATTCTTCACGTCATCTTATATTCTTTACACCAAACTTAGCAATGACTCATCATCTAAAAGATGTTGCAAAATCAACCATGACGGATTAAATACACAAAAATTTATGTGAAAACAATACCAGAAGTTGTGGATGCAATAAGTAAGATTAGAGATGAGCTCCACCAAGATTCTAGTTTTAAGAATAAACAAACAACAACATATTTATGTTTTACAAAATTTTCTTAGGTATGTATGCATAAGATTTATAATTATTAATTTATCCTATTGTTGGGACCATATATTTACATAGGAATTTCAAAAAAAAAATTATCTTATTATCTTATCGAATTGTGTTAAATTTTACACTGCTCCGGCTCGGGACCAGAGGAATTTATTAATTCATAGTGATTATTAATTTATAAAGGTTTTACTGTATAAGATTTTGTTGGGCCGTCGCCTAAATTCATATGGGGTTTATTTGATTTGAGTTTTAAAATTTTGGTTTATATGGGCCTTCACTTTTTTACTATTTCCTAAACCCTTATTTGAACTGTGTATTAAAAAGAGAAAGTCTCATAAAAAACCTCCAAGTTGCAAATGATTCCAAACTTAAACCTACAACTTTTTTTGTTCCCAATTAAAACCATGAACTATTGAATTTTAACAGAAAAAACATAAAAATCTTAATACTTGTGACCGAGGTTAAGTTGACTAACGGTCAACGATGAACAGTAACGTTGACCGTTAGTCAACTCTTTTTATTTTTTTATTTTAACAACTTATCATTTTTATTGATTAGGGTAAGTAGGGTAAAAATATTTAGCTAGCCATGACGGTGGTAATACATAGGTCGTAAACAAATTGTGAGTAAAACAGGTTATGCGGGTACGGATTCTGGAGAAGGCATTGCGGGTGCGGGTCGCGATATCTGAAAAAGAGAGTTATAAAAACCCGCATAACTAATTAAAAAAAAAAGTTGGCGCAAGTCAGCCAAAAACCCTAAAATCCAGCCCAATTAGAAGGATGTGAGGTCAGTTGATCTCTCATTAACTTATCATTTTGATTAATTAATGTAAGTATGGTACAAATATTTAGCTAGCCATGACGGGTTATCCGCTACAAATATATATTTAGGTCGTAAACAAATTTTCAGTGAAGCGGGTTATCCACTATTGGAGTCAAAACATAATTAAATATATATATAAGAATTTTCTATCTAATAGACTTATGCTCCAAATTAAGTTAGAGTTGTTGCTTTATTGGAGAAAGAAAACTACAAAAAAAATTACGTTTTTTTTCTATTTTATTATATTAAATAAAACATAAAATTAAGATTTTGGACTGGATTTTAATGTTTTCAATTGATTTGGGCCGAATTTTGTTTTAATAGTGATGCGGGTTTATATAACCCTCTTTTTCAAATGTCGCGACTCGCAAACGCAATGCTTTCTCCACAACCCACACCCGCATAAACCGTTTCACTCAAAATTTGTATACGACCAATGTTTTACCACCGTCATGGCTAGCTAAATATTTTTACCCTACTTACACTAATCAATCAAAATGATAAGTTGTTAAAAAAAAAAAATTGACTAGCTGTCAACGTTACTGTTCATCGTTGACCGTTAGTCAACTTAACCTCGGATACAAATATTAAGAGTTGAAGGTTTTTTCAATTCAATAGTTCAAGGTTTTAACTGGGAACAAAAAAAGTTGAAGGTTTAAGTTGGGAATCATTTACAACTTAGAGGTTTTTTATGGGATTTTCCCTATTCAAAATGACAGTTTCTCATATTAAATCGCCTACTTATTCACTTATAATTTGAGTACAAGTGGCAGTTATGTCATTTAGACCTTAACTATTTGTAACTATGGGCTTCCATATTGGCCTATATCACTTATTAAATTTAGATTTCTAAACTTTCATATTAAACATTTAATAGTATTTCTAATCGCATTAACTCTCAAATTCAAAACTTCCAAATTCGTTACAAATCTAACCATTACTTCTAAAAAATCTTTTACTACATTTAATATCATTAACTCCAAATATTCCTAATGACGTTAAACAAAATCACAAACTATGGTCAATTCGATCAACATTAATTTGTAACGAATTTGGAAGTTTTGAATAACTCACAAAACCAAACAACAAAAACAATCTTCGTCGAAATGAGTTACTTTCTGAAGTAAAACTTGAATATTGACCCATTAATTATTATGCTAACGTCTTAAAATTCATTACCACCGTTTGTCATTATATGACCCTATGAAATATAAGTTTTTACCATATTCCCCAAACCATTCAACCATCTAACTATCCTAATAAAAAACTCGATTTCAAAACTTCCAAAAACTTCCAAAACTTCCAAAGCCTGAGCTAAAATTTTCGGAAACACCTAAGATTGTCGAGGAAAGAGTCTACATGCCCAAGCTACCTTTACCTCGACCTTCTAGGAGGACAAAGAAGGAAGTGGAAGACTACAGATGCAAAGCAATGATAGAAAAGTTTATTGTTGAGCTTCCTCTTGTCGATGCTATCAAGACTCCACCAGCTCTCAAGAGGTATGCTAAGAGGATGGTTACCAATGGTGTGAGTCATGAGGAAGCAGCACTGCTCACAAAAGAAATCAGTGAAATCCTCCTGAAAAAGACAGACTCAAGGAGAGAGAAGAAAGTGAAAATCTCTGAACATGTCAGTGCTATGATTCAGAGTAGGATTCCAGAGAAGCTACCTGATCCAGGAAGCTTTGTACTAGACTGTTCCATCTCAACTAAAAGGTTCCCTCATTCTCTCTGTGATCTTGGCTCTAGCATTAACCTGATGCCTCTCTCTGTTGCTGAAAGTCTTGGGATGACCGATTTCGTTCCAACAAAGATCTCTCTCATCTTAGCTGATAGATCCAAAAGGTTTCCAGAAGGTGTCTTAGAAGATGTTCCACTAATGATTGAAGGCTGTATGATTCCCACAGACTTTGTGGTTTTGGAATATGTTGAAGAACCTCATGATCCTCTTATTTTGGGAAGATCATTTTTGGCAACAGCTGGTGCCATCATTGATGTGAGAAAGGGACAAATAGAGGTTGATTTAGGTGACGAAGTCATGAGCTTCAACATGGACAAGCTGAGGAGGAGATCTACCATTGATGGACAGACCTTTTCTGTAGAGATTTCCTTGGATGAGGACCCAACTACAGAGCATTCAGAAGACATTACTCCTGGGTATGTCAAAGTGTTGGATGCTACTGAGCAAATGAGCAAGTTGGTTGTTCAAGAAGATTTGGTTGAGAGCTCTGAAAAGAATGATGTGCTTAAGGATTGGAGTGAGGAGTGTCTTTTCTAGGCCTGCGAGTTCGGTTATATGGGTCGGTTAAATCGGTTTTCCGGTTATTTTGGAATTTGAAAATTATGCCAAAATTAACCGAAATTGATTCCGGTTTGGTTCGGTTCGGTTCTTGGTTAATTTCGGTTTTCACTATAAAAACCGAAAATAACCGAATTTTTTAGTAATATTTTTGTTTGGGTTTTAGCGGTCCAATTTGTTAATAAAATGATATGGGTTTTAACTTCAAGCCCAAAAATAAATAAAAATCAGCCCATTAGTCCAAAACCCAAACCAATCAATTAGGGTTTTCCATTACAACCCTAATCTAAGCGGTGGGCAGCGATGAAACGGCGGCGGGTGGCGGCTGGCGATGAAACATCGAAGAAGAAAGAACTATCATACACCGCCTAACATATAGATCTGTCCATGTCTCCCCAAGATCTGAAGAAGAAGAGATGGAAAAAGATGGAAGAAGAAGAAGAAGAAGTAAGAACAAGACGACAGAAGAAGACTTAGAAGAAGAACCATAAAAAGAAGGAAGAAGAAGACTTGGAAGAAGAATCATAAAAAGAAGGAAGAAGAAGGAAGGAAGGAGACGGGAGAAGAAAGAAGAAGAAGAAGATGTTGAATGAGATACTGAGATTGATGAGAGTGCAACAGAGAAAGGGGGAGAGAAGAAAACACAAGCTTTGGTGAGTTGTTGATCGGGTGAGAGTTAGGTTAGGTTTAGAGTTAACTTAGGTTTATATACCTAGGTAAAAATTTCGGTTATCCGATCGGTTACACAGAACCGAACCGAACCGATGAGATAACCAAACATAATTTAAAATCCTTCCGATCGGTTTACATCTAATAACCGATCCATAACCGAACCACGAAATTTCCGGTTCGGTTCGGTTCGGCCAAACCGGTTCGGTTAAAATTCCCAGGCCTAGTCTTTTCAGTACTAGGCTCGAGGAAGAGACTCCAATTAATGTCAGACTGGTGGAAAATGATGTCTTTACAATGGAGGCAAGGATTACAGACCTAAACTACAGAACAAGTGGTGAAATTCGAGTTTCAGACCTTGCGTCGGTCGACGCAGTATTATGCCCTCCATTTGATTCCAAGCAAAAACTCCCACCTCTCACACACCAGACACCTCGGAGAAAGCAAAGGTACACACCTTCTTTTTCTAATTCCAAACCATCTAATGTCATCAATCATACGTTTCCATCTACTTCACACTTAAGCAAGCCGGGAGATTCTCGTCGAGCGCTTGTTGTTTCTTTTGATGACTGTGCAGGAAAACAAAGTATTCTACCCAATCTTCCATCCCGCCCTGATGCTCTTCCTCATTTCCTAGGTAGACCACGGTCAGTTAATGCTTACACACCAGCTTGGAAGAGACGTTTGTCACAGATGCATTCATTGTCTCTCTGCAAACCACCCGACGTTTGAGCCCTGACACGGTCAAGCTAATGACATTAAACAAGCTCTTAGTGGGAGACAACCCACTGGTGAGTCTATATATAGGTTTTAATTTCAATTTTACTTCTGATTTTGTGTCTTGTGTCTGCACGAGAAACAGGTCCGGACGAGTAGTATCGATTGACACCAGTCAGTGTCGATCGATACGACATCCATGGAAAAGGAGCCTCTGTCGACAAACACCTGGTATCGCTCGATACCAGGCTGTATCGCTCGATACTGACCATCACACGAACGGTACCTTCTGTGCGTTTCATTTGCAGTCTGTTCCTTTGATTTCTTTTACCAAATCTAGACTAGATAACACTGGGGACAGTGTTGTTTAAGTCTGGGGGAGGTAGTCGCTGACAACGTGTTTGTTTTTCTTAGAGTCAGTCGTTTTTGAGTCAAAATTTGTTTTATTGAGTCAAAACCTGTTGGAGATTATGATCTTTTTCTTGAATCTATTGTTCTGACCTTGCTTTTGAGAGACCAGTGTTACAGAATCAGTTCTAGATCGACTAATAAAAAATCCAAAGACTGACCAGTGACTAGAAGACACCCATGTCTCCAGCAAAGTCCTTCTAATTCCTGAGCCCAATTTTGCACTTCATTTCTGAGGTTGGTGTTCACTGAACTTGATTTATCATTCATATCTGACAAAGGAACCCATGTGTTTGAAAATTATGGTATACCTCTCCCTTGACACACGTTGATACAGAAGATGCATGAAAGATGAGATGATTTCCACCGAGTAGAAGGCTAGGAACATTTCCAGTGATCTCACTTTTCTACTTAGATAAGGAATGATCACACAAAGGTCTGAAGCGAGGGATAGGAATATTTCCCGAGACTCCGTTATTCGCCTAAGACCTTTGATATTTTGAGAGGGGAGAACCGGGGATTCGGTGGCAATTACCATCAATACTCGCGTCTCAAACCTTGATTTGTATATGCGTAGCTAAATCCAAAATCAAGAGAATAATACAAGAGATAAGTCTGGGGGAGAGTAAAATAATACCAAAGTATGAAACTTGGGTGGTTCCTTGGTCATGATATTGCATGAGGAAGAATCTAGAAGGTTCCTGAACATCAGCAAAAGTGATGAAACGGCAATGAAGGATTTAGTATGTTGATGCTGTGAGATAATGTGTGGAATCTGGGAAGCTGCAAATGTCTACGGAGAAGTACATGGTGGTTAGATCTGAAACTGATTAGGTGATATCTGGAAAGCTTGGGGAAAGGGTCATTACAATGTTTCAAGAACAGGTGAGTCTCCGTGTTTTCAAACCTCTTTCTCTGGTTTGGTTTTCTGTTTGCTTGAGGGCAAGCAAATGCTAAGTCTGGGGAGTTGATATATCATGGTTTTTACCTGTTTTTAGCCATGATATAGGTCTTGTTTTCAGAGTCTTTCTAGTATTTTTGTAGTCTTTTGAGTCTTTTCAGGTTTTAGCACGTTTGGAGCATAATTGGAGATATTAGATCTTTTTGGCATCCGTTGAATATATTTCCACCGTTGGATTGAGCTCAAATTTGGATACAAGAAAGATCAATGGATTAGCTTTAATTTGGAAGTGGTTTGAGGACAATCAAACGGTACGATCAAAAGTTATGCCAGTTTTCGTGAAGACAGTCCAGTCTGGCGAGCACAGAGTCCTGGTGTCGACCGACACCAACCAAGTATCGATCGACACCAATTCAGTGTCGATCGACACCATCATCTGGAAGAAACAAGACTAAGAATCTTAGTATCGATCGATACCACTATTGGTGTCGGTCGATACCAATAGTCAGAACGCATAGAAACAGAAGATTTCCTTATCTTTCCAATGAACTCCAAAGCGTGTATTAGATATAAAATTAGGTTTTTCAGCCTCGGAGAAACGATCAATTCGGGGAGATAGAGTATTCTTGCAATTGAGTTTTGGGAGAAGGATCTTGAACCCTCTTTGTTTTCTTACTCTATTTTACTTTATGATATATATATATTCTATTCATGATGTTTGTTTCATTCAGCATGTCTGAGTAGATTCATTGTTAGATTTAGGGTTATTAAAAGGTGTTTGATGAATTGTTAGGTTAATATAAATTGATAAGAGAAAATCAAAAGAGTTCTTCATCTAGACTTATGATTACTACTAATTCTAGCTTCATGACCTAGAATCTGATCTTAGGTTGTTTGATTGGCACGAAAGTGTGATTGATTGCCTGAACTAGTGTTAGATGAGCAAAAGACCTATTCGCAAAGAAATTTGGTTTAGGATTTTGTGAACAATTGAACATGATCATTAATGTTTGTTTGAATTCATAGGATTTGCAAGGAAATTTGGAATTCTAGGTTTAGACATAGATAATCTTCGCAGCGACGGTTGGTTGATTTTCCATTTGTGTTTCAAGTTCAGAAAAAGTGCTTATATCCTCCTGACATTCTATCTGATCTTCAATTCTGATTTACCTGCGAATTTTCCTAGGCTTAGCGCTTTCCTCCATTGATTTTACAACCCGTCTTTAATCGTTTACTATTGCTGTTTTTAATTACATTTATTTTACTTAGCTTAATTCAAGTCTTAATATATATTGCGTGAATTCTTGAGTCTTTGTGGTTCGACCCCTAACATACTGCAGCTACTGCTTAGGTACTTTTAGGGTATTATATTTGAGCATATCACAACTGGAGCAAAGATGTCATCGTAGAGTTCAAATCGAATGACCTTCAAAACTGTTTTATTCCCAATTATTAAAAGGTTTAGTGAAGCTTTAATATTTTCGTATTTCCCATTATCGAATATTTAACAACTAAAATGTCTACTCTGAAAAAAATATATATAAAAGGTTGATAAATTAATTGTACACCAAATAATAATTAAGTTCACTCCCAAGGAAAATAAATTAAAAATATTATAATTTTAGAAAGTCTAATGCTAAACAATATAAAACATCTAATGTAAATCTAAAAACAAACCAAACCCGCAATGCACCTAGTGAATAATAATGTTTCTAATAAAAAGTGACGAGAGATAAGAAAATATATTATTACTTCATCCCAAAGTTAACTTGGTTGTAGGTATTTCATCCCAAAATAATAATCTTGTACTTATGTTAACTTATGAGTACAACCAAGTTAACTTATGTTAACTTATGAGTACAACCAAGTTAACAGTTTAGTAATAACATATAATACAACCAATGTTTTAACAAAAAAGATTATTATTTATCCCAAAGTTATCTTATGAGTACTTCATCCCAAAGTTAACATATAATACAACCAATGAATGAAAGTTATTACTAAAATAACTAAAAATTAAAATTAAAAAATAAATAACTAAAATAAGTTTTTAATGCTTTTTAATCTATATGAAATACCTAGAAAATTAATCTTTCAGAAACGGTGGTAGTATAGTTTTCAAAAGTTAGTAACTCATAAGATAATGACACTTGTCGTGTTAATCGATTCAAGATTTCGACGTGTCAAAGTTATCAAAGTTGAAAAAATGTAAATAATATTGAAAAATGTCAAAGATTTAATTATAAAAAAAAGAATATGCTAATTAATTATAATTTATTCCTTTTCTAAATTTTACGATATCTATTTATTATTTTATGATAAAAATATAAAAGGAAAATACTAATTTATTCCTTTTTAATAATTTTTAAAAAATAAAAATATAATAGTATTTTTTTTCTATCATAAAGGTAAATTAAGTAACCTAAAACCATTAAAAAGGAAAAAATAGCTAATTTATTTTCTCTAGATTTTACGATAATTTATCTATTTTCTAAATATTATGAAAAATATAAAAATATAGTAATATTTTACTTTTGTAGCATAAAGATAAATTAAGTAACCTAAAACCATTGAAAAACGAAAAAAATAACTAATTTATTATTTTCTAATTTATGTGAAAAAATCAAAATATAATAATATTGCCAAAATGAAATAAAAAAGAAATATCATTCTTTTCTAGCATAATTAAAAAATTAAATCAAATAACTTAAAGCCATTGAAAAAAATAACAAATTTATTTTTTATCTAAATATTACAAAAATAATAAAACTAATATTTAATATCTTTCTTTTCTAGATAAATTAAGTAACCTAAAGCTATTGAAAAATGAATAGCTAATTTATTCATTTTCTAAATATTACAAAAATATTAAACTAACATTTTGTATCGTCATTGGATAAGGAATACTGCTATAATCTATATTTTATTAAAAAAAAAAGTAAAAAAAGAAAGCACATAAAATAAGGAACTAAACTCAATTAAGTTATTTAAAAAAAAATCTTCTTACATAAAATAGAAATTATTTATTAATCAACAAAAACGCTAAAATAAAATTTATAAAAATTAATATTAATAGATTTATAAAAAAAAAGATTACTTCTTTTCTTAAAAAGATAAAAATTTCAATATTGAATCACAAATTTTCTAATACTAAAAGAAAAATTTGTCAAATTGAACTCTATTTAAACAAATCACTTCAATAAACAAAACATTTTAGTTCAAAAACATCATCACAACTTTTACTTTATTATATATCTGATTTGAGTTAAAAAAAAAAACTTTTACTTTATTATATTAGTAAAACATCTCTTCTTCCTTTTAATTTGATAATTTTTTATTATTGAATGTTAGCTTATATATATTTAATGATAAAAAAATTTCTAATTTTAAGTTGTTTTTATTCATTTTTAGAAAATAGCTATCATCGAAAAGTTAATAAACAAAGATTATCTAACACTAGATCAGCTAAAATAAAAAATGTCTTTATCCTCGAACGGTAGTACGTCTTACTAGAAAGTGAGAACCGAGAAATTTAAAAAAGAATAATGAGCTTATAGTATTGAATTTTCTCCTACTTGATGAAATAGTAAATATTTATTAACCTCAACCTAAATATTTTCTAATTTATTATTTAATTATTTTAATTATTTATCTAAATTGTATTATTATTTCTCATAAACTAATAATTTTTGTTTTGGCTTTATGTATATACTAAATTGAAAATAAAACGGTTGGATCCAAAGTTATTTTATTACAAGAAAATTCAAAATTAAAACTATAAATACGTCTACATTGAATATTATATATAATATGTTTTTCAATAAATGTAAATAATTAGATAATATAAAATGTTTACTAAAATTAATAATATATTATTTAAAATTTTGTAAATATAATAACTTATAATAAAAAGTAAATAATTTTAAATAGGTCTAATATTTATATTAAATAATTTAATAACACCTTTAACATATCTACAAATAAGGTTTTATATTGTATGTTGTGGGCAATATTTATATATTTAGAAAATAATTAATATTGATGTTTTTTTAAATATTAAAACAATTTTTTTGTTTTTAATTAAGTTTACAAAACAAAAATTTAAAATTAAATACAATAATTTTAACTTAAACCCGTGCAACGCACGTGTCCATATCTAGTTAATGATATTAATCTTTAAAAAAAATTTGCGGAAAACCGCAAACTCTCGGATTAAAATACGACAACCCACATCTGCACCGCTATAAAATAATCTAACCCGCGCCCACGATCTGTATTCGATCCGCACTTGCACCGCGGCGGGTCTAATGGAGCGGGGCCCACAAGGCTCACATTGACAAGGCTAGCTCTCAGCACTCTAAACAGTAAACACCATCGATTTGGTAAAGGAACTCACCTAACATATTGAGAGGTAGATGGACAAGAGATCCCTTCCCTCGTTGTCTAAGCCTAAGCTGAGAATTGAAAACTTTTGTAAAGGAAAGGATGATAGGCGAAAACGGAGGTTTGATGATTGTTCTATCATCGGCCAAACAACGTCTGGTGTCTCCTTCCCATAACCGGGACAGACCCATTAAACTCCACATGTCAAAACGTCAAGAAAATACAAGTACAAATAAAGAGAAAGAGTTGGGTGATTCACGAGTACCTTCTAAAGAATTAGTAGACATCAGAAGCTCTGCTAAGAAGAAATTGATCTTTGATAAGCCTGATCTGGATCCTGCTGAAGTTCAAGCAAAGGTGGACTTAGCAAAAGACCTTTTGGAAAAATAATTAGGAGGTCTCACATACTGGTTTGAGATTGCCGGAGAAGAAGAGGCTGAGCAGGCGCAGGAAGCAGCTCTGGCAGAGCAATTCTCTAAGTCAATCTGTTTTAAATCGCTGGCGGCAATTGTTAGGCCGAGTGAAATCCTCTTTAATAGAGAGAATAGTGTGCTCGGAGGATAGGTCTCAGCGGAATCGGTGGTGGCACAGGAGCAGGTAAAGGACCCCCTATGCTAGCTAGATCTTCCCTCCACGGAGGAGCAGCCAATTCAAGGATCGTGTCTCGGAAGGCTAAACCCAACCTGGATAGTAGAAGAAGCGGAAGCGCTCCTTGATTCGGACCAAGATTATCTTCTCGCTGACAAAGAATTCAGAGTGTCCAGCGGTAACTCAGGTGAACGCCGAGGAGCATGCATCCACTGGGAAGAAGAGATCCTTGAACACTAAGGAATTGGGTGATGACTCAAAAAACTTGAATGGACCCAAATTAAAAAAGCCCAATATTTAAAAAAGCTCCTCGGCGTTCACCTCGATCAGAGGTGTTCCCATCTTCAAGAAGGAATACTTTGATTAAGAAAGGAGATCCGACGCTCCCCTCTACTTATCTTGATCCCAATTCATGAATCTTCGGTTGTCATTTTGTCAAGGGGTAGGTAAATTTTGTCAATCCTACCAACTATATAGTGTTGGGAACACTTATGTAAGTTACTTATTTTCCTCAAGTCACGAGATTACTCCTGATGGTATTTGTGATTTAAACATGAGAGTGCTACCTTTCTTTTTTTTAACTTCTGGATTTGTTCATGGTCCTTCTTCCTCCTTCATGGACAGTTTATTACTATCCTTTTCCTCCTCTAGGGAGAGTCTGCCTCGGTTTCTATCCTATGATATGAAAATCTACTTGGTCTTATCCCCGGATACACGAATAGAACATATCAATGGGCGAAGACTCCTATTTCCGAGAAGGCGAAGACCCCATCTGCCTTCCCTCTCCGCCTCGGGTTCCTTCTCTCAGTGCAACATTTCCTCTCCTCTTTGCCTCAACCGCAACTTGTAAACTCCCTCTTCTTAGTCCTAGCAGCCCCGTGATCACCGGTGCAAAGCCTCTTTGCCTTTTTCAATTGCTCTCTCACCCGAGCTCTCCTCTTCGCTAGTGTTCGAGTTGGTGGCTCTCCGTATGTGGATATCTTTTGTCTCCCTTGTTGCGTGAGTTTACTCTTGCCCAACTAGCGACCACCATTTTCAGGAATGAAGTGCTTTGGCACGGTTGGCGCAAGTACGGAAGGTACAAACTGCACAGAACTTATTCTTGTGTGGCAAGTTAACGTAGTAACACCGAGTGTTATCTTTCGGGTCTTCATGTCATGTTTCCTACCTTTTTTTAGCTGTTTTGTTGTTTGTACTAGCATTGTTGGGGTAGTTGGGTATCCATTGTTTTGTCCCGCTTGTAAGCTTCTTGGTAACCGATAGGCTCTTCCTTGTAGAGGGTCATTCGTTTGGGTTACTTTAATTATTGAATTTTTATTTGTTAAAAAAAAACAACTTAATCAAAATCTAGGTAGACTGTAAGAGATGTTTAATATAAAAAATACTAGTCTCGGGGAAGTCAAAACTGGCGCGTCTTACCCACGCGTCTCTAAATCTCTCTCTACCTATCCTAAGTAGCTACCAACCAAATCCTTCGCCGAGTTTGCCTCTCCGTGGCTGTGAGAGGGCTACCTGTCTCCATCGTCGACTGGTGCCTCATCTCCGGCGATTTGACGAGGATCAGATGACGGACGCGTGCGGCTAGTTTATACGGTGACTCTCTCGGTGGATGCTCGTCGGCTCGTCTCTGCTCCTTTCGTTTAACACGGCGAATCCATGTTCCAGTTGACCCTTCTCTCCCACTGGCTTGCTAGAAGACGACATCTAGGGTTATGATTGGTTCTTCCAAGGTGGATCTTGACGGTTTTTGAAGCCGCTTCTTGGTGGCGTGTCTCCTGGACTTGTCTCAAGCGGCAATGGGGGTTTTCATCGGGCGAGTTGTGAGGCGATCTCTGCTCTCTCTCTATCTCTCCTCTTTGGCGTGCAACGACTTTTTCCAGTTAGATGTTTGGCGTGGTTTCTCGCTCAGTAAAGGATTAGTAAGTTTGATTTCCTTCCCTTTGCGTTTGTTGCTTGTCTTTGGATCTGTCATCTCTGCTCCCGCCTTGTTGAAGCACTGTTTGGCTCCCTGTTTCATTGCATCTCTTGTAGTGCTTTGTTCTCTGTCGGTTGTAGTGTTCTTAGTTTGGTGGTTAGTGACTAGGAGGCTTCCACCGGCTTGTCCGATTTCTTCCTCTCGTCTTCACTAGGGGTTCTATTTCTTGAAGATCCTTGTGTTTATGTGGCTTCGTTTCTAGAGCCGGCTTCTCTGGTTTTCGTGGCTCACCTCTAAATCCTGATTTTAGGATATCTCCCAAGCCAAAAGTGACGATTTGAGTTTCTATCTTGATTGTGTCTGAGACTTGACTTGCAGATGCGAGTCTTATCTAGTGTGTTTCGCTCGGAAAGAGTAGTAGGCTAAGCTTGTTCTTAGGTTTGGGTAGCCTTAGATCGAGTAAGCCATTTAGGACCTCCACGTATCTCCGAGCATGTCGCTCTAGTGAGATCTTTTAATGATGTTCAGGTTTGTTGTTGTTCTAGTTTGCTGCCTCCTTCCCATGGATCTCTTTCGTCAGCTAAGTGAAAAAGTAAGTGACTTTGAAGCTTCAGTTAAGCTTTCGTGATTTGCTGTGATTGAGCTTTTGCATTTGGAGGTGCTAGTAAGGCTGTTAGAGGATGTGATGTTGCTAGGCTCTGCTCTACTAACTTAGGGAGAATCTTGGTGGAGTGAGAAAGCATTGCCTATCACTAATCGTTCAAGTAGCTCCGCTTCTGGTAAATTCGGCCTTCCAGTGAACCGACTTCCACTTTGCTTTTGTCATTATATAGCTTGTTTTGTTTCCCTTAAGTGTATTGTTTATTGTCTCAGTATTCCCTTAGGATAGTCGAGTGATCGAGTTCAATTTATTTTCTTACCAAAAGCCTCATCGCTTATGGTCAAGTTGATGAATTGAATCTTGAAAAGTTATGCTTCCATGTTTTTAATTTTTTTTTTGGCATGGGTCCATGTATTTAGGATTTGCTTCATGTAAAACCTCAACTTTCATTTTCAATGATATTTACATTCTTATCAAAAAAAAGTAAGAAATGTTTATTCCAGCAACAAGGAAAATAAAGGATGCTACAATTTGAACCAAAATATCATCAGTGAAACACTTCTACTCTTTTTAACAAAAATGTATCAACTTCACTTCAACACTAATTTAATGTATTGTGTTAATATTTCTTATGATTTCTCATAAACAGTTTCATGTCAGTTTCTGAATAATATAAACAATAGCGGAAGCGTACCTTTTGGATACATGGTTTATAATCTGAATTTGGTAATGGCTCTTCCAAGACGAACCCAGAATAGCTGAAGGTCTCTGTTGATGAGATGCAAAGATTTTTCTGAATTTCTGATTAGGGTTGTCATGAGAACCATAACCTTTCTATTTATAATAGAAATAATTTCTAATTCGCCTCTCCATCAAATTAGAAATATATGAATGTATCCACACATAAAATTTCCATAAGACTTATGCCCCATAGTCTTTTATTTTAAACCAAATTGACCACATAAGTTTTAACTACTTTAAATAATGACCCTAATATATTAATTATACATGTGTGACCCAAAATAATTCTTACAATTTCCCACTGGGTCACATATGTATTCTCAAAATTGTGATAGACTTTATGAGCTCAAAAATGTCATTATATATATAGCAAGGAATAAAAAATCCCGTCTATTGACTATAGAAACATAGGATCACAACGGTCTTCGTCAAAATAAAAAAATAACTAAACCTTCCATGATCATTGAAATCAATATAGTCAAATGACATAGATCAATTATGAAAAGTGTGGCATGAAAATCACATGAAATATGATCAATACATGTCGATTCTCAACTGGTCCTACCTTATTGAGATCCTTTAAATTTATTGTACAAAGAGTACACAAAAACAAAACTCTATTTCTGATCAGAAAATAAATGTGCATTAACACAAAACATAAAACCCAACACCAAATGAAAACTCCCACTAAACCAAATGATCTCCAAACATTGAAACACCCATTCGAGCAGTATGCTCAAGAAAGACCTTTGGTGGAATACATTTTGTAAGAGGATCTACTATCATGGAGTTTGTCCCTAAGTGTTCTATAGAAATCTCTCCACTTTGTACTCTCTCTTGAACAATGAGGAACTTAATGTCAATAAACTTGGATTTTGTCACGCTGTTATTTTTGTTGGAGTACATAATAGCTGATTTATTGTCACAATATATCTTTAATGGTCTTTCAATTCCTTCAAGAATTCGCAGCCCAGTGACAAAATTCCTCAACCAAAGTCCATGATTGGATGCCTCAAAAAATCCTACAAATTTTGCTGCCATTGTGGAGGAAGCTATGAGTGATTGTTTCGCACTACGCCAAGAAATAGCTCCACCGGCCAACAGAAAAACAAAATATGATGTAGACTTTCAACTATCTTTACATTCAGTATAATCAGAATAAGAATATCCAATGATCTCCAAGTTCTTTGATCTCCGATATGTGAGCATATAGTCTTTTGTTCTCTTCAGATACGTCATAACCCTTTTGGCTGCTTTCCAATGGTTTAAACCTGGATTACTTCAGTATCTGCCCAAAACTCCAACAATGTACGCTAAATCTGGACGTGTACAAACTTGAGTATACGTTAGACTTCGTTCCGCCGATGCATAAGGAATCTTTTGCATCTCTTGAATCTCTAAATTTCCTTTAGAGCATTGATTAAGACAAAATTAGTCTCCTTTATCGACTGGGGTATCACCTGATTTGTAATCCTGCATGCCAAATCTCTTGAGCACTTTATCGATATAGCTCTTTTGAGACAATCCAAGAATCCCTCAAGTTCGATCTCGGTGAATCTGAATTCCTAATAGAAAAGATGCTTCACCAAGATCTTTCATTTCAAATTTACCCTTAAGAAAAATCTTGGTCGCATGCAACATGCTTATATCGTTAGTGGCTAGTAGTATGTCATCAACATACAAAATCAGGAAAATGCACTTACTCCCACTGAACTTCTGATACACACAATCTTCGACTAAATTCACCTTAAAACCATATGAGATGATTACTTCATGAAATTTATGGTACCATTGACGAGAATCTTATTTTAACCCATAGCTAGATTTATTTAATTTGCATACCATATTTTTTGAATCACCAAATACAAAGTTTTCTGGTTGCTCCATATAAATGGTTTCATCAATGTCTCCATTGGGAAATGCTATCTTAACGCAAGAAAATTAAAGTTCATATGTCTACTTACGAGTTCTCTAGTCCTTGCTCTTATGACTTCGAAAAAAGGATTAGAGAACTCGTAAGTAGACATATGAACTTTATATTTCTTGCGTTATTTGCTATATCATCTTTGATTGATATTGTTTCTTGCTCTTGAAGGTACCAGCAAATGATTTGTGGACGGTCGATGGACTCGATG
The DNA here is from genome assembly GCA_004349715.1 of Crucihimalaya himalaica. Taxonomy (NCBI): domain Eukaryota; kingdom Viridiplantae; phylum Streptophyta; class Magnoliopsida; order Brassicales; family Brassicaceae; genus Crucihimalaya; species Crucihimalaya himalaica. The sequence goes on from SMJT01000068.1 coordinate 660,546, forward strand.
AACTATTTCAGAGTACGCTCCCTGAATTCGTGGACAAGTCTTCGCAACCACTCTTAAGATCCAATCTTGTGACTTCAGAGACTCGCCAGGGTAAGTAAATACACACAAACCTTTATTTATTGCATTACAAGCTTAATTATTGATCAACATTGATTGATTTCGTCTTTTTTTTTTAAGTCATTATCCGTGGCCGTGGGAAGAACGGGAACCGTATAGACATGTCACTGATACCATACCCAAGCCAACCGCAGAGGTAACATGTAACATGTAACTACCCAGATCTGTCCGGCAAAACGATGGACGTGTATGGATCAATTCCGGTCCTAGTGGGAATGCAATAACCTGGGATAGAATTGCCTCACTAATGAATATCACAGTTGAGAGACTGAAAATCTATTATAAGCAACTGCAAGAAGATTTGGTGGCCATTAACTCCGGGGAAATACATCCTAACTATCCGGGGTTGAAACATATTGACATGACAAGTGATTCCATTATAGTGCCTCACACTAACCTAGCGGATCACTCAGCCTTAGCAACAATGGCTTCAAGCCAAGACATGCAGATGGGTAGATGGTCGCCGGAGGAAGAGGGGTAAGATTCCAAAGCTTAAAATTCATGATTTTAACTTAAAACTCTTGATGATGTTGGTGATGTTATTTTTAATTACAGCATATTTCTATTAGCCTTTGCAGAACATGGCAATAACTTGAGAAAGATAAAGACATAGTATTTTCCATTAAGGACCTATAATCAAGTCAAAGACCATGGGAATAACCACATCGCCAAAAGCAAAAAGCGTAAGATCCAATAAGAGAATATTATGCATTTGGTTTGTAGGAGACTACCAGCCATTATTAGGGACGTAAAAGTTTTTTTCTTGTTAAAAAGTACATAAAGCGTTGAGGTTGTTGTAGTTATCAGATTAGAAAACCAGTTTAGATTTTAAAATAGAAAGTTTTCCCGGAAAAAAAGTAAAAGCCTAGCAGTGTCTCACCATCTTGAATCACAAGAGTCCGAGATACGGAACCTGAAGATTCAAAGATTCCGCTGTGTCCATCGTTCTGCAAGACCGAGGCATCTCCAGTATGTGTTGAGTTCCATGGAGAACCATCTCTCTCAGGAGATGCTAGTTGAGACTGCTACGACGACCAAGTAGTCGCAATCTATGAGATTAATTCTAATTCATGGAGGATCATTGATGCAAACTGTGAGTGTCACTTAAAATATACTTATTACGGCATGTTTTTGAAAGGAAACACTTATTGGTTTGATTTAGATGAAGAACAGAAACAGCTTGGCGTATTCTTACTCATTTTTGATTATACAGCTGAAAGATTTAGACGCTTATGCCTTTCGTGTCAATGTCCTAATTTTCAAAATGTGTCTCTATCAGTTGTTAGAGAAAAAAAGCTTTCGGTGTTGTTACAACTCGAAAATAGTTCAAAGATAGAGATATGGGTGACAAATAAGATTGGTGAGACCAAAATGGTGTCGTGGAGCTTACTCTTTACTGTAGATAATAACTCACCCGAATTTTATATGTTCGATGGCGTAAGTTTCTTGGTCGATGAGGAGAAAAAAGTCATCGGGTGTTGTGATCAATACATGTTAAATGATTTTGAAGACAGAAACTTGGTCTAGATTATTGGAGAGGACAGTAAATTCAGACTTGTTGATTTTGGATCAGTCGAATGTTACCCATTTTTGTTTAATTATGTTCCAAGTTTGACTCAAATCCCACGGCAAGCTCTAGGAGGCAGCAAAAGAAAAAGAGACCCATGAATAATTAAGGATAAACTTTACGTTTTCCTCTTAATATTTTTTTTTTTCCAGTGTTACCTTGGTCAATAAACTGTGACATTTTGAATAAGAAATACTTTTTTGTTTCGATTAATGCAGTATACATACTTCTTGCATTACTTGATCTCTAATTAATATTGTCGCTTCCAGTTCTTTCTTTGACATATTTATATATATAATTCACATAAAGTTTTCATGCTTCCTTGCGTAACAAATATAAGAGCATCTCCAATGTAACACTACAACACCAAAATTTGGTGTAAACCAATTCCAACTCAACTCCATAATTTACACTAAAAATATATCTAATATTTTAGTGATGGTTGTATAAACCCCCTATACTTATAGCACTAAAGCGATATCCCCCCGAACTTTTAAGCTCATCACTGTACACCCTTAAATCTTAAAAGATTTGCCAAGCACCATAATCTATTAAATTCTAAATAATTAACCATATCCAATTAAATCGAAAACGTGATTAGTTAACCGGTAATCGCGTTTTTGGTTAAACCGCGTTTAGTGTTTAAGAAGACCTTCTATCCGAAACAGAAGGTTTCACATGAAGCCTTTAGAATACCTTCTTGTTGACAAAGAGGGTTTCATTTCAAAAGCAAGCAGAGGAAGACAAATCGATTTGGGGAAGAAAGAAATTAGGGTTCGTGAGAGAGGAAGGAGAAGTGAGGGAGGCGGGATCGGGATTTGGCTTAGGGGTGAAGAGATCGGGATCGGGATTTCGCTTAGGGGAGAAGAGATCGGTATTGGGATTTGGCTGAGGAGAAAAGGTCGAGATTTGGCTTAGGGGAGAAGTGAATTTGATCGGGATTTAGCTTAGGGGAGAGCTTCGGGTCGGGTTTGAGGCAAGGCCGAGAAAGTTGAGGCAAATTGAGGGCAGAGTTCGTATTTACAATTTGGGTTCCTTGTGACTTCTGTTTGTGTCGGGTTTGTTGAAGAATCCGAGAAGAAATGAGGTAAGTCTATTCCATTTCTTACAAATTGAAGTTATTAGATTTGAATTTGCTGTTGTGGTTGTGCTTGGCTATTTCCATTACGAATTTGCTATTAGATTTGTTAGTCTTTTCTTTGTTGTTAGTGACTTGCACTTTCTGATTCGTAGTGACGAAGTAGAGAGAGATCCAGAGGATATGAGTGATGAAAATCATGACAGAAGGAGTGATGAGGATAATAACAGAGAGAGTGATAAGGAAAATGACAATGAGAGTGAAAATGAAGGAGATGATGAGGGTTTCAAGTCTGGAAATGGTAAAAACAGGGAAGAGGAGAGTGAAGAAGATATAATGGAGCGTTATGAGTTTGAAGTCCAGGTTTCAGTTGCAAAATTTGTTGATGAGAATAGAATAGGCCGGAATACAATCCCTGAAAGCTCAGATGAAGATGAGGATCCGATTTTGGTTAGAGATAGAGGAATCAAAAGGGGAAAGAGAAGTGATAGATTAGCGATTGGGAATGCTTTCTTAACTAGTGTTGAGTTCAAAGAAGCGGTTTTGGACTACACATTGAGAACATGGCAGAATGTAGTTCAAGAAAAGTGAGAGAAGCACAAAATTTCATTCAAGTGTGGGATGAATGGAAAATGCAAGTGGAGGGTTTATTGCTCTTACGATGAGCCGAGGCAAATGTTTTTGGTGAAGACAACTTGTACATGGCATAGTTGTACTCCTAATGGGAAGTGTAAAATTCTAAAGAGCCCTACAATTGGAAGGTTATTCTTGGATAAGCTGAGGGTAAATGAAAAGTTTATGCCTGCTGATATTCAGGAGCACATCAAAGATAAATGGAAAATCGTGTCTTCGATACATCAGTGCCAAAGAGGAAGACTTCTTGCTCTAAAATGGATTAACCAAGAGTATGCAGAACAATATGCTCACCTCCGAGGATATGTCCAGGAGATTCTCGATCGAAATGAGGGGTCAGTAGCCTTCATTGAAACATATCCAAATGCAAAGAATGAAGATGTGTTCAACAGATTTTATGTCTGTTTTGACATACTCAGGAAGTCATGGGCTGGTACTTGTAGGCCTATTCTTGGGCTTGATGGCACATTTTTGAAGGTTGCTGTGAAAGGAGTCCTCCTTACTGCTGTGGGACATGATGCAAATAACCAAATCTATCCAGTTGCATGGGCTGTGGTACAGTCAGAAAATTCCGAGAATTGGTTGTGGTTTGTGAAACAAATTAAGAAGGATCTAGGTTTAGAAGATGGTAGTCGATTTGTTATAATATCAGATCGATCAAAGGTATGCTCTGCTCCTTTGATTTGTATTGTTTTTTTACGTTTTACTCATCTAAGTAACATTTTCCTTCATGTTTTGCAGGGTCTCATTAGTGCAGTGAAAACAGAATTGCCACAAACAGAACACAGAATGTGTGTTAAGCATATCGTTGAGAACCTGAAGAAGAACCATGCCAAGAAGGATGAGCTAAAGACATTAGTGTGGAAGCTAGCTTGGAGCTATAATCCAAAGGAGTTTCAGGTCAATCTTGACAATTTGAGAAGGTATGATTTGGAATTGTACAATGATGTGATGAAGGAACAGCCAGAAACTTGGTCAAGGGCATTTTACAGACTTGGTAGTTGTTGTGAGGATGTTGATAACAACGCTACTGAGTCATTTAACTCAACCATTACCAGAGCTAGGGCAAAGTCATTGGTTCCAATGTTGGAAACTATAAGGAGGCAAGGAATGGAGCGCATAACTAAGAGAAACAAGAAAGCATTTAAGCATCAAGGCAGATTTTCAGAGTATGCAGTTGATATTTTAGCATCGGAGAAGCCAGTTGCTGAACGGTGTAAAACATGGCGTTGCACCCATGGGGTCTTTGAGGTGTTTGTAGATGGAAATTCTCATACTGTGGATATGAAGACTACAACATGTACATGTGGTAAGTGGCAAATAACTGGGATTCCTTGTGAGCACGCATATGGTGCGATGATTGATGCTGGTATAGATCCTGAAAACCATATCTCTGGCTTCTTCTTGACTGAGATGTGGAGAGACCTTTATGAGACAGCTACCAATCCTTTAAGAGGTCCAAAATACTAGATGAATTCAAGTTACAGGTTAGTTGTTGCACCTCCAGAACCTGTACTTCCTGGAAGAAAGAAAAACTCAAAGAAAAAGAGTTTCCAAAGGATAAATGGGAAGTATGAGTCGCCAAAGAAGAAGAAAAGTAAGAAGGAAGTGGAAAAACTTGGGAGAGAAGGGCGCATCATCCATTGTAAAAGTTGCGGTGAAGGTGGACATAATGCAGCTGGTTGTATGAAGTTTCCAAAGGAGAAGGTGAAGAGGACAAGGAAGAGGAAGGCAAAGAACATTCCACATGATGAGGTAATTTATGTGAGTTTTGATTGGTATTGGTCTCAGTTTTTGATTGGTATTGGTCTTATTTGTTGGTTTGCTGATGGAATGATTGGTATTGGTCTCAGTTTTCAAACAAAAAAGCTAAGAAGGATAAGATGGCTAAGAAGAAAGCACATGGATTTCATGAGGTATTTGATCTCATTTTGTATGTGTATTTGATCAAATTTTGTATGTGAATTGATCTCAGTTTTGACATTAATTTCTTTAAGATTGGTGCTTCATCTAGTCAAGTTCTGAATACAATCTCACTCACCCAACCAACACAGCTCACGCAAGAAACACAAAAAAGCAATGATGTCGTGTAGGAATTGGCTTCTCCATTAGTCTTCTACTGTTTTGAATGTTCTAGGTACTAAAGACATGTAATCTTCGGCTTTATGTATGTTTTGAATGTTCTGTTTTGAATGTTCTGTTCTGTTTTTGAATGTATTCTAAAGGCTTTATGTTGGCTTCTCTGCTTGCTTTTGAAATGAAACCCTCTTTGTCAACAAGAAGGTATTCTAAAGGCTTCATGTGAAACCTTCTGTTTCGGATAGAAGGTCTTCTTAAACACTAAACGCGGTTTAACCAAAAACGCGATTACCGGTTAACTAATCACGTTTTCGATTTAATTGGATATGGTTAATTATTTAGAATTTAATAGATTAGGGTGCTTGGCAAATCTTTTAAGATTTAAGGGTGTACAGTGATGAGCTTAAAAGTTCGGGGGGATATCGCTTTAGTGCTATAAGTGTAGGGAGGTTTATACAGCCAGCCCAATATTTTATTGTTATTTTTATTTTAAAAGTATATTTTAATTATTGTTTATTAATTAATTATACTTTAGTAATATGATTAAATTTTTATTTTATAGTAAATAATATAATAGTAATTTGAAAAAGATATATTAATAAGCAAATTAGTTATAAAAATACATAACTTATCAAAGATCAACTAAAACACTCAAAACATAAAATTACATAATTAAAACCAACCAAACAGAAAAAGAAAATGCAACAAACTAATTTTAAAGACATAAAATTACATAATTAAAACCAAACACTCATAAAAAGAAAATGTAAAAAGTTAATTTTAAAAATATAATATTTAGTAAAACTATTAAAAATAAACAAAATTTTATATTTAATAATATAATAATAGAGAATATTATTTTTGGTGTTGTGTTTGGAGATGAAAAAAAAAATGAGACACCAAAACACCAAATTTGGTGTGAATCTAACACCAAATTTGGTGTGAATCTAACACCAAATTTGGTGTTTGGGTTGGAGATGCCTTAAAGAAAAAAAACGCCACTACCATATATAAAATATGAATATGATTGAACCCAAAAAAAAAAAAGACAAAAGCTTTTCCAATTGGAAAAGTGTATATATATATATTGGTTTTCTATCCCAAAATATATATATGCTGTTTTATTGTGAGTTTTTTTAAGGACTTGTCCGGTTTTTGAGGTTTTGGTATTGCTGCTACATAGACAAAACAACTTCACATAGTCAGTTGCAACCTAACTCGAAGCCAATTTTGCAAATGCGAAAGAAAAAAAAAAAACAAAGTTGCAACAAAATTTAACGACAAACCACTGACCTATCTATCTTCAAACCTCTTTATAGACATTGAGATCAACTATATACCAATTAATGCTGTGGCCTATGAATGCAAAGGTACAACTATATACCGCTATTGAGGCTCTTTTCATTTCCGTCATATTTATAGTGAGAAATGATAGGGAAGTTCTCAAAACTAACCCTCATCTTTGCTTTATTTAACAAAAGAAACCCGAGTTTATTTTATTTTGTTCTTAACCCTCATATTATATAGGGAGATTTAGATATAAAGGATAAATAATTGAGGATTTGTCCATCTATGCATTATACGGTTAAATGTCAACTATTCCGGAAATATCCTTGTATTTAGATTTAACCAATTTTTCTGAAAAAAAATTAAGAACAACTTGTGAAACATTGATAAGAAAACACGATAACCATGATAATTTATAGAATATGTCATTTTTGGATGGGTAAAAATTGATCTAAAAATTTAAGAATACATATTCTGAATTATAGAATACGTATTCTAGAATCTCTACATGTTCTATGATATTTAGATTATGTATTCTATACACTATACATGTTCTACGATATTTAGATTATGTATTCTATACACTCTACATGTTCTACCATTTTTAGAAGTAATTTATGTTCTACGAAATTTAGAAATATTTTTTCTACGATATTTAGAATATGTATTCTATACTTTACTCTATGTTCTACGAAAAATAGAAAACATTATCTAACCGTTACTCTATTTCTTTGAATGTTAGAAAACGTTTTCTTATGTTTTTGTTTATATTATACAAAAAAATAGAAACTAATTTCTGTGAAATATAGAATTTCCTTTAAAAAAGATAAAACAAATCGAATTTCCTTAAAAAAAAGGAAACAATATCGAATTGCCATAAAAAAAAAGGAAAAAAATCAGAAAAAATCAGTAGATTAAGGTAATCAAATATTCTTGTTTTGATTACGTCTACAATTATTAGAAGTTGTATTCTAGTTAGCTTAGAATTCTCTAAACCTAAAAAAATATTTAGCTAGTCGTCGTCGCTTTCTATTTGCTTCTTCTTTCTTCATCTTTTCTTCTCCTATTTTCATGATCATTAAGCTCTAAAGTTTAATTTCAAAAGTGTGTGACAAACAATTATGTTGCATATCTATGTAACATGTGGTGTATGGAGGTCGTTTAATAATAAGATTTTTATGTCCGGACGCAGTGAGAGAGAAAACAAAGAAAAGGAAGAAGGAAAGAAAAAAAAAAAGAAGGAAAAAACATAAATTATTAAATGATTTTGCAAAAAAAAATTAAGAATTGAGAGTATAATATAATATCGATTATGAATTATCATATATCACCAAACTTAAATTTAGAATGCAAAGATAGACAAATCCTCAATTATTTATCCTTTATATTTAATCCCCTATTATATATCTAGCTCAATAACTCTCTTTCTTTGAATTATTTAACGTGTTTATCACATAAATAAAAAGTTCTATTTCATTTTCAGTACATGAAAGAGTTCAAATTCTAAACGTCCTATAAGATGTTGGTCTTATTATGCTTGCAAATAATTAAATAACCAGTATACTTTCTTAAAGATGAATGTAAATGAAGATTATTACGTACTCAAAATGATATTCAGGAAACGCAAACAAAAAAAATATGTGCGCACAACATGGCCCAAAATGCTTCAAAATTCTCTACTAAAACGACAGTTTAATAAAAGTCAACTAAAAAGAGAGTTCAATACACAGTTCCTCTCGTTCGTCATCGCCATCATCTTCGAAAACCTCACACTCAACCGAAACTCCTCAATTCATCACTATCATCAATTCGTTTGCGGCGTCGCCGTGTTGGTAGCTTCTTCGAAGATGCTGGTAGCATTGAATAAATTAAAAGGCTATCGAGAAAGTACCAAATGTTGACGGAGACGAGTAAGCCAACAACTCCCAGAAACCAGATCAATTAGGTCCTTGGCAACGAATCTGAAAGCTCAGTTCGATTTTGTTATGTTTTTAAAACACATTGTTTTACAATTATCATGGAAAAATGCGATAACCAAAACTGGAACTCTTGTTAATTTACAAAGAACACGAGTGGAGCAAATTGCTTACCAAGTCTCCTTTCCCATACTTGTTCAATCCAACCAGAAACAATCTGAAATATCATTAACCTATCAAAAGCCCATAAGGCCATAATCAAGATCACATTCCCTCACAAAACACATTAATCAGATAAATCAATAACCAAGATTTTCACAATCAGCGTTATGTTTAAAGCGCACACATTAATAGAAATCATATTGATAATTACATTTAGAAAAATCATTATTATTGTGATAATTGTAAGATTTTACGTTACCCTAATCATTTTATAGTAAGATTTTAACGATTAACTTATAGTTTTCCCCAATCAACAAACGTCAATAACCGTAAATCATATCATCAACTCTCGCAAGATTTAAGACTTTACATCAATCAAAAGAACCCCTAATTCATGAGTCTTAGACTAACCTTTGTTCCTCTTCTGTCCAAGAATTTCCCCTCTTTACATGATCCTTCTCCCCGTGTTTGGACTAACTCAGCTCCCGTCCAGGCCCAGCCCAAGGGGGGACAATAGAGGCGTGGACCGGGGCCCATCATCATTTAAAAAAAAAAATTTACTTAACGATTAAAAAGAAAAAGTGGTTTAGCCTAAAACCTTAAATTTAATTGAGTGGGGCTTGCTCCCGTCAGTGACACGTGATCGTCTTCCTAGTACTTGGCCAAAGCAAAGTTACCTGATTCGATAAGCTCAACATCGTAGACCAACACTACCACTCTTACAGACTCCAGTATTTTCTGAGAATTACAAAATTTTCCTACAATATAACCCCCAAATCCTTACTCTTGACACTAAGACAAAAGAGATGCTGAAGAAGCATAAACGCAGCCAATACTCTGATATGTAACCTATTTCATTAAACGAAGATATGCTCCGAATCCCAATCTGTCGGAGTATATAGCGAACAAAAAGACCAAAAGGCTGATAAGATGACTCTCTTCATGAGCAATGTGTTTTCTTGTGTGTTGTATGATCCATAGTGCTGCTTATTATTATCTCTTGGGTTTCCTCCGGTTCGAAGATTCTGCGGCCTACCTTATCGCCGCATCCAGTGCTACCTTGGAACTCTAATGTGATGCCTGAAAAGGTGATGCGTTCTGTGGTATGCTTGCAATAGGTTTAACCCTGACAATGAGTTTATAACTATCTAATTTAATCTAAAATGTATACATTGTTGTTTACTCGATGTTTCATTGAAAATATATCAGGGAGAAAAACTTTAAAAATACATCAACTTATTTATTTTTAGATGTTTGATACACGAACTTTTTTCGTTGCTCAAAACATAGATGAGGTTATATATATTGGTTATTAAATATACAAAGTTTAAAAAAATTTGCTTTTTACACACGACGCTAATGGAAGAGTTACCGGCCGTTAAATGTGATAAACACGAACTTTCTCGTTAGCTAAAAAATATATGAATTTCTTAGTAGTGGAATTTAAATACACGAACACTAAAAAAAATTTCATTTTGCAAACGAGATTTAAAGACACTAACGGATATGTTACTTCTTCTCATCTTGGGTCATCCTCCTTCTCCATTCCTCAGCTCCGGTCTTGATTTCAATAAAGACTTCTCAATCATTTGAGTTTATCGTTGCACCCAGAGAACTTTTGAATTTGATACCAATTTGACATTGTCTACCTCTGTCATAATTTTTCTAATTGAATTGTATCTATCTAGGCTTTTCCGTCTCCTTGATGAGGAAGGTTTAATGTAGTCTCGATTTTGATTGAATTCGTCTGGGATTATGATTAACGGAGACGACAGTTCTTCCACAACTGATAGCATCAATGACGACGTGGGAGGTTTAGTGTAGATTTGCATGTCTGATCGATTTTTTGGAGCGTTTTACACAATTTGGGTTGATCCAGGTTTTATCAAATTAATTAATTTTAACTGCCGTAAACAGTTTTGTTAGTGTCTTTAAATCTCGTTTGTAATATGCACAAATTTTTAATGTTCGTGTATTTAAATTCGAATACTAAGAAGTTCATGTATTTTTTAGCTAACGAGACAGTTCGTGTTTATCACTCTTAACGGCCGTTAACTTTTCCGTTAGCATCGTTTGTAAAAAGCAAAATTTTTGAAACTTCATGTATTTAATTACCAATATATACAATCTCATGTATTTTTCAGACATCGAAAAAAAAATCATGTATTAAATAACCAAAAGTAAATAAGTTGATATATTTTAAGGTTTTTTCTCTAGCCAAACTGTTTGAGATAATGTAAATATTGAAAACTTTGCATTGATTTGAATCAGTGAAAGATCGAATTCAGGTGTAGATCGATATATGTCCACTAATTTGAATTAGCGAAGAATCGATTTTGGGTGTGGATGAAACGATCGATGTCCAATAAATTTGGGTGAGGAGAAAGTTGACGGACATATCGATCTATGCTCCAAATCAAATTATTTTTTGCAAAAAAAAAAAAAAAGTATATGTAACATCTTATTATCTTATATAATAAAGTAAGGTTCGTTTAACCACAAGCTGACACGTGTATTCTTCTTTTAACCTTAATTTTAACTATTTCTCTATTTTACCTTTTCATATTCTCATTTCTAAAATAAACATATATAAGAACAATAATTTCTATTAATTACACATTTAGTTGTGAAAGCAAGCTTGCCCAGTACCGCAGGCTTTCTTTTTGTCAAAACCCCAGAAAATTTGTTTATCTTCTCATATCCTCCTTTAAACTTGCTTTTTTATTAAGTTGAACCAAAGAATGTATACTAATTTTCGTGATTATTATTTCTAAAGATAAAAACTGTAGGAAAGTCTTATCAATAACAAAAATATTCTTTTAATAAATTAACGATCAAATTCAACTAAAAACATAACTCATGCAACGCGTGGGTAACTACCTAGTTATGAACTGATTTTGACTTTTGTTTGTTAATGTAATTAATATGACTTTACTAGATCATCATTTATAATGGCCAAATTTATAATCATTTGCAATCTTTTCAATTCTTTAATTATTTTTCTACAATTATTGAGATTGATATTAAATTATTGGAGAATATATGTAAGAAAGACCAACTTGGCCAAGGCAGGCAACTATATTATTATAGTATATATTAAATATAGTGGATGAGAATCATTATATGACTCACGTTGAGTGGTTGATTGAATGCGTCAAGTTTGAACGTTTAATTAGTCAACTGAATACTAATGATGTTCTTAATTATGAACAGATTAAAGTATTGGGGCCATTTTGGAAAAATGAAAATCTTATGGCAGATACTCCTAATCCAATTCCAACCAAGTTGATTTATGTTGCCACCACAACCAATCCCATTATAGATTGCTTTGATTAGCTATTCAACCCTTCTCGTCAATAAACTGTTATGTGCATTTGGCTGGCTTATTATAAATATCATTTATAGTTATCATAGTATTTATACGTTATCGAGCTATAAAGCTGAATATACCCACATTTTCATTAAACTTCTATGCTAAAACCCATAGTATTGGTTCTGAACGAAAGTAAAAAATTTCACTCTCTCTCTTTTAAAATTATTTGATGTTTAAAGTTTTTACACATAAATTGAAAACCATTTTTTTTGTTTCTAGATAAAATCATCATTTATTATTTGCCTAACAAAAAAAAAATTGTATAGAAAAGTAAGAACATTATTTAATTTGGAAAAAAAAATTCTTTAACCATCAAGTATTTTGAAAGAGAAGGAATATATTGTTAACTAAAATATAATATAAAATTGAAATTTCATGGTAACTGTGTACTAAAAAGATAATTTTTACTTTTAGATTACAGTTCTTTATATATATGATCCATTTGCTCTGAATTGTAATCATCCAAACGCTAAAATAAACATTCCTACTTAAATATATAGTGTAACACTTAGAAAAATTTGTTTAAAATAATCCAAATAGTGTAGTCACAAATCGTTGTTGCAGTTATACGAAAAGGTTCTAAACTATCAATTCGATCGTGACATTGTAAAATCCATTTAATGAGTCAACTATGGATAATTTTCGTAGGTTTTATTTAGCTAGCTGTAATAAATAAAGAAACTTTGTTAATCAATTATTAATATCCCTTTTGTTATGCTTGTGAAGTAAAACACCTATAGGCCGATATGATTATGTACATTGAAATTATAGTTAGCGACATGATTCTTGAAAGTAACTCGAAACCAAACCCACACGAGCATGGCAACAGTTTTGTAAATTTTATCCTCATAATCATTGGTGGCACACTTTTCCTTCAAGTGATGTAAGAGCACATTATTGACAAAGAAGGCAATGAAGAAGGAAAGAGAGAGAAAAGTATAAGCATGGGGCAAAAAAATGATTACATGATGCAAAATCTAATGTTGTGTTAATTCATAAAATACTTTTTACATACATCCTCCTTTTTCTTTGACAGTCCACCATTTACGAAATCTGCCGAGAGCGAAACTACATGACCCACACTCCCTCTAGGTGAACTCGAAACCTGATATTCATGAGTGTTAAACTCACTATTTGAAACAAAGCCTCTTCATAGTGCTCCCACCGTCCGACTCTAGCTAGTCACTCTCGGTTCTCTACTATACTCACTGCAGTGAACTATTATGTTTTTAGTTCTATTTGTTTCTTCGTAATTTGTAAGGCCAGTCTATTTTTGATCGTGAACATTGTATCCATCTTTATTTTAGGCTCGCTTACATATTGTGGCTAATATTTCTTTTCATTTGCCATATATAATAATCAGTTTAAGTCAAAACCTAGCTTAATATTAGGGCCCGAGCTGGCTAATAAAACCCATTTGGTTTTGTTTTTCTCCTTTATCGTATACTACATAGTGTTTCATTAAAAGGTGTTTGCATGATAATAAATAATGATTTTACTATCTTCAACATGAATGTTTTAAAAATCGAAGAAGCTGAACATACTTTTGAGTTTCAAGCCTGAATTTTAATCCTTTGTTCAACCACTTAAGAAAACGTTTATATGTTTTTTATAGTAATAGCTAGTATATACATATATATATATATATATATATATAAATAAAATAAAATAACATAGCATTATGGAAATATGATTCAGAAAAGCAGTCAATGGTATGAAAAGTTGTCAGCATTATTGCAAGACAACGTCGGAAGTAACGCTCATGCTCATGTCTTGTAACTCTTCTTGTTGCATCATATTCACAAATGTTTTATTCTATTTTTAAAGAAAAAAATTTGCCCAAGTTGTTTCTTAAATATGTTTGTTTGTTTTTTGATGGAAATATTTTATTTTATAGACTTGTATGATGTGTTTATCCGCTCTTGTGAAGCCCCACTTGACATGAACCTACATGAATCTTCAAAACACAATACCCCATATATATATATGCCCACACACACATATAAGTATTACTGTAGATTGTGATGTGTAATGCACGATGACGTGGCAAATATAGACAAATCTATGGCTGAAACTCTGATAGCATTCACAAGCTTAGTCAAGCAACTGTCGAGAGAAGACATCACAAATAGGGTAACTGAAATTAACTAACCCTACTATATACATATTGTATTCATTTTCTCTTTTTCTTTCTTTATTTTATTCATTACAACAAAACCTTTAACTGCCCACAGAGTTTATGCCTCGAGAGCATGCTATTGAATAAATTATCTCTACTCCAAGACAAAACCTATAACCACAGACCACCTTGTGTATATGTTTTTCTAATTATCATATTGTTTAACTTAAGATTATAAATTATTTAGTATTCAAGAAATTATAAATTATGTGGGCTACATTTTTAGGCCTAAATAATGATAGATTCGGAAAAGTGGGAAGAAAATAGGTAGATTGATTTTATAACTTTTCTTTGTTATAGTAATGATCGATACTACTACATTTTTGTGGCTAGAAGACTCAAAGGCCTTAATTATTGTTCCTTCTTTTGGGGACGAGTGTGTTTTAGACTTTTAGTTCTTTAAACCCTCCTCATCTTTAATGTTTAAGAGCGTTATGGGAATTTCCTATTCAGATGTATGTATTTAGAAGACTACGTTTAGATCTACGTAATAAACCAAACAACAAATTTATATATTATTCAGCTACAATTCATCTTAGTTAACTCGACAAGAAACATTAACAAAAAGCCAAAAGAAAAAAAAGATTATAAGCAAAAACAACCCTCGCATAAGTTATAACCCTAACAAATTATGCTTTGAATAATAGACGATAAAGCAAGAAAATTGATGATAAAAGCACATGCACACGAAGATATTTCCATATATGTGTTGTTTAGATAATGGTAAGAATCATATGTATGTGTGTGTGGATATAACAATTTTGGAGGAGATTGAGAGAAGTGTGTTATAATTGGGTAGGTGAGGGACCCTCCTAAATCCAACCACCTTTGTCTCTATTTCCACCTTCCCATGTCCCTTAGAACATGGAGCAAATTATGGCAACTCCTTACCCTCTCTCTCTTTTTTATTTTTGTTTTTGTTAATTCTTTCCAATCTTCTTTATATTCTTAATTTTCTGGTAGTGACTACTTTTATAAACCAATAATATTACTCCTGATTAAAAAAAATCAAAAGTATACAAAAATGTAAAATTCTAAACCCATTTGATTTTTTTTTTTTTTGAAAACGCCCATAGATTTTTCGCCAAATTTGTTTCCCTCTATTGCTATTTAGATACCATAATGTCCGAACATGGCTACGTAACCCACGATAAAATTATCTGACAACAACGGTGATTGATTAGAAATCTACACAGATTTAATGATTCATATAATAGATTCATATAGTTTTTAGACTATATAAATATTCTATATATATACTCAGCATTCTATTAACTTCTAAGCATTAATAAGTTAATTAAAAGTAAAATATTTTACGACGGCCCTTTCTTATTTGTGCTACTGTCGTCGTTTTGTCACTATCCAAATATAAATCCATATAATTTATATAGTTTGTGAAAAAACCAATGTAACCGTTAGATTTATTACTATATGACTATATATGCCCAATTATACACATAGCTCTAGAGTATATTATTAACTGTTGAAAGAGTCGAGAGCCGGCCAAAGAATGCAACATATAAAGCAATTAACTTTGGTGTTTTCATTGCCCACAACACAAATCCATTCTCCATAAACCACAAAAAAAAAAAAAAAAAAAAAAACAATTTTCTTGTTTATTTGCCATATTGAAGCTCATAGGACTTTTTGTGTGGTGAAAATGGAGATCGAATCTGTGAGATGTGAGTGTTGTGGGTTAATGGAAGATTGCACACAAGACTACATTAGTGAGGTCAAATCTAACTTCGACAACAAATGGCTCTGTGGTCTCTGCTCCGAGGCCGTGCGGGACGAAGTGAGTCGCCGGAAGATGACCACCGTTGATGAAGCCGTTAAGGCCCACGTGTCGTTTTGTGGCAAGTTTAAAAAAGATAATCCGGCGGTTCATGTCGCCGACGGTATGAGGCAGATGCTACGGAGGAGGTCCGGTGACTTGACGACTTCCTCTGCGTCCAAGAAGTTCGGTAGATCTAACACCACCAAGTTGTACTGATCCATTTTTCTATATCCGCTACTCATTAATTAATGTATAATATTTGATGCTTTGTTTTGTTTAATGTCATAAATGATGGTCGGTTATGCTATAACTAATCAATTAGTAATTTCATAGACTTGTCATTTAGTTTCCACTCAGTTCAATCTCTTTAGACATTGATTATTTTCTTAATTAAGCTATTAACATGGCTAAATTTATCCATGAAGAAACCATAAAGCTTAATCTTGAATTCACAAGCCATTGTTAGCCCTTTACAACTACTGAACTAAGTTCAACAATTTCATGTTATGTTATTTGTTTGGTAACCAAGAATTTCTATTATCTTTTCGAGTCAGAGACCATAGCATGTTAAATTAGTAATCGAACTCCTGTTTTGTAATACTCTATCCATTTGGGTTGCTAGCTATATGTTATATCAGTTGAGCTATTAACGCTATCAAAAGTTTTAATGACATTTTTAATTATGTTCGTCGTCCACGATTCTATACTCATTGACAAGTTCTTTAATCCGTCTCTTGCTCCACACAAACTACCTTTAACATCTTCTTGAAGATGCTTACACACTAAGTCCTTCGATTTGGTCATATAAAGTCGAAGCATCTACAAGACCACATTGAAAGTACATGCAAAGAGACAAAATAACGATTCAAATGATTCTTCGATAATAGTCTACGCTTCTCTGATTTTAACCCCTTCGATCATAACATGCATCATCGTTTACGGTCATTTCATTGAATATTCTGCCACAAAATTACCACATTTCCATCAGAACAGTCTCCACAAACGCATCGGATAAAGCTCCGTGCTTAACTGTATAATGCCGTTAATCTCCATACCTCCGATAAAGGCAGAGGGTGCCGGCGTCGGAATTGGCATGGAGCTCTGAGTTCAAACCATTCCGAGTAATCTTAACGGCTAAACCTACACTTTTTAGTTGGGCTGATAATGGGTTTGGCTTCATCTACACATGTCTATTATAAATGATCACATGTTATTGAACTCATCAAATAGAGGCCTAAGAGCTCCATCTAACGGACTTCAAATATTGGAAGAGACTTCATCAAATGTCCATTTTATATTACTTTCACACCAACTATCGCCATTGAAATTTTCTATTATATTTAGTTTTAACTAATAACATATTGATAGATTTTATAAAATAGGTTATATTTATATACGTTAATGGATTTGTGATCTAGTGCAAACATCAATATAGTGTCAACACTTATATAATTTAAAGTTTTCTCTTAGACTTTTGACACGTAACTACGTAAGGTACAAAATTAAAATCGGAAATTTAGACCATATTCTTCTGTTCACACACATGTACATTTTGGTTTTTTTTTTCTTAGTTTCACTCTTATCCAAAATTTTACGATTATAATATTTGGTCCGTGACATAGTCTTTCTCCAAAAGTTACATCCAATAGAACCAATACCAATGGTACATATGATTTGTTTTTATTTTTGTTTATTATCTATTTTTAAGTTGGGTTTTATAAAATTTTTAAAGACTAAAACTCAAAAACCAAGAAACGTGTTTCTCTATTATTACATATTTTTATGCTGATTGAATCTAATTATAAACCTAGCATAAAATGCTACCATTTTTGGGGGTATACAAGAGAGAGAAGAATAAGTATTTGGGTGAAATAAAAACCTTATAAAATTTCGGATGAAAGAAAACCAAAAACCTAATTTTATGTGGCCAAATTGATAATCTAATGAATGGATACAAATAGATGAAAGGAAAAGAGAATCACTTTGGTACACAACAAAGCAAAATATTCCTTCAAATCTTTACATTAGGAAATGAGCAAAGAAGTTTTGTTGCGTATCTTTTCCCCCCAATTTATTACTACCAAACAATTTTATGTCTCTATCTTCCGTACGTCTACAATCACATTATATCTTATAAGATACGTTTTTCTCTCTAAATAAGAAAATTTGCACGACTCTTATAGTCTTATTCGACACTAATGAAACACATTCGTGTGCTACTCTTCATTATATAGGAGTAATCTATTTATTAATGAGAACAAAAAAAAAAAATCATCAACCGGGTATTATTTACAAATAATAGTAATTTTATAATCAATTAGTAAACTAATTTAAACCTTGATTAGAAAACTCCTGCATATTTGATTAACATGTTACAAGAATGACTCAAGGAATATATAACTTTTGTAGTCATAAAGTTTAACAAGAAAAGGTTCTTTTATTATCGTTTCTACAAATTAAAGATTATGATAGAACCTTACCTTTTTTTTTTTGCTTTAAATCAGCACGAAAGCCGTGCATACCAATTGTTAAATACACATGAGATGTCCTACATATCACTTTTTCTTCTAACACATACGAGGTAATCAATTACTTATTTACAGTATCATTTTTTTTTTTGATATGAATTTGAATTTCATTAGGATTTAGGAAGTGATGAGAGAGTTTGTAACTTTACAAAAGGCTTATTACAGTATCATATAATCACAATGTTTGGTCATATAACAACCTTAAATACTAGTTTGTACGTTAACTAATATACGACACAACTCGTTTTTTCCTACGTGTTTAAATAAATCAAAGTATGTAATACTCATGTTTTTTTCTTCTTTTACAAATTGTAGTAGCTCCGGACCTTTGGTCTATAATTTTGTTTCGGTGTGTAAAATTATCAGTTGATAATACGACGTTTAAGACGTAAATAACTCATCCTAAATAGGGTTAAACTAGTGGTTTTTAAAATGATTTTGAGTTGTTATTTTTAATACCACAATACCACTATCCACTTGATAATACTTAGGCATTTCAAAATTTAAATTTACTGATTATTTGCTGTAATTAATAATTTGAAAGGTCTGAATAATTTTAATAACAATGACTATTAATAGATTATCTATGCGTATCTTATCAAAACATGAATTAATAATTTGAGTTGATAGCGCAAAATATATGAATATCAATTCAAAGGAAAACTTCAAGATTCCTACCAATCGAGTAAAACAATATACATATGCCTACTTTGTCTACGCATGTTCGTCGTCAACTCTTTTCCTTTCATAAATTGTTTTTCTACGTAACAATAAGGATCATATATGCTATTTTCAAATACCAATGTATCAAATTTAGATATAATCTCATTTAGATTAAACCATATACTGTAGATGTAATGATATTATAGATCAGGGGTGGGCGTTCGGTTTTTCGGTTTGGTTTCGGTTTGGTTTTTTTGGTTTTTTGATTTTTCGGTTTAATGAAAAATGAAACCATATGAAAACCATTTGTAGTTCGGTTTGGTTTTGGTTTGTTTTTTTTTGGTTTTTGGTTTTTGGTTTTTAAAGAAAATAAAACCATATAAAAACCGTATGATATTCGGTTCGGTTTGGTTCCGGTTTTTTTGGTTTTACTCATGCTTTTACCAAATTTATTATAATATATAAGAGTCATCTAACTAAAATAACTTAAAATCAAATTTCAAAAGATAAAAATCTAATATTAAATATAAAAAATACATAACCCAATTTAAACCAAACCTATTAAAATTAGAAATATGATAAAAACTTAGAAAAAACAATAAAATTAGAAACTAAGAAGAAACTCAAAAAAACTTATATTATCGTTAATCATCATCAGCCACGATTTTTTGTCAGTTCATGTTGCATATGAATCTTTGATCAACAAAATATAAAAATGAATATTGAAAACTAGTTATATTTAAATATCTAAATAATTAATATTTAACAAGGTAGTTTGACACGTAAAAAATCATAACTACGTATCTTCGTGTAAAAAATCCATAAACTTTATTTCTTCTAATATTTTTTTAATGTCGATGTATGTATTAGAAGATGACGTTTTAGCCAATTTTGCAATTATATCAGTATCTTTACCATAAAAAGAAGTAATGAATTTTTATATGGATCTAAAATGTGATATCTAGTGTCGCAACTTTATTTGTTTTATTAGAAATTTATGATTTTTTTAATTATATTTATAGATTTCGCTTTTAGATTTTAGTTTATTAAATAATTTAAATTATAGAAGACATAGATAAATCTCTATTAGGATAAATATAAACATAATTTAATATAAAACAAATATATATATATATATATTAAATTCAATTAAAGAACCAAAAAAACTATTCGATTTTACAGTTTTTAACCAAATCAAACCTAAAACCACGGTTTTTTAAATATAGTAACTATATGGATTATTAGCTAAAACCATAACCAAACCAAACTACTTATTTCGGTTTGGTTTGGTTCAGTTTTTCGGGTTATGGTTTTTATGCTCACCCTGTTATAGATATTTAGATATAAAACTGAAGATATGACAAAATGGCAAAAAGCATGTACAGAAAAAGAGGGGTACTTTGGTAAATATCGAAATGCCCTTATCTCATTTCCGATACTACTTCCTTGCTGCCGCCTTCGCACCCATTCATAGAAAAAGGAAAGATCTTTCCTTTTGTCTCTCTCTTCCATTCTTCAAATCTTAAAGCTTTCCTCTTTCTCTCTAACCCTTTCAAATCCAATCTCAAAGTTTTGATCTTTTGTTAAAATAATCCAGATTTCGATTACAAAAATCCAACATTTTGCGGATATTTGTTTTAGGGTTCTCTTTTTTTTTATGATTTTGATTCCCATAAAGATTCGATCAGTTTTCTCATATCTCTTCTTACTGAATTTGATTCAATCGATCGAGAGACCAAACCCAGAAGCCATGAGAGTCCACCCAATTCCCAGAAATCTCAATAATACCTTGATCCATCATCATCTTCATAACCCGACCCGAGAACCGGGGAAAAATCTCCGGCGATTGCCACATATTTTCAACCGTGTTCTGGAGCTTCCATTGAGGTCAGAAGCAGATGTAGCGGTGGAAGAGAGACACGACTGTTTCAGATTCGTGGCGGAGACGGTAGGTCTCTGTGATAGCGATGGAGAAATGAGGGCTTATATGGTTGAGATTCATCCGGGTATAACTAAAATCGTGGTCAGGACAAATGGGTCTTCTTCGTCTTTGGGTTTGTCTTTAGACGAGTTAGAGCTTGACGTGTGGCGTTTTAGGCTACCGGAATCAACTAGGCCTGAGCTTGTTACGGTGGCTTGTGTGGATGGAGCTTTAATTGTTACGGTGCCTAAGAATGCAGAAGAAGAAGATGATGCTGATGATGATGGTGGTGGAGATTTTGGACAAGGTATGGGTAGTGGAAGGCTAGTGCTTGTTCAGTGAATCAAGTAATGTCCTTTATGTAATGATGATACTCTTGGAGTGTTTCTGAGTTCTCTTATCAGGAAACATGAGAGAAGACAAATCTCTAATCTTCCTCGTTTCTACGATATTGTGTAGCCTTTGCAATTCAGTTCTAAATAAATGAAAGATTGAATCTTTGATCTCTCAGTTTGTAAGACCAAGAAGGGTTATTTGAAGCTGTATTTAACAAAGATAATGAAGCACAAAAAGGTTTTAATTTATCAACTAACGGATAGTTTCCATAGTGCATCAACATAAAATAGATAAAAGGCCAAGTCTAAACCAGATTACAAGAGTCTTGCAACATAAACCAAAAAGCTACATGACACAACAAGGCTGGCTAAAGGTTATAGGATACACGAGGATGCCATATTTAGAGGAAGAACCCTTTGAGAGAAGTGAATTTAGAGAGGATCTCTGCTTCACGCTTAAGAGCATTGTCCTTTTTACATTCCCATTCAGGCTTCTTCGAATTAGCTGACTGAACTTCCTGTACAACTTTGGGGATCGAGTTTGCTACCATTTTCTGACCATAGCTCAGATCAACCCTTTCTTTCTCCTTGGTCTCGATGTACCGCTTCAACTCCGAACGTCTAGCTTGAAGCTGAGCGATTTGGTCGTCGATTTGGCGGATAGTCTGAGAGTTTGTGTCTACTTCCATCTGGATACTTCCTAGTTTGTCCTTCAGCTCGCTGTATTCGTATTTAAGTGATGCTACCTTAGCTTTGTTAAGCTCCAGCGCAGAGAAGAACCTATCTGCTTCTTCAATCACCTCTTTGTTCTCTTGGAACACTTCGCTGAACGTTGGAATCTCTTCCATCAGCTTCAACCTCACTATCTCTTCAGCGGAAAGGTTTGGATCTTTCCTCAGTTTAGTTGCCAATGCTGCTATCTCTGCTGCATCCTTGGAGAGGAACAAAGTAGTGAAATCTTTCTCCAGAAGAGATGAAATCTTCATTCGAGCTTCAGCCCATTCGTATTCTCTCATTGGAGAGGTTGCACTAACAAGAACAGACGAGTCTTGCCCAACCTCCTCTGGAGGCTGCTGCATAAGGTTATCAAGAGAGTTCAGGTAGCTGTCAAACTCTTCCGGGTTAACATCAACAGGCGAGTGCGAAACCGCGAGGACACCATTCATAGGAGAGACATAGATATGTGGAATAGATACATCTTCTTCCTCATAGTTGGCTCTACGTTTCTTTCTCTTGTTACTAGTATTTGGTGCAGTAGCAGGTTCACCCTCCTCCTCGTTCAGGAAGTTCAAGTCCACAGCACCACCACGCTGCTGGTTCGAGGCGCGTCTTGCAGATTGCCGAGATGATTTTGGTTTGGTCGATGATTGCGGTCCAGTGGCAGGAGTTGTGGCTCCTTTCTTCTTGTTGCTGCTAGCTCGGGGAGTTGGTTTAGGTTTCTTTTCAACAGGTTCATATGTTTGTGCCGGCATTGGTTTTCTCTTCCTTTGGCTGTATCGGGAATTTCCTTCTTTTTTCCCATCCTGAGCATTCTCATCATTCTGGCCAACCCCGGTCTGTACTTCCTTTGGTGTCTCCTCAAAAAGAGATGCAGCATCAACTACAAAGAAAGAAAACATGTTGAATTGGATAATTCAAATAATTAAACTAACTAGAAAGTACACCTCGCAAAATCAAATCTATAAACATCAGCAAAGATGGTTTACTAGCAGTGCTTAAACCAAAACACAAGAATCATGAGAAAGCATGACAAATCATGGTAATCCATATCATGTAGAGTAAAATCACTGATTACGTTCATCCATGAAATGAGAAAGGAACATCTGCAAATTCTTACCCTCTTTCGCAAAGCTATCA
This sequence comes from Crucihimalaya himalaica, assembly GCA_004349715.1. Taxonomy (NCBI): domain Eukaryota; kingdom Viridiplantae; phylum Streptophyta; class Magnoliopsida; order Brassicales; family Brassicaceae; genus Crucihimalaya; species Crucihimalaya himalaica. The sequence goes on from SMJT01000068.1 coordinate 684,018, forward strand.
AATTACCTTTATTTGCAGGCTGGAAGAGAGCTGGAATCTTCCAGCTAAAAGATGCAAAGAATGCATCAGCATCCATGCCTGGAAAATTAGATTGGATATAACGAGCAAGAGTTGCTTTGCTAGCGAAAGACTTTGGAACATTCTTTTGCTGAAGCCTTTGAGGGAGAATAAGAAACCTATCCTGATGATACCCAATAGCAGTCACTCTCCTCCCGACTCTCCAAGTCCAAACATCACCAGGGCTTGGCCAATCAACAGGGGCATATGGCAGACCTTGACCAGTTGAAACTGGCGGAATCGCTGGAAGTTGGTTGAGATCGGTTTCCCCATGTGTGAACGAGCTGTTGTCTACACTTCTCTTTCCATTTTCCTTTGCCTGAGAGGGCTCTGTATCTTCAATGGCCTCTTCCCTGTTGAAACCGTTTTCCCAGAAGTCATCTTTCTCTTGCTGAGTGGGGTCGAGATGATCAGAATCGTTTTCTCGGTAAGTTGAAAGCGGGACAGGTTCAGTGTCATGGTAGGTACTAATTGGGACTGGTTCCGTTTCAAACCTGCATGCAAATTAACACTACTGGATCTGAAAGAGAAGAGTGATAAAACAAACAACAAACACATGAATCAAATTAAACAAAAAAACAACATTAACGCCTTTCCATATTCACAAGGACCACAAATCATTTGCCTTGTCCATAGCACCAATAGAACATGTAGACAAACAATGTAATATACATTTCATTATACCGTAATGTTGAAACAAGCATACTCAAACAAATGAAAAATAAACTATGGACACTCCAGACCGACACCATAGTCAACCCTAAAGGCACATCCTTTCTGGGTGCAGCAGATGGTATAAGAACCCTAATTTTTGCTCAACGTAAGTTTCACCCTTCAAAGACAAAAATGTTCCTCTACATAATTTAATTTTATCTCACCTAAACTCAAGAAATGTTGATGCTTAGGTCAGAATTTTGAACAGATGTCTGCAAACCACTACAATCAAAGTCTAAGAGAGTGAAATTGGTCTCATTTCCCGACATAAACCCATCAAAAGCTCTTATTTTTTCAAGAAATCTGAGCAAAGATTCAGACACAGGATAACCAAAACAAATCAGAGTAAACAAAACAAGATTTTGTTCACAATTATAACATAGCTATAGAGAAAAATAATTACCCAGGAGGATTTTGAACGATCTCTTGCATATCTATCGGAGAATAAAACGGAGCAGACATGTCCACTCAAACCCTAATTTCCTGCACAAGAGAAACGCCCATGAAAGCAAAGATGAGAAAAAAGCAGAATTCAGAATTTTGAAAGCAGATCTAAGCTTTAGAATTTAGAAACATGAAAGTTAAGAACTTTGAGGGTGAGTAAAAAGCTGTACGAACAATTTTGAAAGCAGATCTAACTCTCTAAGCTTTGTTATTTTCTAACTCTGGTCTCTGGAGATGTGGTTAAGTCTTCCAGCTGAGATGAAACGAATAAACGATGAATCGTTTAATTGACTATTATGCCCTTTATGTGGTTCTGTCCTTTTTTCAGGGAATTTAATTTTTTTTTTCGGGGTTTTCCATGTAATCACCATTAGAGGACGGTCATTTAAAAAAAAGAAAAAACTTTATCACCTGAATTTACCTGAATCTCCCTCGCACGAGTTAGAGTTTGATTGGGTTCCTAGATCTGTCAATTAAGACTTAAGCCCGCGCGATGTTATCCAGTCCGCTATGTAATAAAGCGGTTTAGGGTTTTAGAATGTGCGTTCACGGTCCGATGAATTGGACCCGTTACGGTCTAGAAACTCTAGCATGTTGTGTCGTGCGGTCTTGCGGGCTAACTGTGGTCAAATTTATATACCTAATTTTTTGAGAAAACGATCTATTTCCCCGTGAGAACTATATCGGAGAATCAGATGCTTCCCAATCTTTGACCACGATTCAATTGCATATTAAACTATATTTTAAAACCTAATTTCCCTCGAATCCATAGTTCTCAACCTATTTCCCCAATTGCTTGGTTTCTGCGGTTTACGGTTTTGTTAACCAACTAACTAAGAAACTAAACCAAATTAAACCTAGATTTAGACCAAAACGACCCGATTACAACCCGATAAACAAATCCCCAATTCTAAAATCAAAATCCCTAAACAATCAAAACCCCCTTTCACGATTTCAAATTTCACGATTTTCCCCAATTCCTTCACAATTTCCCCAATTTCAAACCCTAAATCGTGAAATCGAATAAGGAAACGATGAGCAATGTCAGTGGAGTGTCGACTGGATCAACAAATTCCCGTGAAAGAGTAAGGGTTAATGGGGTTCCTAAGAGGTGTTGGTGTGGTGAAGAAATAGTGGCCAAGATTTCGAAATCCGACCCAAATCCATGTCGTCGCTATTTTCGATGTGGATATGCTGCATCTAAGAAGGTAATTGGTACTATTCTCTTATGTTGTAGTTGATGTCGATTTTGTATGAATGATTCTTAACCTCCATAATTTGTAGCTTATGAACGACAACCACACATTTAAGTGGATTGACGAAGCTTTGTTGGATGAGGTGTCGAAGTTGGATGTACAAATTGGGAGAGTACAAGAAGAAGCAAAAGAAGAGGTAATAAAGCAAAAGAAGATGATTTTTGAGAAAATTCAGAAGCTAGAGAAAGATACAATTGAGAGTGTGGAAGATGCTTTGTTTGAATTAAGGGCTGAATTCAAATCAAAGATGCAAAAAATGATGGTTTTTGGAGTTGGTATTTGTGTGATCATGGTTTGTTTCAGTCTCAGTTGGTGAGATGGGTTGTTGTATGTTCTTGTATGGATCCTATGTTATTGTGTTCTTAGTAGTGTAATCTTTCATGGGTTATTGTCTTTGTATGCTTTTATCTCCTTTGACATTGATCCTTTATTATGGTATTGTTATGGGTTGTTGTTGACTATCCTTTGTAAGATGTTATATTGTCGATACAGTTTTGCTAAGCATACAATTTTGATAAGCATCATGAAACCAAATGAGACCAAAAGATGTTATATTGCCGATTTTAAAAGCACTACAGAGTTACATAGCCGATTTAAGAGTACTAAAGCGTTACATAGCCGATTTTAAAAGTACCAAAAATCAAGGACCTTACCATTGCCGATTTTAAAAGTACCAAAAAACCAAGGACTTTACATAGCCGATTTTAAACCTAGACCAAAGAGCATACAAAATCCTACACGTAGACCAAAGAGTATACAAAATCCTACTGCTCCTGAGTTAGACAGCCCTGGGATGCTTGCTCCTGAGATGCTTGCACTTGAGAACTTTCACCTTGTGAAGCATACAAAAACATAAACCAAGCTTGAGAACAGATAACCATAAATCAAAACATAAACCATAGTTCTCAAAACCATTTAAAACCTGATTTGGATTCTTCTTCTGATGGGTCCTAGAATTGTGAGAATCTTATTTACAAATGCCACAATGCATTATTCTTTTCTTCAGTTTGGGTTTCTTCTTGCTTGGGGATTCATTGAAACCTCTCTTCCTCTTCTTGTCTGCCTTGGTGATCTTCTTTCTCCCTGATTGTGCTGGCTGAGGTGGTATATGCACATTTTGGCCTTCTGTTGAAGGCCAATATCTTGCACCCCTTTGTGGAACCAGGCCATCTGTATAATTCCTCTTCCACATCTCAGTCGTAAACCATACACACACATAATCTTCATGAATCAGCTTCTTCTCCAAGATCACTCCGTAGGCATGCTCACAAGGGATACAACATATCTAAAACTTCTTGCACGTACAAGTCCTCCTCCTCAAGCAAACTCTGTGACTATCTCCATTCAATCTGACTTCAAACAACCCATTTGTGTTGGTACTTACCTTGCACAACGAAGCTAGTTTGTGCTCAATTGCAAGAAACTTTGCTACATATGGTGTACATACACCTAAAAAGTAAACAGAAACAGAACCCAAGTTAAAAAACCTTTCAGAACTAAAGTTATAGATAGTATAGAAAAGGGACAGAAGTTATACCTTTGTGATCATGAGAGATTGCAGATCGTTTGGCAATTCTTACCATTGCAAGCCTTCTCACTGTCTCTAACATAGCCACAAATGGTTTCTCTCTTGCCTTGTTAATTGTCTTGTTGAAAGACTCTGTAATTATTCTCAACATCCTCACAGTAGTTCTCCATCTTGAAAAAGGCTCTGCACTAACTTTTGGGGTTTGTCTTCAACACATCATCATACACCCCAGTATCATATGCATGTTTCCTTTCCAATCTTTCTTCATATTGCAACTCATTGTAGCTCCAAGCCAAGTTCCATAGCAGTGGCTTCAATTGAATTTTAGAAGCATGATTCTTCTTCAAGTTAGCATAAATGTGTCTAACACATTCTATGCTCCATCTGTGGTAGCTCCAACTCAACAACCTTGATCAAACCCTGAAACACAAACCAATGAACATAATCAGATGCATATAACACAAGCAAAACAACATAATCAAAGGCAAACAACAAAATCATACCTTTCGACGATCAGAGACTAGAATGTACCCATCTCCATCACCTAATCCCAGGTCTTGCTTCAATCTCTTCATAAACCATATAGCCAATTTTGTGTGTTCTCAACTTGAACAACTCCCCAAGCTGTTGGATATATGCCATTGTCTGCATCCCTGCCAATGGCAACCAGTAGTTGTCCCTTGATCTTTGACTTTAAGAAGCAGTCATCTACTCCTATTAGAGGCCTACAACTTTGCTTCCATGTCCATCTCTAAACATCAAAGCACACATAGAATCTGTTGAACAAGTCCTGACCCTCAACATTCTTCACAGTGTCAATCTCCACAACAGACTCCGCGTTTGCATTCAGAATCTCAGCAGCATAATCCTGTAGACGAGCAAACTGATGATCATACTCCACGTCTATCCATCTCAGTGCCTTGTTCCTAGCAGCTTGACATTGAGGCCTAGTAACAAAGACCTTCCACTTTTCCTTAACAATCTTTTCTATCTCTGGATTCTCCCTAATCTTATCTACAAATAACCTAGCTATCATAGAGACTTTAAACATCTCACACTGTCCATTAGGGATGCAGCTATGCTTCTATTTCAAAAGCCTAATCCTCCACCTCCTATCATTTGGCAGAGATGAGGCAAATACTTTCCATTCACAACTCTGGTTTTCACCACCTACACATTTATACCCAATCTTATCCCTATCATACCTGTATTGCTTCAAATTATAGCCGGTTCGCAGTGCATAATCGAGTACACACTCTTTGAATTCGATTCCGTTGAAGAATGCTTGCCCTCGATACATCAGACCCCCACCACGATCAATGTTTGTGTCTCTCTTTGCACTGCGTCCTTCTTTCTCTTCCTCATCACTATCCGGGTACACATCGTGACGTATAGATTCCTCTTCCTTTGAGAACTCATTCACAAGCTTCTCGATGTAGCATTCATCCCGATCTTGAGCTTCTTCGTCTAAACTGTCGAAATTACCTTCGCCAGGTTCATCTCGGAGGATTAAAGCCATTGATGCAGTCTTATGAGCTTCGATTCACCGGCGTAGCTTCTGATTTTGTCGTCGGAGCCTCTGATTAAGGCGTCGCACTTCTAGGGTTAGTTGTAAAAGGGGGTTTTGATTGTTTAGGGATTTTGATTTTAGAATTGGGGATTTGTTTATCGGGTTGTAATCGGGTCGTTTTGGTCTAAATCCAGGTTTAATTTGGTTTAGTTTCTTAGTTAGTTGGTTAACAAAACCGTAAACCGCAGAAACCAAGTAATTGGGGAAATAGGTTGAGAACTATGGATTCGAAGGAAATTAGGTTTTAAAATACAGTTTAATGTGCAATTGAATCATGGTCAAAGATTGGGAAGGATCTTATTTTTCGACATAGTTCTCATGGGGAAATAGATTGTTTTGTCTAATTTTTTTGGTCATAGTACTAGGTTTAGTCGATTTAGCATTCTTTTATCGTAAGAGCGTATAAGAGTATAAACTGTGATCAAATTTGTATACCTATCTGCCACGTTTCAAAAAGTAAATTTTTTCTTAGACTAATATTTATATGACAACAATGACAAGTTTTAAAAGGATGGACCAAGTCTTAAATTAGTTATGGTGTTTTTTTAAGTGCAAGAAGAAACATAAACAATTTGGTTCTTTCTCTACCTTTAAAATTTATAAGCTGTAATTCTACATGTTTTTTAATTTTTAGTTAAATTTCAAATCTATTATAGTTTATCTTTGAAGTGGAATAGAGATGTAACATTTGCACTTAGACGTTTGCATGTTATTAACATTAAGACGATTTAGCTTCTATTATAGATTCTAGTTTTAAATTTTAAACTTTATTGATGCATTTATAGTTTGTGTGTGCTTGTTAATACAATCCTTCTTTTTTTTTTTATTGAGAACCGATCCTTCTTTGTTTATGAGTTATAACTTATGCATGAAATGAGTGCGAACTGATCTGCTATCTCTGCAGATATTAAGCGGTTTGGGTTATTTTTATGTTTGTGATCCTAAACGGGCTGGTCCGCTAAATCCGCTGAATGAACAAGCCCGCTCCAGTTCAGGCTATATGGACGCGGACTAGCCCTAATTGGCATCTTTAGGGTTTCCTATATCTACTCGCAAACGCTATATCTAGTACCGATTACTCCTTTAAAACTAATCACATAAATCATTTTATATTTTTTCGAAAAGTTCAAAATCACTAAAATCAAAAGCTATTACCCACAAATATATACAGTTGCGTACGGTAACGAGTAACTCAAAAATATAGAAAAAATGTAATATATATATATATATATTATATTTAGGGTAATTTTCAAACAATAGTTAATCATCCTCCGACCTTAATCTCCCAATATAAATAATTATTTTTGTTTCATTACAAAATTTATTTGTTTAATTTTAAATAATTATTTAGTACTCATTTATAATTTTTTATTATTAATTATTTAATTTAACCGTTGACATAACATCTAGTCAATTAATAATAAATTTTCCGCTAATACTTTCATTTTCAATGGTTAAACCAATATTTAAATTTTTTTTATAGCACTTTAAACCAATATTTTCACCCATTTGTACCATATCTACTTATCTAGTGTAATTAAATGACAAAATAACTCTCTCTCTCTTTTATATTTTGTAAACAAAAATTAACACCGAATAAATGAAGGGTCTTTCCCCCCGTTAAATGATAGACACCATAAACTCACATCCATATTACTTACACTTTGTTTCCTAATGTTGTTTTAGAGTAAATCTTTAAAATAATAGTCAAAAAATATATATATATATATATATATTTATTACTACAACTTTGACTATAAATGATATTATTGTCACAACTCGAGTTAAATATCGCATAGTACATATTATTGACAAAAAGAAATTTGTCAAGAACCTAATGACATTGACTTATATTGGGTTGTCTAATATTATAAACTCATGATCTTGAGCTTGTCGTGTTTGCTTCAATATGAATATTGTTGCATTAAGTCGGACAATTTACGTATTTTTCTACATAGTGCTCGATCGAGAACCGATCGGGCTCGGTCACTTGGTATACCCATAATCATGATGGTTAATATGAAATTACATTAGGCGAAATTTTTCATCACAATTCACAAATATAATTGATTGCATCAAATAAACATAGATCTAGAATCATATACTCTATGATGTCTGATCAATAACATCTTGTTCTCCTCCAAATTTTCATATTCATTGACAACTACTCCCTCTGTTTCAATTTAAATGTAGTTTAAGGTTTTTCACACAAATTAAGAAAACAAATAAATTTTCTGTTTTACTCCTATTTAATATGTTTAATAATTTTTTTTATTGGTCACAACATTATAACAATAAAGATAAAACTGGATTTTTTAAAAAACAAAAACAACACTTAAATTGAAACAAAATTTAAAATGTTAAATTACATTTAAAATGAAACAGAGGGAGTACAAAGTAACAAAGGGAGATCAAATGATGAACCAAAAATGATCAATACCGTCCAAGCTACCGCTTAATGAGTTTCACGCGAATGTTCTTCATGGAGTATCATCAACTGTTCAGCCACCTAACAAGTCACACGACACGTTCGAAGCTTAGCCTACAAGTAAATCATCTACATTTTTAAGAAACAGTAGTACCTCTTCAATGCTGCCATCTTCGATCTCTGTATTGAAAGAAAGAAGCAAGATTTCATGTAGCAAATTCTCAATCTCTTCCACCGTAATCACTGCTCATATCATAATCGATATCAATATCTTCATGATCTTAACATAAACAATAAAGAAGCGAAATAGCAAATCGAACCATTTGATTGAGAGAAGAGATGATTAAGATGATGAGCAAGCTCTTGAGATTTCTTGGGAGAATCGTAGCCTCCCCACTGATTCTTTACGGCCATCTGAAGCCCACCCCACCGTGAAAGAATTTCTCGGATGCCTCTCCGGAGAACCGAGACGTCGGCCACAGGAGGAACGTGCTTGTGATGCCACGTGTCGGAGACCACTTGAGCGTTGAACGTTACTCCACCGGCTCCCATTTCTTTGGTCTTTTCGGCCGCAGACAACGGTTCTTCCGCCGTGTAACTCCGTTAAAAGAGGACGGAGATGCTGGAAGATTTTGCGTATGGGAACACAGAGACAACAAAAGAAACGTTGTGTTTCTATTGTATACTCTATTTTCTAAAATGGGAAAAGGAAAAAAAAAAAAAGAGAGAAAGCAACGAAAATTAAGGATCTAGAGAAATAACTAATGAGATAGATCCGAGGAGTTAGGGGAAGGTTCTAAGTTTGCCAGAGTGACAAAGATTTGTTCTTTGACTCGAGGCATATGACATATCGATGACTTCTGTTTCTTACCTTTTATGTTATGCTTTGTCTTAAAATTGAAACGTGTCTACAACAACAACAAAAATATATTGAATCGTGTCGAATGGAGTACGACGCATGTGGTAACGTTGGAAAAAGATCGTTTTTCCTTTTTCTTTTGGTAGAAGGAAAAATATCCTTTTTCATTTTAAAAAGTAAATGAAAAATTTACTAGAACTCAAAATTAAAAAATAAAATCCTTATCTCAATCTATCTAATTTATCTAAGCTTTCTCATCTAGCTATCTTTCTTATTATATAAAGTAGGATTTTCAAAAGTTAATAACTTATAAGATAGGGACATGTGTCATATCCATCGATTCAAAATTTTGACACATGTCAAAGTTAAAAAAAATGTCAAAAACTATTATAAGGAAACTATACAAAAAAATAATTAACACTATTATTCAGAAAATAAAAATTTTATAAGAGAAATATACAAATTTTATTTCTTAAAAAGTTAAACATCCATAATTAAAAAAAATTCTAATTTTAAAAGAAAAATATTTATAAATATTGAACTCTATATAAACAAATAAGTAGTCTCATATTTTCTCAATAAATAAAACACTTTTCTTCAAAAACACCCACAAATTCATTACGTCGGTAAAACATATATTTTTTTATTTTATTTTTAAAAGTTAATTTAATTTCTTTTTAGTTTCTTATTTTTGGTTTTCTTTTTTCTACTTTTCAAAAAAGTTAATTTAATTTTGTCGTAAATTTTTTAAAAAAAAATTATGGTTATTAAATTTTTTTCTAATTTCAGTTATTTTTTCTTATACTTTTTAGAATATGTTAATTATCCCAAAACAAAATGAGTAAAGAAATTCAAAATAACAACGTTAATTTATTTTTATGTCCATTTGAAAAAAGTCAAATATAACTAAAAATAAATAAATTATATTTATTTATTTATATCTCTTCTTCTCCAAATATCATATTTTTCCTAAACAAATACGGATCCAGATATCCAGATTTTTTTGCAAATATTCGGAACCCCGGATTTTTGGATTTTCGGATGCGGATCCGGATACTAAATCTACGGATCCGCCGGATACGGATACGGATCCGAATATCTCCAAAAACTCCGGATATCTGGATCCGCTCAGGCCTACCTGACAAGTGTCAAAAACTAATAATGTTGGTCCCATACTCAAAATCTCACAAGGTTTCTCTCTCACAATTTAGGAAACCTTGTGATGTAAAGTCGTCTAGCTTTTGGTCCTCTTGTTACAAAGAGTTCAGTAATAATGTTAGGATGGAAAAAATAGTGACTTCGGTTTAAAGTTTGAACCTTTCTTTAGCCGATATATGAAAATCCGGCGAGGGGAGAATTGTGTTCAGAAGTCGCCTTGCTTTTGTTCTTGTCTTGTTTCTTTTTGTTCGAAAAAACTTCAATGTTAGAGTGGAAAAAAGAGTTAAGAGCCTATCTTTAACTGATTTGTTGATATAAATAGGATGGTTTGTTGATATTTCAAAACATCTGAGCTTTAACAAAAAACACACCACAAAAAAGATACAACAGTTTGAACAAAACGCCAAAGAAAAGAGAGTTTTACTAGCAACTCCAACAACAACACCTTGAACATTACCTTCCTTCTTATTCCCCTCTTCCTTGTTATCGTCCTTTTCCTTATCCTCATATAATACTTAGCTTCAAATTCAGAAAAAAACCTTTCTTCTTCTTCTCCAGTATCTCGTATAGCTTCTTCACAACCTCTTCGAGCCCTTCCTCGTTGCGTTGTACAGCTGGAAGTACCTCTGATGGTTCTCTCTCGATTAGAATTAGGGATGTTAATATGGGCTATTCCACCTCATTTAAACCCATCCTATTTAAATCCACTCCATTTAACTCTAAACTCATACAAACCTATTTAAGTCTTAGACCCATATAACCCACCCATTTAACTTTATCAAAGTTATAATATCTAATTAAACCCATTTAAGTTAGATGTGATGATTTTTTTTACAAAATTAATTACTAATTATTATATGTTAATTGATAGTTATGAGTTTGTGAAACCATATTTATTGCGAAAAATTACGGAATCATGTTTTGGTGAAAAAATTGCAGAAACACGATTTCGCGAGAAAATTACGAAATCACGTTTTTTGCGGAAAAATTATGAAACTATAATTTTTTTTGCAAGAAAATTACGGAATCATGTTTTTGGCGGAAAAATTGCGGAAACAAATTTTTGGCGAAAAAATTGCGAAATCACGTTTTAGCGAAAAAATTATGAAACTAGAGTTTTTGAGAAGATTACGAAATCACGTTTTTGGCGGAAATATTGCGGAAACACGTTTTTGGTGGAAAAATTGCCGGAACACGTTTTTGGCGTAAAATTATGGACTCACGTTTTTGGCGGGAAAAATGCAGACTCACGATTTTGACGATGAAAATTACGAAACCACGTTTTTGGCTAAAAAATTCTAACTCGTTCTTTGCATAAAAATGTGAAACTGTATTTACTGCGGAAAAATTGTGGAATCATGTTTTTAGCGGAAAATTTTTTGGTATTAAATGTAATAGTTTTATTATTTTTATTTACCAAATTTAAAATTTATAAACTAATTTTAGTTATTAATATAAAAAAAATCATTTAAATTTTTTTATAAATGGATTAGATGGGTATCCATTTAATAAATGAGTTTATCTATTTAAATAAAAATTTAAATGAAAAAACACATTTAATTTCATTTAAATGTTTAAATAGAGCTAAATTTAAACAATATATCCATTTATTAAATAAGTTTCCAAACCCACCCGAACGTCCCTAATTAGAATGTTAGAAAATTTCGAAAGATTACGATATCCGCTTGAAAAGAAAATAAATATTTGTGTATATTTGTTTACCTTAAATAGATAGATACCTTATCGTAAATCCCCCATATCTCCTAACACAAAACGCCTCCTATCACACGGAAGCATTTCCTCCCTTGGTGGAGAGAGGTTGAATGGCATTGATGACCAGCGAGTGTTCGCTTACTAGCATCTCCAGTTCAGTTATGTTGTAGTAGATTTGGCTTAGCTCTGATCTCATGGTTTCATAGATGTTCAGAACAGCTTGCTCATTCGGGCGATTCTCTGCCACCACTTCCAAGATTTGCTGGCCATTGCTTCGATCCTACTACGGAGAAATCAGGAATTGCTTGATATTTGCATAATTGAAGAAAAGAGAACAAATTGCGTAAGACACATGTAGTAGCGTTAGGTTTTAAATTTTAAAATCTTAAAAGTAACAAATCGGTCTGATTTATCTAAGCTTTGTCATCTTGCTATTATCTTGGAGAACTGACACGTGTATCCTAGTCATGTTATTGACAAGTGTCAATATCTCGGATCCCGAAACTCGTCTACTTCTTTCTCTTTTTATACTCCGATCTCTCTTTGTAACACAAAACAGAACATAACATAACACAACACAACAGAGATATACTAGTATGAGCCAAGACCAGCAACCAAATAGGCCAAAAGAGCCAGTCAAATACGGCGACGTTTTCGAAGTTTTTGGTGAACTTGCTGATAAGCCCATAGCGCCTGAGGATGCAAACATGATGCAAGCAGCGGAGACTCGTGTGTTTGGTCACACTCAGAAAGGCGGTGCAGCTGCCGTCATGCAGTCTGCAGCCACCGCCAACAAACGTGGTGGCTTTGTCCATCCAGGTGACACAACTGACCTCGCCGCCGAACGAGGCGTCACCGTGGCGCAAACTGACGTCCCTGGTGCACGTGTCACAACAGAATTTGTCGGTGGACAGGTCACAAGACTCACAACTTGTTTCTCAAGTTACATATTTTTTCTTATAATCATATCCTTTTTGTAACGGTGAAGATTGATTATTATAGGTCGTTGGACAATTCGTTGAGCCAAGACCTGTGACGACTGCTGCGGCTACAGACGCAGAAGCGGTGGGATTGAACTTACAAAGTGCGATAACGATTGGAGAAGCATTGGAAGCGATTGTGCAGACCGCTGGAAACAAACCGGTGGATCAGAGCGATGCAGCTGCGATTCAAGCGGCAGAAGTTAGAGCTTCTGGCACTAATGTCATTGCTCCTGGTGGAATCGCCGCTTCAGCTCAATCCGCAGCGAATCACAACGCTACTGTAGAGCGTGAAGAGGATAAAATCAAGCTCGTTGATGTTTTGGCGGTTAAACCCCATTTTCAAAACATTTTCATCAATGTTTGATGTTTTTCTTTAACAATGTCTAAGATGATTTTGAACCGGATTGATACTAGGGTGCGACGGGGAAGTTATCAGCGGATAAAGCTGTGACGAGGCTGGACGCGGAGGGAGTGGTGAGCGCCGAGCTGAGGAACAACCCTAATCTGTCTACTCACCCTGGTGGTGTGGCTGCTTCTGTTACCGCCGCCGCTAGGCTTAACGAGAAAGCTGATATATGATAAATCAGGCACGAGGAGGATGGTTGTTGAGAAGTTCTTTCCTTTTGTTGTTCAAAAATGTTTCAATGATAATGTTTAGTGGAAAAAATGGTCACTTTCCGGTTTAAAGTTGAAACCTGTCTTGAGCTGATTGCTTCAATATCTAACACAACTGATCTACATAAATATGGCGATTCTCCAGTCTACTAGTTTTGTAACATTCAAAACATCGTTTTCCAGAAAAAGGTCACGGCTTTTTTAACAAAAAGATCCAAGAAAGAGATACAACAGTAAAACAGAACGCCAAAAATAGAGTTTTACTGGCTCGAACTAGCAGTTCCAACAAGAACACCTTGAGCATTACCTTCCTTCTTATTACCCTCTTCTTTGTTATCGTCCTGCTTCCTTATCCTGATCTTATACTTAGCTTCAAACTCGGTAAGATCTTTCTTTTTCTTCTCCAATGTTTCGTATAGCTTCTTCACAACCTCTTCGAGCCCTTCCTTGTTGCGTAGCACAGCTGGGAGTACCTCTTTGATGGTTCTCTCGACAAGAACGCCTCCTATCATGCGGAAGCATTTCCTAGATTGGTCGAGAGGCTGAATGGCGTTGATGACCAGAGAGTGTTCGCTTACTTGCATCTCGAGTTCGGTTATGTTGGAGTAGATTTGGCTTAGCTCTGATCTCATGGCTTCATACATGTTCAAAACAGCTTGCTCATTCGGCGGTTCTCTTAGGCCACCACTTCCAGATTTGCTGGCCATCGCTTTGATCCTACTATAGAAAAATGTTAGGTCCAAGAAATCAGGAATTGCTCTGATATTTGCATAGTTGAAGAAAAGAGAACAAATCAATCAAGATACTCAAACAATACACTCAGAGAAACATTTGCATCCAACAGAACTACATATCGAAAGATCATTGTTATGAAAACAACAAAACCAGTAGTTCCCTGAAACAATCTACCACAAGGAAGATCCAAACTCAATCCAATTCTTTCAGAAGTTATAAACGCAAAACATGGTGAGGCACAAGGCTTTCATCAGTTCAGATCACATCAATCCTACGATCAATCCATCACCATCATATGACATCAATACAAGAAAATGAGTCAACACTATAAACAAAAAGCCTTGAAATGGATCTAAATACTACAGCATCTGCATTTAACCCAATCACAATAGCACCAAATCCATTTATAGATGTAGAAGCAACCAACACAGAACATTCCACAGAGTAGACGTATAAGAATTCAGTAACAGTGTAATGTCTAGAACATGATACTCCATCCTCTCAAACTATGTTCCAGATATTCAAACATAGAAACGATGTAAACGACCAGTTCGAAATAATCAGGGCCATTTTGCCACTGAAACTAGGGTTTCGATGTCACTGATATAAACTCGACCCAATAGATTCCATAACTAGGTTCTGTTTCCTCGAACAATCTAGGTTTCTAAAATAGAAAAAATGGACAATCGAAAAAGCTTGATCGGGATCGAAGAAAATTTCTAAAATTCCAGAACTAGATTCTGTTTACTTTGAGATCGATATCGACACAAACCTTAAACCAGTTGAAAGAAAAAAAAAAACACAAATCAACTTACTTGAAGAAACGAAACCACACGAGGAAGAAGATCGAAGAAGCTTCGTTTGAGAGGAAACAATGGAGAGAAAATTTGAGAAAACGCGGCGCAGAGAGCTAGAGGAAGAAGAAGAAGAAACAAAAAGGGTTGGGTTTAACTCGTACAATTCCCCAATTAAAACCGGTTTAGGCTTTCAATCAGGAAAAATTTAACCGGTTTAAAGATATGAATTATCAAACCGGAATTTTATTTCCTTCTTCTCTCCCCCTACAGCTAAAATCTCAGAGAAAGGAAACGATTCACTTGAAGAAGATGATACAGAGATTGATTCCTGTTAATCGAGAAGCTTCGAACTTACTTCAGCTTCTTGAGAAAGGTACTCTGAGAACAACTTTATTCCACTACTCTAGTATTAGCGATGCTAAGCTTTCTTATAAAGAGAGATTGAGTAATGGGATTGTTGATATTAAGGTTGATGCTGCTGTTGATCTCTTTGAATCCATGATTCGATCTCGTCCTTTACCTACAATTATGGATTTTACCAAATTGTTTAGTGCCACTGCTAGAACGAAACAGTATGATTTAGTGTTAGGGTTCTGTAAGCAAATGGAGTTGAATGGGATTGAACATAACATCTACACTATGAACATTATGATCAATTGCTTTTGTCGAAAAGGTAAACTTCTTTTCGCATTTTCGGCTCTTGCAAAAGCTCTGAAACTTGGGCTTGAGCCTAATACAGTCACGTTTTCAACTTTGATTAACGGGTTTTGTCTCAAGGGTAGAGTTTTCGAAGCTGCGGCGTTAGTTGATCGAATGGTAGGAATGAAGCATACTCCGACTATTGTAACGGTTAACACCCTGATCAATGGACTTTGTCTCAAGGGTAAAGTGTCTGAAGCATTGGTTTTGATTGATCGAATGGTTGAATATGGATGTCAACCTAATGCAAGTACCTATGGACCGGTTTTAAACAGAATGTGTAAGTCAGGGAACACTGCCTTGGCTTTGGATTTGTTTAGAAAGATGGAAGAAAGAAGTATTAGAGCTAGTGTAGTCCAGTATAGTATTGTTATTGATAGTTTTTGTAAAGACGGGAACCTCGATGATGCACTCAACCTTTTTAATGAAATGGAAATGAAAGGAATCAAAGCAGATGTTATTACCTACACCTCTATCATAGGAGGTCTTTGTAACAAAGGTAGATGGGATGATGGTGCAAAGATGTTGAGGGAGATGATCGGAAGGAATATTATCCCCAATGTCGTCACATTTAGTGCTTTAATTGATGTTTTTGTGAAAGACGGGAAGCTTGTAGAGGCAAAAGAGTTGTACAATGAAATGATCACAAGAGGTATAGCTCCTGATACCATTACATATAATTCCCTGATAGATGGGTTTTGCAAGGAGAATCGCCTAGATGAGGCTAATCAGATGTTGGATCTGATGGTCAGCAAGGGATGCGATCCTAATATCGTCACTTATAGTATTCTCATTCATAGCTACTGCAAAGCTAAGAGAGTTGATGATGGTATGAGACTTTTCCGTAAGATTTCTTTGAAAGGGTTGGTTGCTGATACAGTCACTTATAACATTCTTGTCCAAGGTTTTTGTCAATCGGGGAAACTTAATGATGCTAAGGAACTCTTCCAAGAGATGGTTTCTCGTGGTGTGCCTCCCTGTGTTGTAACTTATGGTATTTTGTTGAATGGTCTGTGTGGCAATGGAGAACTAAAAAAAGCATTGGAAATATTTGAAAAAATGCAGAACAGTAGGATAACTCTTGGTATTGGCATCTATAATATCATCATTCACGGGATGTGCAATGCTAGTAAGGTCGATGATGCGTGGAGTTTATTCTGTAGCCTCTCTGTCAAAGGAGTGAAACCTGATGTCATGACATACAGTGTAATGATTGGAGGACTATGTAAGAAAGGGTCACTGTCTGAAGCCGATATGCTATTTAGAAAAATGAAGGAGGACGGGTGTACTCCGAATCACTGTACGTACAACATACTCATCAGGGCACATCTCGGAGGTAGTGGGGTAATCTCTTCAGTTGAACTCATTGAAGAGATGAAGAGGCGTGGGTTCTCTGCAGATACTTCCACCGTAAAGATGGTTATGGATATGTTATCAGATCGTAGACTGGACAAAAGCTTTTTAAAAATGCTTTCCTGATTGTATGATCTTATTTTGTTTGAATTGGTGGTTCATTTTGATACAAAAATGAACTGTCTTATGTTCTCATGATAAACCCAAGATATGTGTTTGTAATTCCAAATCAATTAAATACTTTTTTAAGCTTTTGGCTATTTATAAAGTATTGATGTTGTGGTCCTCTTGTCACTGTTTGGTCGCACAAGATTCAAACATAAGGAGCAAAAACTCAAAACCAGAAACTTTCTAAACATGGATTATTCACAATAGCAGACAAACTACTTTTGAGTTCACACAAATGACGAGATACAGACAGAATCTGAAGATATATGTGTAAATGTGTTGAAGAACATCATCTATTTGTATATCCAAGTCAATCAGAAGAAGATTTGTGGGAAGAAAGTTCGTTTATTGGGAAAGTTCTATTCCTTAAGCAAATGTCTAAATAAGCAGAAGTTCTATTTGTATAAGTTGTATTCCTACAATACAAATAAGAATAGGTTAAGGCATGTAGACAAGTATGAAAATAAAGCATGCTTACTTTTAACAATTTCAATCATTTGCATCAGCTGGATTCTCCAGTCCTCTATGCCATTGTTAGATGATTAGTATTCTTCTTGATTTTCCTCTGCTTAAGCTTCACTTTAACATCAACACCATTGTCAATGAGAGCTTGAAGCACCACCTGAAGCTTACCTTCAATTTTATCACCTTTCCTAGGAGTGTATATAACGTCGTGTATATCATCCTCCAAACTTCTTTGAGCAAGGACTGCCCCAACCGCAGCGCAAGCTGCAGCGTTTCTAGTCGAACCAAGATCAAATTTCATGTCTTTTGAAATGGAATGAGCTACAGTGACAACCTTACTAGTCACCCTGTGAATCACACATGCTCGAACCGAGGCCTTTGAGATGTAAATGTCCAAGCAAAACGGGTAGTGAAAAGGTGCGGTGAGTTGGTTAAACGTAAACGTTCTTTCTCTCTTCTTCTCAGCTGCATTAGGGTTATCCGTTGCACCGGTAAAAGAGTTAATCATCGGCTCATTTCTCTTCTTGTATTCCTCACGAACTTCCTTCTTACTATTCTTCACCTTTGTTTCTTCTTCTTGGTTTTGCTCTTTCTTAGCATTCTTGGGTTGATTCTTGCGGTGGAAGTCGTAGTTGTATTCCTCGAATTCTTTTGACCCTCGATCAAGCTTGAAGAAAAGATCACCGCGGATTCTCATATTATCGATTTCATCATGATCAGGATCGAGATCGTCTTCATCATTGAGCATTGTTTCTCTTCCTCCTTGTAATGTAAAGGGAGAGTTTTTTGGAGTGTCTGCTTGAAATTGTCTCCAGGCTTGGGATAAAGATGACGAGACATGCCAAGCATCATCATCCACAGTTTCTATACCATAACCACTCAAACTAGCCTCGTTTTCAGCCACTGCATCCTTTCCAGATTCGTTATTGGCGAATCTCGATGAGAAATAATGTGATGCTGGTCGTAAAACGGAGGTGGAATCCAGCAAACGGAGACAGTTTCTTCTCAAAACAATCAAAGCCATTGAAGGAAAAGAGACCAGTTCTGAAAGCGTTGATGGATGGATACTAAACGGTAAGGTTTCACAGAGACAAATCGTCGAACACCTTGTGTGCAAAGGTTTTTAAAGACGACTTCAAACTCACTCGCCACTAGCTCTGTGTCTTGTATCGATAAAGTCTCATCAGAGAAGTGGTGGGTATCTCTCCATAGCAAAGATCTTTGGTGGAGACTTGTATGATCGTGTTCAAAGCAATGGTCTTTCGAAAGAACCAATGTGGTTCCGACGTTAGAGTATGTTCAGAGACAGAACTGAGTGAAGAATATAAGATCGAAGACGACAGAGACCAAAGAAGTTTTGTGACAAAGAGAAGTCGTCATTTGATTAACAGAAAGATAAGTTGTTGACTTAATATTAGGCATTACAAAAGCTGAGTTTATATGTAATAATAAACACACCAGAGGATATAGCTAAGTTACTAAGAGAGAGAAACTGTTAGGCTGCGAAGAGATATTACAGACAAAAACGACGTAGAAAGACAATATGCAGAAGCTTCAGAGAGAGAACACCAGAGTAGGTAGTTGTCACGGTATCAGTGATTGTTGGTTATTACCATCTTCTTCCTTCTTGTTTCTTGTCACATTGTCTCTAATTCAGTAGTAATGTTGCTGATGGTGGAATTGGTGTTGTTGATGATGGTGCGGGTGGTAAACTGGATGAGCTGGAGCAGGAACTGGACCATTGCAATAACCGTTGTATGCTGGGTAACCGATAGGAGAGCCTTGGTATGAGCCAGGGATAATCTCGGGGGAGTATGGATATGGTGGGCTTCTGTTGCTGTAGACAGTTGTAGGTGGGGATGGGTAAGCTGCTGGTGAAGCGTATTGAGGAGAGTGAGACGGTGATCTGATGAACGGGAAGGAAGAGACGTATGCGTTTGTGATACGCCCGGCTTTGGCTGGTGGCATTGGACCGTTGTAGCTGGCTCGGGTTCTTTTGTTGGCAGGAACAGCTGCTGGTTTTCTCTTCTCGGTTTTGGTCTTCTCTAGCTGATCCAATCGCTTCTTGAGGTTCTCTGGCGGGAACTCTTCCTCGAGTTTGTACTCTTCTATGCATTTTAAGACCGCCCTAAGCGCTGATTGCTCCTTGCGCGCCACGAGATGCTTAGGAAGAAAACATGACAAGGCGGATTAAAATCTATTTCAAAGTAAGAATGTTAAGTTGCAACAAATGAGCAGATACCGTAGCTCGGCCAGTGTTGCTAGAGTCCTCCATGATAGAAGCTGCTGCTTTCTTTGCATCCCTTAGATAGGCTTTGAGCAAAGGAACAGGAGGGAACTTATCCACAAGGCCAACTTCATATGTAAAATGAACAGCATCAAGTTGTTGTCCCCTGCTGATTAATTCTTCAATCATATCTGTAGAAGCATAAAAACTCAATCCATCATTTTTAACCTCAGATATCATAAAACGAGATACAAAGAAAAAGGCTTCAACTTCAGACAGCCCATAATCAGTTCTAATCTGCCACACATACAAATTGCACCTTGAGCCACTAATGTCATACTTCACCCCAATTTATAGCATACATAGTTTGAATCCTGCAGACCACCTTAAAATCAAACCGTAAACTATTTGTAACCTACCAAAACTATACATCTAGCTGGGGTAAACTCCATACAAGAAGCCAATTACAAAGCCAAATGTGACCTCACAATGAGCATGGTACAAGATCAAAACCAAAGGTAGAAGGAGATTAGAGCTTAGAAGGCATACCAGGCATTTGATCACCCAAACCAACGGAAACAGCAAGCTTTGGCATCTGTTTACGCCATGCAGATCCAACAACAAGCTTTCTATACAAAGCAAGATCTTCACTTCTAACAATTCCAAATGTAACAAGATGCTGCAGAAACGTATGCACATCAGGAGTCTTCACATTCTCTACCCTTCCTCTCTCTTCCAAGCTCTTCTTCCACGTCTCAGCAATCTCCTTAGCCTTCTCCTTAACGCTCGGAGTAACAAGCAGCCGCGATTTCCCAATCACTGGATCAACCATTACAGGTGTTAAACTCTCAAGAATCACAACACAAGCCCATCCGAAATCGTTGCTAACTTTTTCTTCTCTTTTATCCACCGGAAAAACCTCAGATATTGCTTCAAGCACTAACATCGCCGGATCCACACAATCCACCAACGCCGCCGGAATTTTAGACCGGAGATTCTCCAACTCTTTCTTCCTCGCCGTCACAAAGTTCCAGAATCCTCTCGCATCCATTTTAAGACAGAGAGATTTCAACGCAGAGAGAAGCCCTTCTTCATTATCGACCTCGCCGGAATCATCATTAGAACCATCACCACCATCTCTAGCTTTCTCTAACGATTCAAGAGCAGCTCTAGCTCGTTCCCCAACTTTTCCAGCTACGATCTCAACGCTATGATCAATTGTGACTTCTCTACGCTTGAGTGACTCAAGCGAGGTCTGAGTCTGGTTATCTAGGGTTTCAATCATCTGCTTCAACGCCTCAGATTTCTTCATCAGATTCTGCTCTAAAGAAGTGAAGTGATCGGAGAGCTCTTGCCATAGAAGAGTACAGCTCGTCATCAACGACGTCTGTTTCTGAAACTCCTCCAAACTCGGTTGAGCTAACTCAGTCAACTCGCCTGGATCGGGGACTGACCCCATCGCCGGAAAAGCTAAAAGAACTCAACCTCCGTCGATTTGATTAATACAGCAGAGAAGAAGAAACTCAAAAACAGGTTTGAGAGAGAGAGAGAGTGAATTGCAGAAACCCTAGAAATGGAAAAAAGTAAGAAGAAGATAAGAGACAAAAGAAACAGTGACGTGGACAACTCAAAAAAGCAACACGTCTCAGTGGAGTCTGAATAAAGGCGCGATAATTACAGCCTCTTTTCTACATTGCGCCAGTTTATGTGCAGGTTATTGTGAAATGCGTAGGATAAGAGAGTTGGGTGATGACGTGGAGTGTTTGGGATGGTGGTAATAAGTATACTACGAAGCTTTGCTTTATTTTCGTATAAAGAAGAGAAAGAAAAAAAGGTGAAAGAGATAAGTGGGCCAAGCCCACTGACCACCACATGCGTTGAGTCGGAAACCAGTGAAGCTTTGCCGGTAAAATTATAAATACCATATTGAATAATAAAAACTATAAAGTATAACCAAAAAAAAAAACAATAGTTGTAAATATTAAATATGAAATTCTTTGTGTAGTAGTATAATGTAAGAAGAACAATGCATGTGTTTGAAGAAAGAAAGGCTGTAATGAATCAGGGCACGCGTGATAAATCTTTGGACCGAATATATTTGTGTTTCTTAAAACGTAATAATTAAGCAACCACAAAGAAGACTCATTACTACATTTTACATTTTTGTCCTATATTTTATTAGTTTTGCTAATCTTCGTACCATGTTTTGTGATATCAAACAGGAGAATAGAATAAACGAAATTCAATTATTTTGATTTAACTAAAGCTATTGCTTTCTTTTTCTTGCTGTGGATATGTACGAAATGTTAAACGGGACTATGACATATAGCCCATTATTGAGGTTTAGATTATCATTTTATAATCATAAAAAAAGTTACAATTACAAAATTAGAATGAGACGAAATATGAAACTGACGGCTAAGAATTATATAATTAAAATGGGTCCGTAATGGCTGACTACAAATCAACCGCCGTTTACTGTTAACGCTTTACGGAAAAAGTGAGGAGAGATATTTGAAAATGTTGAGGGGAGATAATAATAATCGAATTCAAAAAGGAATAATGATTTAAATTCAGGCATTGATTTGACCTGAGTCTATCTACTCATATAGTAACATGATCAAGGCATTGCACAATACATGGTGAATTCATAGTGCATGTAACTCTATCAAAGACACAAAGTACATTTATACAATTGTATCCTAATTGTTATGATAATGGCCAGACTATGATCCTATATATATATATTAACACTCACTACCGGTATAATGATCAAACCCCATTAATCAAACATGTAAATTGGTAAAGCCAAAGAACCAAAGATTTGAATAAATACACGAAACAAAGTTTGTCAAAACACACGAAAGTAGAGGGAAAAATCGTCAAAAACTTTTACACCTAACTTGTCAATTAAACAGTCATTAATAAAGACTAAACAAAAATTATATAGTGGTTACCAAAAGCCCCCACAAAAATACATTGCCTCTTATCCGATGTTTTTTTGTTATCATCCCATTTTATAATTTTTAATAATTAATAAGCTACCTAGATAAGTTAAACACCACCATTGTTGCCACCAATCTAAGGTACCCAAAAATATAAAGCTACTACTCGCTATCATAGACATCAATACACAAAGAAACTAAAGCACCATCGTTTGGTTCAATACTTCAATTCTCATAGGTGTTTCTTCTCTTTGTTTTTCCAGTTAGCCAAACAAAACGTAAACAGTCATAAGAATGCATGTGAGTGAGCAACATACACTTTCATTGATTGGTTTAAGCCTATAGAACAAGCAGGAACCACTAAGCGAAAGGAGGACATAAAACATGGAAAGAAGAACAAAAATAAAAGAATCAGGGACATCAAAAGCATCAAGCACTTGAAGGCTTGAAGCTTGTATATATCAGGTTCAACTGCTATTAGTCTATGCAATATGAACACTGAATCAAAGGGTCAAAGAAACCAAGACATTCATTCATCTATAAATAAGTAAAAACATCAAACTTTTCTTTCCTCCTTTTGAGTTTTTGAGCTTGTGACTACTGATTCAGATTCAATAGGCAATAAATACCTCGAAAGTAAAGTGTACCTTCTGGGGGAGAAGAGAACTGTAATTTACTTTGTTCCTGTGCGTTCTCTAAGGCTCTCAATTGTGGTCTTCTTCTTTGTCTCTATATCGACTTTATCCAAGTCTGCTACAGTCGCAAGATAACCATAAAGGATTCTCCTTTTCTCACCCGTCCTCCCATCAACCTCTACAAGACTATGGTTTTTCTCATCATCTTTGCTTGGAGTGAATGGTTGTACCCTGCCCCAACTCTTACGCCCACGGTTCATTTTCTCAAAATGTTCTGCCATTCTCATAGCTTCCCTGAGCCCTGAATCGTCACCCGCAAACTTGAACAGGGTAATTCCCAAATGACCATCTCTTCCATACAGTGACTTTGATTTCCCACCAGTGAGTCCCAGTTCTGTAAATATATATATACATCAAAATGAAAGCAGAATTGTGTCATCAAGTACATAGGCCAATAACAAGATACGGTACTTGCACACCCATCACTAGACTAATCACATTTCAATTTTGAAATCTACTACAACACACCCGAAGTTCTGAAATTAGATGCTGAGATTTCTATAGAAAAGGGCGGGGAGAATGGTGGCCCAACAAAGTTCCGTTGAAGAAGATTATATACTTCTTAGAACATTGTTGCCTAGATTCTGATATTGTAAGGTATTGAAATCAAAGCTCAAACCAGAGTAAGACATTATTCTACTGTGAGTAAGAGCAAATTTAACTCACAAAACCACAGAGAAATATTGGAGAGAAATGGGAAGAGATCTAAGCAAAGTGAAGGTTTTGCCTAAGAAGGAATGTCAGATAATAATAAAATCTTGTTAGGTTCCAGACTCTTACTTAAGAATACCTGTTGGGGAATTCTTCTAGTGTTAGCAAAACAAAGAGAGGGGTTTGGACCTTGACCTTTCTACTGAAAGATCAACGAAATGATTATTGTGGCACAAAGTCAGGGATAACAAAGGGATGCCACATCATTAAGAGTATTGCATCCGGGAATCATCTCTAAGCCTCTGGGTCTAAATCCAATTGATGAATATTACCTATACTTTACAACCACATATCTAAAATGGAAGGAAACAAAAAAAGAGAATATCGAGCGGAGAATCGGAGGCGTGGATTAACCAATGCAAGATTTATGACTGTGCCAGATGGTTCTAAGCGGGTAGTAAACGCAAGAATAAGGAATGAAAGGCCGCATGTTATACCTCTGATTCTGTTATCCATTGTTTTGTTTCCAAAGCCTTCCATGCGCCCTTCTTTACCCTTCCCTGTACTGGTATTATGAACAATAACATGAGGTGGCCAAATAATCAGCTGGGCTTGATTGATCGCTGCCTCTTCAACAGGTAGATTCTGGTATGCCTTTGTATTATCAGGAGCCTTTGAGAAATTCCAACCCATCAATACACAGAGAGCTTTGTGTAGGCCTAAGTGATGCACGCGTGAGCTAGCATCATCAGAACAGTATGTGTGCATTACCAAACTATGTGTATCCTGGACCTCTTTAGAAGACCTGTGTTTTAGCAGAAGTCGAATTGGAAACACTTATTCAGATTCCCTACACAAATACCGGATACAGTAGTCTGATGTATTACACAGAAGAAAATCAGAATCATGCAGTTAAGACCCTTCAATGTGGACACGAAGACTATTGAATATATAAACTTAAATGATTGAATGTCCAAAGCCACATCCACATATCAGCTTAGTAGGCAATCAACAAGAATCAAATGTAGATGAAATAACCCAATTAATTCTAAACTTAAGCTAAGACTAGGGATAATAAGTGATGCACTGATAACATACAAACATAAAGAAAAATCACATAAACTTCTGCACAATTATGAGGACTACCATCATAATGTAGCAGAAGGATTGAAAAATGTTAAAGATGACAACGAAGGAATTAAAGAACTTCATCGTAAGCTTTTCAACATCCAAACAAGCTTATTCTGTGACACAAAAGAATTTTCCAAATAGATTAGTTGCTACTATAGGTCTATAGCCTATTAACCCAGCATCCTTGACATTGATGGAAATGGTCATCATATTGACCTTTTACTCATCATGCCAAATTAATTGACAATCTCCATCTAGTTAGCAAGCTAGAACAAAGTTTTGATGAAAATGTGTACAATCCCAAAGAAATAAAGATTTAAATATCTCAAACCCCTAAAGAGTTACGAATATGAAGTCTATCAACTTAACATGCTGGATTCACGAAGAAACTTCCAAAAATCACAAGCACGAGCACTGAGGACGAGTAAAGACTGTTAAGCAGTAGCACACGCTCAAGACCAGATACATGGTGCAGATAGTTCATGATCTGACCATAGGTAACGCAAGTAGATTAAAATGAAAAAAATGCGCAACTCAGACTCCAAGTTGGCTTACTATTAATAACAGAGAGCTGATTTGAAGGTCACCCACAAGTACCAAAGAACTGAACGATGATTAGAAAAATTGAAAAGCAACTACATAATTGATATATATTCAAAATAAATATCAAATACACAGTAAGCAAGGTGGATGACCATCAGAAACCAATTAACAAAGATATATCAGCACGCTAATTCTAAACAGCTGCAAGAAACTACCATTATGTTGTATTTAGAAGAAAAAATAAACGTGGATAAGGCAAACAATAATAGTTTGAGTCGAGAGATACCGAAAAACACTGAATAAGCTGTGGAACTAAGAGCAAAACAATTGAGATGCAAGATTAGTTCCAACAAATAATACCAATCATAAAAAAAAAAAAAAAAATAATAATAATAATAATAATAATAATACCAATTTTTATAGTAGAATCGACTGGATCAAATAGAATTTAAGCCTAATGCCTACAGGCTGCAGTATATAAAAACTCACAACCTTTCGCTGCTTTAAGGCCAGCCAAAAAAGTAACTGCAAATGAGTAGCCACGGGAGCAGTAGGTACAAAGAAAATGAGAACTAAGTTGAATGATACCTAGTATCTAATTAAAAAAAGTTTAACTTAAATAATCTAAGAGGCTTATCGACAGGCAATTAACACCAGTCATAGTATATGGGTAATCTATAAAAGTATATGAAAATTAGCACATTATTATAGCAAGAATTTCAGCAATGATAAATACATCGTAATAGAGGAAAAAAATCAATGTGAATCAAACACCATTCAACAGCTTATCATAAATTGAACACATTATGCTAAAAACACAACCACTAAAGCATGTCAAGATAAGTTTAATACTGTGAACAGTTAACATAATAATCATACATGTAGATTAATTATACATGTCAAGGTATATTAGTGTTCCCTCTTACTTTCTTCCTGTTCATTTAGCGTGCTAAGACATATAAGACCAATTAAAGTAACCATCAAGAACAAGGTAACTAGAGTTTCCAACACAAGCAAACTAAACTGAAGAAAAAAACAAACACAAAAGACAGATTGAAACCCATCAAACCTGCCACAAACGAGACACTGAAGCCGCCCTTTTCTCCCATTCTCCAAGTAGTTCTTCTTCTCTGCCGGGTCCTCGAAAACTCGCTTAACAAAATTCAAAAACGATTTCTTTAGTGCAACCTGGTCAACCTGGAGACCTCCACTATCATGCCTACTTGATCCTATCCTTATATGCTTAGCTGCTCTACCATCTTCTCCGAACTGACTACTCGTGCCAGGCATAAGTGAGTGATCATTAGGATTCGCATAGTGCATAAACTGTTGTCTTTGTCTCAGCATTTCAGCCCTCTCGTCTCTCCTATCAAATTCTTCTTCACCTGGATACTTCCGTTTCATCGACCCCTCAGGACGATCCCAGTGCTTCCTCTGATCTCGAAACTCTTCCGGATGAAAAGGAGGGAATCGCCTAAATTCCGGTCCAGCTAGTCGGCTCGGAGGAGGAAAATCCTGGTAATTAGGAGGAAGTGCGAAGTAGGAACGAACACTACCATCAGCGAGAACAATGGAGCGCCGCTCCAGCATATGGAATCCATAAGTCGGTGCAGGAGGAGGGCCTAGCGCCGCCGACGAATCTGGGTAAGGAAACGGAGCCATCGGCCGTGAAGATGATGGAGCTGCTGGATTTGGATGATTCGGAATCGGAGCTAGCTTAGGTGAAGGGTTTGGCCTCGGAAGTTTCTTATCGGCGATTTTCTGGCCACTCGTCGTTGCCTTGCTTTCTTTGTTATTGTTGTTGTTGTTGTTGTTACTGGTTCCACCATCCTTGTTGTTCGAAGTCCAACGGGATTTACGATTCTGTGAAGAGGAAGCAGCAGCGGTGGGAGTGGAAGTCGCCGGAGGCTTGTTCGTCGATGGCCTAGCGTTGTTGTTGTTGTTGCCACTGACCATCTTCAATGGCCGTGAAAGAGCGTTTTTGGGCTCGTGAATCTGCTTCGTCTACCTTGAACAATTCGCTGAGAGTGATACTATATCTGCGATGGAAGAATCGTAAAGCGAAGGTTAGGGATTGGATCAAATCATTGAAGCCGAAGGAGACAGAAACACTTTGGGAGCTCGAAACGACGTCGTTCTGGTGTCGTTAACTACACGCCGAGAGAGGTTAAAGCAAACGCAGTCGTTTTGCTTAGACAGAAGCAGAACATTGGATTATTTTGACTTTTTTTAGCAAATTACAGAGACTTCAGGTCACAGTAAGTTTCCAGTTGATACAGCAATGGTTAGAGATACAAAACACTCTCAACAACGTATTAATATAAAAGATGAGCCATCATCTTCAGAACTGTGTGATCTTCACTCTATTTTCACATTTTGCTCTTTGCGCTTCTGCAATGGAACAGCAAGATCCAACAGGATTGACATTTGGCAAACGAACTCGATGATAAAGTGTGAATCTGGGAACTGTCTTGTGTGTTTGCTCAGCTCTCAAGACCGTGACAAGACTCCTTTTGAACTGCAAATGCCATTAACCATCACACATCAAATGCATTTTCCAATGATATCCATTCTTCACATCCCAAACAATAATCTCTCATACATCAAAGATGCATCCTCAGGCTCCACAAAGGGTATTATATGCTTTTAAACAGAAAGATGAATGGATAATTTGTCTTGTTTTTACTTAAAAGATGTTCTTTTTTCTCTATACGATATCTATCCTTTGCGTGTGTGTGCAGAATGTGGTGGAGGATAAGAGGATAAGTCAAACCTTGGTATCGTCCCACCGCGGAGTGGATCATCCTCTATTGCTTGTCGTAGAGCCCTGGCAAAGGCCTTAAAGGTCGCCTCTATTATGTGATGAGAATTTTCACCAGCAAGCTGTTGAATATTCAAAACTGTCATGAAATGGTTTCCAAACAGATGATAGAAGAAACACATGAAATTGTACGACTTTGTTTTGCTTTCGGGAGTTTGGAATCACAGTACCTGCCGAATGTGAAGTGTCATACCAGAAGTATTCACCAACGATTGGAAAAAGTGCTCCACCAACTACAAATAGAGAAGTTTACTATATTTGGCTAGACTTTCAGTGTTTACAAAACAATAAATAACAGATTAAAACTGAAAAGAGGAGAACCCGAGGAGTGAAGAATGAACCTGAGTGTCATATGTTCCAACTCTCTGGGTTGGAATCTCTAAGTTGTAACCAAGATATGGTCGACCAGACAAGTCCTGCAAGAAATTTTTGTTCACTATAAGCAGTAGGAATGTCTGGGGGGGATATTCAGTAGTGAGAGCATAAACAAGATGCAACCATAAGTTTCACAATTTTATACCAGGGAAACATGTATAAGCGCTTCATCTAGAGGAGCTGTGAAGTCACCAAACCGGTTAATCCCTTTACGTTCACCAAGAGCCTTTAACAGAGCCTAGAAAAAAAAACCAGAGATTTCAATACAAGACAATTTTCCAAGGAGAAAACAACACACCGTTGCTCATAAGTCTCATAAGAGTGGGGAATAAGGCTGAAAGTGGTAAACACTGAAAAGAAGATGGCAGCACTTACTGTTCCAATGGCAAGAGCTATATCTTCATTAGTGTGATGATCATCGATGTGAACATCACCAGTAGCTCTAACGTGCACATCAAACAAGCCATGTGAAGCAAGTTGCTAAACCACGACAGCCAAGGAGTGAAAACACACAAACATTGATCAACAACATTCTAATAATGAATCAAAACAAGTTCCTTTCATATCATAAAGGCTTAAATTGAACAAATCAAAATCCAATAAATCCAAGAAAAGACAAAACACTTACATCTAACATATGGTCAAGGAAAGGGATTCCAGTAGAACTATCTGCAACTCCAGTGCCATCCAAATTAATCTTCACTAACACATTCGTCTCCTTTGTTACTCTCTTAACTTCTCCAATTCGAGCTGATCCTATCACCCAAACCAAAAGAAAGAAAATAAAAAAACTTGAAAACCAAAAACGAAATGAACTTCAATCTCAGCCATATATTATAGTCCCAATACTGACCTAATTCGATAGAGGAAGAAGAATTCGTCGTCTGAGAAACGTTCTCACTGGGAGAAGAAGCGCAGGATATAGATTGGCGAAGCTGAGATTGAGATTCAATCCGCAAAAATCGCGAAAGCGAAGATGAAGAAACGAGCATCGTTCGACGAGGAAGCAAATCCATAAACCCGAGTTTAGGTCTGAGAAGCTGAGCGGAGGAGTGGCCGAGTATGGCGGACGAAGACGACAGCTCCATTTGTTGGCAGCGGAAAGGGAGACTCACAGTCACAGGAACAAGAAGAGAGGGATTTGTGTTTTTAGTTTTGCAGCCTGAAAAAGCTCCATCTTATTTCCGAATCTTTGGAAAATACTTAGTTTATCCTATTAAAACAAAAAATCTTAAAACTTTGTATAATCCAACCTCACAAATAACTTTCGATAAACCAGTATCATTTTTTGTTTTGTAATTAGAAACTACATAAAACCAAGCTAAAGAACCGAACCAAACTGTAACCAAAATATCAAACCGAACCCAACCAAAATTTTGAAACAATTATAGCACTTTTAACAAGAGGTTCTTAAGTAGTTTTTTAGATTAAAAAAAATAAAAAAAATAGAAAAAATAGAGAGAGAATGAAATGAATTTCTTATTTGAGAACCTTTGAGTTTTTTTCTAAGATATTTTAATGATATTTGTTTTTGTACAAGTGGTTCAATTCATTTTTCAACTTTAAAATTAATTATATAACTAAATCATATTATAAATATGTATATTATGTGGTTAAGAACCCCATTTTAAAAGACTCCATGTATGAAGATGCCCTTAACTACAGTTTAGTAGTTTTTACTCTTTTTATTTTTATTTTTTTAAATGGTCAAACAAACTCTGTTTCACTCAATAAGCAACGTTTGACAAAAGCGCTGACATTTGTTCTTTATCTTGAATCTTCATATATGTGTCTGTTTGTATCATCTACCACTATATGTATATACCATATGTCTAACACAGAACTATCCAATTCTATATTTAGATTGCCAACTTCTTTTGTACCGCAAACTCACCCTCTTCTCTGGTCTGCACCTAAAATCCATATCATGATTCATATGAACTTCAACTTTGGCAAGATTGTAGGAAATGTCGTCAATATGAAGGTTGTTGTAGCTTGACAATTTTCTTGCAAGATGCAATAATATCTTCTCAAAGTTGTAGTTCCCAAGAGCGAATACTTCGTAGTAGTTGACGTCGGGATGTATCTCGTAGAATGTCACATTCTGTGTTTTCACGCTTCTCTTCTCCTCATCAACGTCCACTTTATTTCCACACGATACTATAGGTATGTCTCCACACACTATTTGAATGTGAAGATATCAATGGTGAACACTTTTGTACGAGCAACGAGAGGTAACATCGAACAAAATTATGGCACATTTTGCATGAGTCCTGCAACAACACAATAAAACTGATATAATTTTCCGCTTTTGAATCTTACTATTGAACATACAAACTAAGATGAAACTCATGATGTAACTGAAGCTAAAAATGGTGTTGAAACTGAAGATTCTCTAGCATTACAGCATGAGTTTCATTTTTGTTCTCTCTTCAAGTTGTTCTAGCTACATAAATATTCTCTGAACTGTTTTAGCTACATGAATATTCTTTGAACAAGTTCATATCCGTTTGAAGCACAATCTCCACAGAATTATGTAGTGTTGTTGTTGTTGTTCACATTTTGGCAACATTCTGTTTTGGGTTTAGTCGCTTAAATGATTATTTATTGTCTTTTAAATATTAGGTTTGTACACAACGTACATATTATGAAAATAGATCGCTAAATAATTAGCTTGTTTTATTGTTATCTAAAATATTCTGCTAACCCTTTTTGTATATTGAAACTTACTTGCGACTTCTTTTATATTTGTAGGTATTGTTCTTGTATTCGCTTAACCACAAGCTGACACGTGTCATCTTTCATTTTAACTATTTCTCTATTTTATCTTTTCATATTCTCATTTCTTAAATAAACATTTATAAGAACAATAATTTCTGTTTATTACACGTTTAAAATCAATTATTACAATTTGACAATAACTTAACAAAAGAAAAAAATTATTACAATTTGTCATCCTTCATTTTAATTATTTATCTATTTTAATTTTTGATATTCTCATTATTAAAAGAAACATATATAACAAAAAAACATATACCAAGATAATAATTTCTCTTAATTGACCATAACTTAACTCATTAATACCATTTGCGATAACTAATTAATTAATTAAAAAAATTATATTTTCATATTTTCATTTCTAAAAGAAACATATATAAGAACAATAATTTCTGTTAATTACATATTTAAAAACAATTATTACAATTTGACAATAACTTATCCCATTAACAACATAATTGACAGTAATTTTTTAACATGTGTCTTTTCAATATAACTCTATTATACCACTTGATATTTTCTATCATAAAAAAACATATACAAAGACATGTGTCATCTTTCATTTTAATTATTTCTCTATTTTAATTTTTGATATTCTCATTCCTAAAAGAAACATATATAACAAAAACACATTTACAAAGATAATAATGTCTCTTGATTGACCATAACTTAACTCATTAATACAATTTGCAATAACTAATTAATTAATTAAAAAAAATTCAAATTGTTTTTCTTTTCACGTTGATTTCTTCTTCTATATAAGTGATGTAGTACGAGCATATAACCCTTAACAAATGTAAGACAATTATTTACATTGCAAATTTCAATTTTTTTCCTTTTCAGTTTTATTTTTAACTTCTATATAAGTGATTTAGTTGGAGTATATAACATCTCACGAATGTAAAATCACTTCTTTATAGTGCTGTTCTATATAAGTGATTTAGTTGGAGTATATAACATCTCACGAATGTAAAAATCACTTCTTTATAGTGCTATATATATATATATATATATATAAATTTATTTTTTCTTTTTAGGTTGATTTTGTTTCTCTTCTATATACGTGATATAATTGGGAACATAAAATCAATGACGAATGTAAGATCACTTCTTTAATGTAATATATATATATATATATATATATATATATATATATTATTTATCTAAATTATTTAATGTTTACCCCTTAAAAATTAGATTTTCCGTATTTCTTATTTAATTTCATTAACTAAATATAACTATATATCAAAAAAAATATATAACTAGACTAATTTAATTGGCATCACAATCTTATATAATAAAGAAGATTTTCTCTTATATATAAGTGTTGTAGTTGGGAGCATAGAGTCAATGACAAATGTAAGATCACTTCTCTATTTTCTCATCTTATGCTTTCAATGTAATGTGAAAAGTAAAGTAAAAATTTTTTATTGGACAATCTATATGAGTCTCTCCACTTCTTCTAAAATGACTCAACCAAAATTTAGAATATTTTTTTAAAAATTTATTCATGTATTTTCATCATCACAATTTCATCAAATTCGTTTTTATAGAAGTATTAATTAGTTTTGAAAATATATAATAAGTTGAATAACTTTTGTGAAATATTGATAAAAATATAATTATTAGAAGATGATCCCAAGATACGAAAACTATTAAACTATATTATTTAAATAATTAAATAATAATGTAACTATCATTATTTACTTTAGTCTAGGGAGAAATAGAAACATGATATAATGTTGTAAATTATCAAACTGTTTTATCTAAGCGGAATGCGCAAACGACATCTACATAGATTAATTATTTTGATATATATTATTTATATAGTGTTGTATAATTTACTACATTTGTTTAAATTCACACAACGCGTGAGGACTCTCCTAGTTTTTAATAAGATGTTTTTCATCCCTTTTCATGTTCCCGTTTCCCGTTTCATCCCATTTTTTCCTTTTCAGGTTTATTTTTAACTTCTATATAAGTGATTTAGTTGGAGTATATAACATCTCACGAATGTAAAATCACTTCTTTATAGTGCTATATATATATATATAAATTTTTTTTCTTTTTAGGTTGATTTTTTTTCTCTTCTATATACGTGATATAATTGGGAACATAAAATCAATGACGAATGTAAGATCACTTCTCTAATGTAATATATATATATATTAATTTATCTAAATTATTTAATGTTTACCCCTTAAAATTAGATTTTTTCCGTATTTCTTATTTAATTTCATTAACTAAATATAACTATATATCAAAAAAAAAAATATTAACTAGACTAATTTAATTGGCATCACAATTTTATATAATAAAAAGATTTTCTCTTATATATAAGTGTTGTAGTTGGAGCATAGAGTCAATGACAAATGTAAGATCACTTCTATTTTCTCATCTTATGCTTTCAATTTAATGTGAAAAGTAAAGTAAAACTTTTTTATGGACAATCTATATGAGTCTCTCCACTTCTTCTTAAATGACTCAACCAAAATTTAGAATATTTTTTTTTAAAATTTATTCATGTATTTTCATCATCACAATTTCATCAAATTCATTTTTATATAAGTATTAATTAGTTTTGAAATATATAATAAGTTGTAATAACTTTGTGAAATATTGATAAAATATAATTATTAGAAGATGATCCCAAGATACAAAAACTATTAAACTATATTATTTTTAAATAATTAAATAATAATGTAACTATCATTATTTACTTTAGTCTAGGGAGAAATAGAAACATGATATATGTTTGTAAATTATCAAACTGTTTTATCTAAGCAGAATGCGCAAACGACATCTACATAGATTAATTATTTTGATATATATTATTTATATAGTGTTGTATAATTTACTACATTTGTTTAAATTCACACAACGCGTGAGGACTCTCCTAGTTTTTAATAGATGCTTTTCATCCCTTTTCATGTTCCCGTTTCCCGTTTCATCCCATTTTTCCTTTTCAGGTTTATTTTTAACTTCTATATAAGTGATTTAGTTGGATATATATAACATCTCACGAATGTAAAATCACTTCTTTATAGTGCTATATATATATATATATATATATAAATTTATTTTTTCTTTTTAGGTTGATTTTTTTTCTCTTCTATATACGTGATATAATTGGGAACATAAAATCAATGACGAATGTAAGATCACTTCTCTAATGTAATATATATATTAATTTATCTAATTATTTAATGTTTACCCCTTAAAATTAGATTTTTTCCATATTTCTTATTTAATTTTATTAACTAAAATATAACTATATATCAAAAAAAATAAGTGTTGTAGTTGGGAGCATAGAGTCAATGACAAATGTAAGATCACTTCTCTATTTTCTCATCTTATGCTTTCAATGTAATGTGAAAAGTAAAGTAAAACTTTTTTATTGGACAATCTATATGAGTCTCTCCACTTCTTCTAAAATGACTCAACCAAAATTTAGAATATTTTTTTAAAAAATTTATTCATGTATTTTCATCATCACAATTTCATCAAATTCATTTTTATATAAGTATTAATTAGTTTTGAAATATATAATAAGTTGTAATAACTTTGTGAAATATTGATAAAATATAATTATTAGAAGATGATCCCAAGATACAAAAACTATTAAACTATATTATTTTTAAATAATTAAATAATAATGTAACTATCATTATTTACTTTAGTCTAGGGAGAAATAGAAACATGATATATGTTGTAAATTATCAAACTGTTTTATCTAAGCGGAATGCGCAAACGACATCTACATAGATTAATTATTTTGATATATATTATTTATATAGTGTTGTATAATTTACTACATTTGTTTAAATTCACACAACGCGTGAGGACTCCCCTAGTTTTTAATAAGATGCTTTTCATCCCTTTTCATGTTCCCGTTTCATGTCATTGTATCCATCTCAGTGCAACATTATTCCTAATAGGAAACGAAAGGAAAATAAAAACATAAACACTTTTGATGTTAAAAGGAAAAGTAAAACCGAGAACCGACTTAGAAGATTAATATTTACTTATTTAATTCCACTATTGTCCAATGTCCATTAAGAGAGCAAACAATTTGATGTTTATTGTATCATTCCAATGTTTTCCAGAAACTTGGCAAAGATCACACTAAAGATAGTTCCTTGGAAGGTCCTAGAAGTTTTCACCTACTCTTTTGGGGAGATCATTCATATGTTTTTGGGATTAATGCAAAAAAACCCACCAACTAATTTTATTTTTCAAGAAAACCCACCACCTGAATAAAATACAAATCAAACCTCCGAACTCTATTGTCACCCGCAATATAGGCCACCCGTGTATTGTCGACGTGTCTTAGATGAAACACATCGTTTTGAGCACAAAAACGACACACACTCTAAGAAAACGCTGTGTTTTCTTCTTTCTTTTACTTAGTCGATTTCTTCTCCCTTACCCCCGACAAAATCGAATTAAAACAGACAAAATCGAATTAGTCGATTTCTTCGTGAATTGGGGATTTCTCATGGGATGCTCGAATCCTTAATTTTCGTGGGTTTCTACTGTAAATCCGAGAGACGATGAGGTTTATTTTCTGTTCTTTCTCCATTTTTTCTACGATTGGGATCAAAGGTTGCTATATCTGAGTTTTGATTTGCTTATTTTTGTTTGTATTGACTTGCTCATTACTGGGTTTTCAGTTTGGATTTGTGTTTCCATCTACTCTATCCCCATTATTTGTTATATTCGGCTTTGATTCGGCACTACCTCCATTATTTTTCTCGGTTCTTACTTGCTTTAATTTCTGGGTTTTTGACTTGTGTTTCGATCTTCAGTTTCGATTTGTTTTTCCATTCTGGTGGTTACTGGTGTGGAGACGCGTATCTTGGTGGAGAGCCATATGACGCTGGTAAACATGTTGGGGAAGGGTTATGCATCAGTACGATTCACTGTGTAGTGGTGGAATGCATCGGGTATGACAAAAATATGCGGAAGGTTTCATGGTTTCCACCAGAATCTCCAGAGAAGAGAGAAGACCTTGATGACGATGCGGCATTATGGAAAGCGGTGCATTATGGCATCGGAGCTGGTGCTTTAACTCTCTTCGTGGTTCGAGAAGATGATCCAGATATAAGTATGCGTTATGTGAGGTCATTATCTGATGATGATGGTGATGAGGAAGGTGATGTAGAAGGTGATGCGGAAGGTGGTGGAGCGTTAGATTCTGATCTTGCTGAGTTTGAGCAAGAAGCCGATGTGAATGTTGATGATTATCAGGAAGATGATGACGACGACAGTCTTTGCAATGAAAGAGTAGAGGTGGATGAGAGCAAATACCGTAATTTTTTTCTTGGACAAGAGTATAAGTCCATCATGAGCTTCAAGTCTGTTGTGCTTAAGTATGCTTACAAAAATAGGAGGGACATCAGGTACCACAAGATCGACAGTAAGCGTGTTGTTGCAATTTGCTCAGATGGAGCATGTCCTTGGAGAATATCTGCTACAATAAACAGTAGCTCAACTCATGTTATTGTCAGAGCATTGCACAATGAGCATGACTGCACTTGGCAAGGTAAAGTTTCTTTGCTCACCAATGCTAGAATAGCTGAGCTATTCATTGAAGAGTTCAGGTTGAATCCGACATATTCCGCAAACCAATTGCAAGAAAAACTACTAAGCAAGAACATCAATGTGTCATGGAGTATTTGTGAGAGGACAAGACTCAGATGTTTGAAGAAATTTGATGAGGAACAAGCAGAACAATTCGCAAGGCTACATGACTATGTTTATGAGTTGAAAAGATCTAATAAAGGGTCAAGTGTTGAATGTGAGGTAAGAGAAACAAGGTTTTACAGATTTTATGTTTGTTTTGAAGCTTTAAAAGATGGGTGGAGGTCAGCTTGTAGGAAAATCATTCATGTTGATGGGACTTTCTTGAAATGGAGGATGAATGGAATGTTGCTAGTAGCTTGTGGACGAGATCCGAATGATCAAATGTTTCCAGTATCTTGGGCTATAGTTGATGTCGAGAATAAGCAAAATTGGATATGGTTTATGGAACATTTAGTCGATGATCTAGGCTTAGGTCTAGGTAATGGATTGACTATGGCTAGTGATCAGTGCAAGGGTTTGGTTGCAGCTGTTAAAGTTGTTCTCCCATATGCAGAACATAGAATGTGTGCTAGGCATATTTACTCAAATTGGAAGAAAAGACACAGTGGGAATGACCTAGAGGATATGTTTTGGGCTGCTGCAAAGGCGTACTATCCTCTAGAATTTGAAAGGAAGATCAAAGAATTGAAGGAATATGACCCTGCTGCTCATACTGATTTGAAGTTAGATGTCTTCTCTCCATGGACTAGGTCAGTTCTCATCTAGTACTCTTACTTGTACTATTACTTGAATTATTTTATGACTTAAACATTTCTTGGTTTTCAGGGCTTATTTCTCGGAATATGCCAAGTGCGATTCTGTTGAGAATAACCTAGGAGAGTCTTTTAATGCTGCAATAAGGACTGCAAGGACAAAACCTATTGTTCTGATGCTAGAGTCGATAAGGAGGGGTGTGATGGTCTGTAATGAGAAGAAAAGGTTAGAAGCAGAAAAAGGCAGAGGAGATTACACGCCTAGGGCTTCTGCTCTACTTGATCAGCAAATTAACTTAGCCAAATATTGTCGACCTTTACCTTGTGGTCTTGGGAAGTATGAAGTCGGCTATTTCAATGATAGCTACATAGTACATCTGAAGAATGAGGTTTGTTGTAGTTGTAGATTATATCTGATCAGTGGAATCCCCTGTTGCCACATTGTTTCTGCTCTTAGGCTAGAAAAGAGTAGAGACCAAAACCCCAAGTCCTTGATATATGATGGATTTAAGAGAGAGAAGTTGCAGAGATGTTACCTTAATCTCTTGAAACCAGTGAATGGTATGAATCTGTGGAAGGTTACAACAGAAGAGAAGGTAAAACCACCTCCTTATAAGCAGCCTCCTGGTAGGCCTCCAGGTAAAAAGAGAAAAAGAGAGAAAGGAGAACCAAAACCTGGTAAACTCCCAAAAACAGGAATCAAAATGGTACAGCTCGAGGATCAATGGCTTGGTATATTATTTTTGATTAACTTTACGCTTGTTGATTTTTTCTTGGATTGTGTTGTGCAGCACTGTCGCATTTGTGGTCAAGAAGGACACAACATAACCAACTGTAAGAATAATCCAGCTCCAAAGCCTCCAAAGAAGCCACCAGGGAGACCGCGCAAGCATCCAATAGAAGGCTCTTCTTCTCAACCTGCTGCAAAGTCATTAGGTTGGAAGGCATGGAGTGATGTTGATGTTGGATCATCTTCCCAACCTGTTCCAAATGATGAGGAATATGAAGACCTACCAAGCCTCTCGTCTGCACCTCCAAAAAAAAAGCGTGGGAGACCACGGAAGAATCCAATGGAAGGTTATGGCGTTAAACGATCTAGTGCTCGAGGATCTTCTCAACCATGAGAATTGAACATTTATGTCTCTTTTGAACCTTAAGTAATGTTTGTTTCTCTCTTTTGAACCTTAATGTCTCTTTTGAATCTTAAGTAATGTTTGTTTAATGTCTCTTTTGAACCTTAAGTAATGTTTGTCCATTTAACTCTCTTTTGAACATTTAACTCTCATTTTCATCTGATCTCAACTCACTTAAACCCTCGTTTATCCTCTTCACTCCATTCTGCAGCAACTCCATTCCTCTACAAATTCCTTCAGGAAGTTTCCTTTTCTTGCTTTGTCGTTTCTCTACTTCCATTGATCTCTGGAGTCTTCCTTCTAAACGCTTTTGCATTGTTGCCTTAACCTCTGTGCCTTCTTTCGCAAGTAACTCGAGTTCCTCTTGTGAAGGTGTGATTGACAGAAGCGCTCGTTCTTTCTCCAAGAACATCTTTAATTCTGACATGAACCGCTCTGTTTTCGCCTCTTTCCCAGAAGCTATATCAAAGGCTAGATCATTAAAATGCAGAGTGCTATTTCTTTTGATCCCAATTGTAGAAAAAATGGAGAAAGAACAGAAAATAAACCTCATCGTCTCTCGGATTTACAGTAGAAACCTACGAAAACTAAGGATTTGAGCATCCCATGAGAAATCCCCAATTCACGAAGAACCCTAATTTTTTGTCTGTTTTAATTCGATTTTGTCGGAGGTAAGGGAGAAGAAATCGACTAAGTAAAAGAAAGAAGAAAACGCAGCGTTTTCTTAGAGTGTGTGTCGTTTTTGTGCTCAAAACGACGTGTTTCATCTAAGACACGTCGACAATACACGGATGGCCTATATTGCGGGTGACAATAGAGTTCGGAGGTTTGATTTGCATTTTATTCAGGTGGTGGGTTTTCTTGAAAAAAAAAATTAGTTGGTGGGTTTTTTTGCATTAATCCCAATGTTTTTTTGTAGAAACTTTACAACAGCTACCGTTACTTCAACTAATGTAATGGTTCGGAGTTGTCAAACTGTTACAAAGTTTAAAAAATATTAACTAAAGTTAAAAAATGTCGAAACATACAAATATAAGTGATTACTATAATCACACTATACAATCACATATCCACGGCATCCACCGGAAGTGATATCGCCCTGTAAAGAAGAGGAAGCGAAGCTGAGTTTCCCGGCGTAACAGAGATCTCCGATTGTGTCTTGCAGATCGTTTGATCTCTTACTTCCATAAGCTGAATCTTATGTCTTGCTTTAAGCCATCTCAATTCTCGCCTCATCTCATTCTCCGACCACCACCCACTTCTAACCTTCCTCAAGCTCTTTTTTTCTCCATCATTAGAATATGAATCTCTCAAACCCCAAATATCCGCAAACCTACCGTGAACCGAAGAACAACTTTTGTCATCAGAGCTATCTAACTCATGATGATGAGATATTTCTCCTGATGATACAGTCTCTTGTTTATATTCGTTTGAAGCACAATCTCCACAGAATCCTGCAGTGTTGTTGTTTACATTTTGGGAACATTTTGTATCAGTTTTCCAATCAGGGACCAATGCAGCAATCTCTGCATCGATCATCTCTGCAATTTTCGCAACATCTTGATTCGTTATGTCGAGCTCATATACCATCTCAACCGCTACACTCCATGCAGTGTCAATAGCTGTCTCAAACGGGAAGTAAATGTTCCTTATTCGTCCTGCAAATTCACAAAAGTCGAAAGCGTTTTACGGTTTTATGACCGATGATCTTAAAACTAACCGAAAAGATTGAGACTTTACCTTCTGCATCAGAGATTCTGAGCCTCAAGAATATCCCATCATTGTCGTTTCTCTTCCCTTTAATCGAAATGTCAACATGGTCCTCATCATCAT
The DNA here is from genome assembly GCA_004349715.1 of Crucihimalaya himalaica. Classification (NCBI taxonomy): domain Eukaryota; kingdom Viridiplantae; phylum Streptophyta; class Magnoliopsida; order Brassicales; family Brassicaceae; genus Crucihimalaya; species Crucihimalaya himalaica. The sequence goes on from SMJT01000068.1 coordinate 725,030, forward strand.
TAGCGAAAAGATCGACCTCACATATTTGTGACGGCTCATACTGATCATGGTAAAGAGGCTCATCAATCAGAGGTTGTCTAAGGAAAACACCAGTTTCATCATAACCATTATAGTAATCAATGGGTCTTATATCAAAGCCATCCACATTATCATCTTGTAGAAAAGGGTCTTGTAAAAGCTCCAATGCCGTGAGCCTACACGTCACAGTGGCTAAACACTTCTCAACAAACTCACGAACCTCAGGGTCCTTCACTAAGTAAAAAGCTTCAGGCTTTTTCCCCTGAAATGAAGAATGTAAAAAGAAACAAGACTTAACCCTCAAATTGACTTCAAGAACAAGCAAATCCAAGATCACTTTACCGAGGTAACTTTCTTGTAGATTTGAGCAGGGTGAGTGCACTCGCTGTAAGGATAATCAAAAGTGACCATCTCCAACACGCACATTCCAAAAGCATATACATCAACCAACTCATTGTATTCCTCATCATATACTTCTGGAGCCATAAACTCAGGGGTTCCTTTACAACACACAACAAAGTAAGGTAGGTCCAAACTGTTTTTAAAGTCTTTATATCACAATAATGTGAAAGTTTTGAAGTACCAACGCAACGAACGGCATGTGATTTACGAAGAATCGCAGCGAGTCCAAGGTCGCCGATCTTGACTTCACCTTGGTTTCCATTGATAAAGATGTTATCACATTTGAGATCTCTATGGATAATTGGTGGAGAACGACTATGAAGATAGAGAAGCCCTTTAAGAATCTGCTTGCACCATTGCTTCACTGCTTTTATATTCACCCTTCTATGTCTCAACCTATACCTACAATAACATAAAACAGAGCAAAACTAAAATCTAAAGATTTAAACTTTGAAATACCCATGAATCATAAAGAACTAACAAAGACATAAAACTTTGCTTACTGTCTGAGAGTACCAGAGGTGAAGAGTTCAGTAACAAAATTGATCGACAAATTGGTGGTATCAACCCAAGAAGTGTAGAATTTCATAATGTTTTGATGATTCAAAGTCTTGAGAAGATGAATCTCTCTGAAAAACTTCTCTAATTCCTCAGGGTTTCTTGTGAAATTTCGAAGCTTAACTTGGTTCCATGCTACTTCTATCCCTTCATACTCATCAAACGCTCTGTACCTGATATTTTATAAACCAAAGAACAGTGATTGAATTAAGTAACCAATTCCAAACCAACAAAGTAAAAATAATAAATTAAACAATAACAAAAAATGTTTTTTTTTTTTGAAAAGTTTAATCTCAAAGAAAGACAGAGAGAAGATGCATGCGATTACACTGTCTTCGAAGCGCCTTTACCAAGTATTTCATCGTACTTCCCAAACAAAAACAAAAACCAAAGTCAAAATCTTCATTGGGTTAAACAAAAATCAAAAACTTAGTCAACAAAAGATGAACATTTCAATTCAGAAGAATCATTACTCTTCCATATCTTCCAGAAGGATCAATTTCTACATACTCAGAACAATTTTCAACCAAGCTTTCTTCACCATTCATGCTTCTTCTTCTTCTTCTTCTTATTATTATTATGTTGATTGAATTTGGGTTTTTTGGGTTATTTATTCTGAAGGAGAGAGAGAGGGAGAGATGTATGGAAATTTGTGGAGATGGTAGAAGAGGAAAAGATTAAATGTTTAAAGAAGAAGAATATATAAGGAGACAAGTGTTTTTTTCTTTAAGTGCCCACCTAAGTGACAATTATCAGACAACTAGTTAGGCTTCTTACCCAATCACACTTTACCAACACCATGCGTCGGTTTATTTCGGTTAACAAAACCGGTTTTGTTCGGTTTATCCAACCAATAGACGCCAAATCCGATATAAATACCAAAACCGTACTATGTTTCTTAATAAAAGGAAAACGGCATTCAACTAACTTCAACTTACATTAGTACGAACTATACATAAATTCAAATATTCGATATAATTTATTTTTTTTGGTCAGCTAATTTAAGGAAAAATATGTCTTAGTTGTTTGAAAAACTTGGCTTATTATACAACTTGAAAGGTGTGAACAAAGAATCTAAAGTGTGGATTTAAGACCACATAATAAGCTATGCGTTGTTATAAAGCTGTGATAGCTTTGGATAAGCTAAATTCCAAAAAACCGGATCATTCCAAACCGGTACGTCGAGAACCGAAGGAAATGCCAAAAGGCAAAATCAAAAAAAAAGTCGTAGGTTTATCGAACACTTGTGTTTTGGCATTTGTCGTGTAGTGAAGCAGTTAGTGTCACGGGTTGTGAGAAAGTGAAAAGAGGAGCACATGGAACTGAGTCACGGCAGCTACACAGAGTCTCTTTTTTGGTGATGATTTGAGACACATTTGGACCAACCATAACTCATACTTTTTGTATAATTTGTTAACTTCTAAGTGAAATTTTACATTTTGGAATCGCTAGATCATGTACTATATTGTTGCTTTAAAGGTAAAAAAGTACAAAAATTCGTAGAGCTTTTTATTTTAAGTGTAAGTGTAAGTGTAAACTTTCCTCTTCTATGTGTTAAGGTTATGCATGACCACCCGAAAAGAAGAATACTAGCGATTGAAATTTATTTTCAGCTAAATCCTAAGTTTTTAGAACGATATAAACATTTTCTGTTACAAATTTGACAAAATAAATAAATTTCTGCGAAGTTAAGATTGTTCAATCATCGTAGTTATGAAATTAGATGGATTGAAAAAGAGTAACAAGCATGTGAATAATAAATTGTAGCTTGATCTAACTTTTTTAATGTTGTAATCTTCTATATAGCTAGATTATTCCGTATGATGTAGTGTATATTACGCCAAAGTTGTGAACGATGTTTAACCACAAGGACTCTTAACTCTTTGGTATCATTATCTTTGTTTTGGCAGTAGACCTCTGCTTCCACACGACCCTTAGTGCATGTAAACATGCAAAACATACATAGGAGTGATTAGAGTTCTGACTGCATATTAGTTAATTTTCATGCACATATAACCTAATATATATAAAACCAAAACACTTAAACATTTCTCTGTCTTCATTACAGAAAACTTCCCTCTCTCTGTCCTTTCTCCTCATTCTCTCTAGGTTCTTGCCGAAACCACCTTCGCCACGACGCCACCATGCACCGCGCTGCTGCTAACTCCTCTTCTTGATTATATTCCTCTTCATTTATGTGAGTTTTCTTACATTTTTTGTTTTTAGTCCATATATATGAATTCATGACTCTCTAGTTATATATGAGAATTAAAGTAGATGAAGCTTTAAAAGTTCGCCGGAGAAGACCATTTTTCGATTTCTTTCTGGCAATACTTGTTGATCAATTCACATTCTTAGCTTTCTTGATCATGGTTATAAGGTTGTTAACATGTCTTGGAGTCAGATTTTAGGTGGAAAAGGGAATGAAGCTCCCAGAATCATAAAACAGAGTTATTGAAATCTAACTATTGGTTTGATTGGTTTAGCTAGAGAGTTTACAAGGAAAGCTCTCGGATTGCCAAAACTGGACCAGTCAACCTTGTTGACTCCCTTAACCAGTAAGTTAACCAATCAATTAACTGAAACTCCAGATAAATGAGTGAATTTCTATACTACTATTTGAGCAATGTTGAAAAGAAAAATAACCAGTTTTCATGTGTTATATTACATGAATTGCCGTTGAGAAAATAAAAACTAGAGAACAAATATTAAACTCTCATTAATGGCATTATATTATATTAACTATATGTTCATTATTTCCTTAAGTATTATTAATTTAATAATTTTTTTTGTCAACAAAAAATCTAGTACCAAGAATTTAAGACAGACTCAATTATTTTTGGATAAGAATTTTTTTTCATCTTTAAGTTTATCAAATGATATTTTACAAGAAAAAATAAATAATTTAGAAAGTAAAATTTTCTTGGAAAAAATTAGTGAACTTTTTATCCAGTTATCAATAATAGGGAAAAAACCTTAAAAATACACCAACTTATTTACTTTTGGATGTTTAATACACGAACTTTATTCGTTGCCCGAAAAATACATGAGATTGTATACATTGGTTATTAAATACACGAAATTTCAAATATTTTGCTTTTTACACACGACGCTAACGGAAAAGTTAACGGTGGATAATCATGAACTTTCTCGTTAACTAAAAATTACATGAATTTCTTAGTATTGGAATTTAAATACACGAACATTAAAAATTTGTGCATTTTACAAACGAGATTTAAAGACACTAACCGATATGTTACTTCTCTTCATCTTTGGTCCTCCTCCTTCTCCATTCCTCAGCTCCGGCCTTGATTCCAATAAAGACCACTCAATGATTCCGATGCTGTTCAATTTGCTATACATATCTTCTTCATCATCTTTGCTTACACATTTCCTGTATATAAACCATGAAATGCTACATTTTCCCGTCGTCTTGATTGCTTACCAGCGTTTTGATTTAGATTTTTTTTCTTCTCCTTTGTTTCCATGACATTTGAGTTTATCGTTGCACCCAGAGAAATTTTCGAATTTGATACCGATTGACATCGTCTAGCTTCATCGCAATTTTTCTAATTAAATTGTATCTATCTAGGCTTTTCCGTCTCCTCGATAAGGAAGGTTGAATGTAGTCTCGAGTTTGATTAGATTCGCTTGGGATTATGATTGACGGAGACGATGGTTTTCCCACAACTAATAGCATCGATGGCGACACAGGAGGTTCAATTTAAATATGCATGTCTGATCGATTATTTGGAGTGTTTTACACAATCCGGATTGATCTGAGTTTTATCAAGTTAATTCATTTTAACAGTCGTAAGCAGTTTCGTTATTGTCTTTAAATCTCGTTTAAAATACACAAATTTTTAATGTTCGTGTATTTAAATTCCAAATTTAAAAAATTTATGTATTTTTTAGCTAACGAGAAAATTCGTGTTTATCACACTTAACGATCGTTAATTCTTCCATTAGTGTCGTGTGTAATATGCGAAATTTTTGTAATTTTGTGTATTTAATAACCAATGTATACAACTTCATTTATTTTTCGGGTAACGAAAAAAGTTCGTGTATTAAACATCTAAAAATAAATAAGTTGGTGTATTTTAAAGGTTTTTTCTCTCACTAATATTATCTACAATATATAATATTTTGTATTGTATATGTTAAAACAGATGTCATGTGATTGAAACCCTGAAAATAAGTATTAGCCTAAACAAATTATATATTACATTAATTAAATTAAATTTTTGGAAAAAGATACTAAGACTTAGATCCTACACATTGTCGCCGGAGGAAATATTCTAAAAATCTCTAAATAATTTAAATTTTAAAGTATATGTTGGATAATTTTAAAGTATATGTTGAAAATAAAACTAAAATTATCTTAAAAAGGAGAAAAATAAATTGGATAAAAAAGACATAAATATTAAACATATAACTATTAGTAAAAAACTTAATCTTCAAAACAAAAATTTAAGGTAAAAATAATTATAATTATAAATATATATGGCAAAAAGAAGCAATTGTAAGTAAAAAAAAGTATTAAATAAAATGCATAATTAATCAAGATAACCTTGCAATATATATGTTCAAATGATCATAAATATAACTTTTTTTTATGAAAATTATGATAAAAAGAAGCAATCCTCATAAGCATTGATTAGTTGAAACAATTATGGAGAAGAGACATGACCATAAGTTAAAAAATATTGAACAAAAGAGTTATTATGAGTAGACTCAATTTTATAACAAAAGAAAAATCATAAATAGAAAAAATTATTTAACCATTGATAAAAATGTATCAATGAAAATTTATAAAAAAGAACACAATTTTCTAAAAATAAAACCATTAATCAATTAAAAATTAAAAATTAAAGAGTTACAAATGCAAACGTAGAATACATATTTACAGTGATAAAATTTCTACATTATTTTAATCATTTCAAAAATATGTAGTTGATCAATAATTAGACGAATTTCTTCAACCTTAAAATGATGTACGTTAAGAAATAATTTAGAGTGTATAGAATAAAGATGAATATTAAAATCTTAATTATTTGGATTCATCATAAAACAAAAAAGAACACATACTTGATAATTATCTAGAAAAAGGATAAATATTAAATTTCAAAATCATGAACATTTAAATAGATACTGTACAACTGTTTGTAAAAGACACAACTTTTAAAACGAAAAATTGTAATTAAAAACGCGAACAAAACATGGTGAAAATACTTTACTTTAAATAATTTATAAAAAGACATAACCATAAAAGATAATTTAAAAATAAAATAAAATATATTACGAAATATTACAGTGAAAAAATTAAAAAACACAACCGTAGAAATAACTTTTCAGATTATTATAATAATATATATAAATTTAATATAACTGCATCATTCTATTTCACTGAAACTGGAGAGTTCATCAACATTTTGTATATGCACTCAGATTATTTCCTTTTCCTTTTAAAGATTTAGCAAAAGATCTTGGTCTCCGTCAACGAAGAAGATCAACTAGTTGCATGTGGAAATGATTTTATTGAATTGACTCGATTTCACTATTTATTTATTCTTTTTACGAAAGAACTTCATGACTCTCAAATATTGTACCTTATGTAAGATTAAACAAATGTTAGAGACTATCTTAGTGTTCCATATGCAATCAAACTTCGATCTCTTTAGCGACTATCTTATTAATTATTTTTACTGTTATACTACTTTACTTTTTATATACTACCTTATTTTCTTCTTCTTTTTTGTCGGCAACGCAACCCAATGTACTGTTATAACTTTGAACCGACGTAGATATTTTTTTCCAACACAGTTCTTATTCTGAAACTGTTGATTACGCTCCTTGAAGCATTTGTTTAAGGATGTGCCGGTTTTGTCTTTATATCATATGATTGCTATGAGTATGTATATTTTCCAAAAACGAAGACCTCTTTTACTTGTTGAAGCTTTGGTTCCTACTTCACATTTTCTATACAATCTTTGGTATTCATTGGTTCAATGTTACTGTGTAAAATCAATCGTTATCACTAAAAAAAACATGGAAACAGGAAGGTTTAATTAACTTAACCCATCATGCCAAAGCATTCTCGTGTTTAGTGCAAATAAGAAAACTATCCTATTAAATACTCAACGTTGCTAACAACAAAGCAAGTCTCACGTAAATCTAGTTGATATTGTCACATAATTACACATTAATTTTTTCATCTCTTAGATAATGATCCCTTTCCTACTGAATTTATCTCTCTTAAGAAATTCCATAACCGTCGACAATTTAGAAAATCGAACGAATGTTTTGGTGTAATCCCTACCTTCAACATATAATGTGGTAGAGCATTATACCGGAACAAGTTTTAATTTGGTTATCCATTGTCTAAATCATTACATTCTTCTTAGTTTTTCCTCCTTATTTATATAAATAAATTAGCTTAAACAATTTATAAGAAACGCAAAATAAAATCAACCGCAACTTTCCAACTAACGTCAACCCAACCGACACAAGCCAACAGTCTCCACGACAATCCAACTTCTATTCACTAGCTCTCCTTTTCCCATCAAACTTTATCTTTTTGTTATGTCTATACCAATTATGTATACTTGCTTTTTTGTTCCGCAAACATATATATCATAGATGATAGATACTATAGCACATTTTCATATACACAATCATGCTCATATCTAATTATTTCCCAGAATAATGCAATCTTTCTATGTATACCGACAGAGCCATGACAACCCTCGTACAAGTAAGGCGTATGTCTTGGGCTCCAGCCATTATGCATAAAATTAGAGCCAGGGTTTTTATCTTAATTAGTGACATAAGGTTTGAACATTGAATATATAATGAGCACTAATCACTTTTTTAGTTATTATTCATCATTATTAGTTTCATCTTTTTCATAAGATTATTATTTTATAATCTACTGTGTGGTGATTATTTTTTATATAAAAGGGGTAATTTAAAAATAAAACCATCTATGACGCTCAAAAGTCTAACCGCAGTTCGCAGCTAATGTATATACGTCATGCAATACATATATCATGATATATGTATATAGTTGTTAATCGCGAGTGATTACAAGAACCGTATGGGAAAGAGAGTCTCTGTGTATTTATATTATATGTACACGTACGTGAGGAGAGAAAACAGATATATGAATCATGCTGATAAGAACTTTCTTCTTCGTTTCGACCTTGAGCATGAACATTCGAGGTATGAACCCTCTGAACCAAAAAGAGAGTAATGAAATCGATTCATTATTGTTTGAGTTGCAAAGTGTGTGGATGAGACTCCACCAGTATAGACCACAAAACATGCACATCTTCGTATGGACATGACTTAACGTCCTCGTATAATATGTATATCCCTCTTCCTGCACATTTTACAACTATTTACATCAACACAAAGAAATGCATGCATATCTATAATTTATATAAAACCAAAAAAATACATGTTTATATATAGACATATAGCAAACAAAAACTCATTTTTCATAATTTTCCATCAGAAAGAGTATCCGATCCATAGAACCAAAAACGAAAGAGTATATATGATCGACACATGCATCTCTGTATACATACATATTAATACCAGAAATATATATAGAATGTATATATCTATTATCGAGAAAGAGAGAGAGAGAGAGAGCATACTCTTCTTTTGAGCAGAATTGACGCTAAACCATAGTTTCTTCAAGGGAGAGAAGAAGGAATGGAGCCACCCCATTTCTTATACAGTGCCTTAGGCTCTTGCAAATATGAAATATTTATTACACTTATCTTTATATATATAGATATAGATATATTTATATAAATAATATGTAAGGACCCAACTCAAGAAACCAACCAATGACGGTGCTCCACCTTGGATAATAAGGAACGCAGGCAACCACATCAACGTGTTTTATATGTTCCTTTTTTTAAGTATGGCCCAAGCCACCATCTCCATCTTTCTTCCATTTCCTTTTCTTTTTTCTTTTTCTCTTTTATCGTTTACTCTACAAATTCACTATTAAATAAGTTTCCAAATACTTTTAACCGTGACACATGGATCCCATCTCGATTAAATGTAGTAGTTTATTAGATTTTCTATTAGAATTCATGAGTTTTGATGAAGTATAACGCAATATCGAGGAAGAATGATGAAACTGTGACTTAATGTTTTATTGTGATGGGGTCTCTTTGGTATTAGGTGTTTGTCAAACATCTCTCTCTCTCTCTCTCTCTCTCTCTCTCTCTCTCTCTCTCTCTCTCTCTCTCTCTCTCTCTCTCTCTCTCTCTCTCTCTCTCTCTCTCTCTCTCTCTCTCTCTCTCTCTCTCTTTGAAGCTCACTTGTGCCTCAAGAACAATCCCATTTCACCTATCATGTTTTCTCTTCACACTTCTTCTTTCTATATATATATTTATATGAATGATTTTATCACCTTATATAATTTCATTGTTATGTTTCATTGCTTAATTATGTACACACGCATGTCTAGTATTGTAATGAATTAACAAAACTGAAATTTTATAATTTCTCCAGATATTTTTGACTAGTTTTTTCTTTCTATTGGTGATTAGTGAATATATTCATATAGGTTTTGTTGCTTCAGTACCAAATAAACCACGGTTGATTTCTTCTAATATAAATTTACTTTTGTATATGATGACATTCATACCACTTATTTCGAGCAGAACAATTATATTTTGTCATCTTTTGAGTTATCCATCTCATATATTAAGTTTATAATTTTTTGGAGAGAAATATAATTTAAAATGTTCATTTATCATTTTTTTTTTGTAATGACGAAGCTAAAAAAGACTCAAAGTTTTGGATTTCAAGAATTTGCATGGTCTTGATAATGGACAGATTGAAATAACATATTAAAAACGTGGATTAGTAGTAATTTGTTAAGTTCTCGACAATTTTGTTTTTGTTTTTGTTTTTGTTTTTGTTGAGTTACCGATCAAAGATACTCTACCACATATCAGAGATATCATGTTACCAAAGAGAATTCAGCTACAGTTATGTATATCCTGCGATACATATATATAATTAATGACGAGCACGTACTTTCATATGTGTTGAAAAACTTTATTTTCATGTTAGTATTTAATGACCTATCGACTTAATTGTCTATTCAATTAATATAATTTTTTTTTTGAAGCTCCTTTAACCGACAAGGGTTAAATACTTCACACCAAGTTTGTCTTTTGATTTCTATAATGCGATTACTATAGATTAATGGTGGTAAGATTTTTGAAGATCTCTAGCATGGTATCTATAGAGACGTTCGTCGGAATCATACGTAATCATATGTGTTAAAATGTTTATTGTGAATGTAGTGTAAATGAAATTGTTTGTCATAGATTTTTCATCGCAAAGATATTTTGGAGTCGTCTATAAAACAATTTGTCATATTTTATATATGTTATAGAGATTTAGATTTGTTTCTGTGAATAATATATTTTTTTTTTTGTAATGATGTAAATGATCTAAAATGGTTTAAGTTATATTTAAGACATAAATTTTAAAATAATGGACAATGAACCAATGAGTTGGCCAATCTCAGTAAACTGAAAATTGTAGATTCCTGTTAAAGGTACACCAATTTGGACCAACCTCTAAAGATGATTTTACTTAGGAGAAAATGAAATAAAATTGAAGAAAGAGTAAAAATGGAAGCAAATGACATATGTGGAGAGACAGCTGTGGTAATGTTAGGGTGCCTTAGAAGTCGCCAATCTCCTTTTTCTTTCCTTACTTTAAAATCAATCTAACCATTTCTAATAAATATACACATATACACGAATATAGATAACATACATACATACAACATTTTCTGATATATTCACGAATATATATAGATAACTTCCCATTATTTTTGAAACAGTTTTTTTTATATGAAGATTAATGGGTCATGGGTGCATCTTGAATATACATAAAAAACCTTATGTGTAACTAACTTCTTCTCCTTTTGAACCAGTGATTACAAAATATATATATATATATATATATATATATTATTTATTTATTTAAATAAACAACTCAATACCACAAGCTAAATACAGTATCGAAAAATTAAAACACTTTTTGCATAATCATTAGTGTCAGTATTCTATTTCTTTCACTTCTTTAACTTAGGGGGGCGCTTAATCTAGAATTGATTTGATATGTTGAAAAGATTAATAAGTATCATGTTGATTTTAACATTTCGGATTATCATAAAGTTTTGTTTGTTGACTTCTTGTATTCCTTACTGCGACAAATATATTACTTGGGATTTATTAAATGTCATGTCACTCATGTCTAATATCTGATTTATTTACAAAATGATTTAATGAAATTGTAATTTGTAAGGGGCGGGATTATTTTATGACACGTGGACGACACATATATAAGAATAATCCGTGGAAAAATCGACAGTTGATTCAACTTCTCGAATGACCGAAATGTATAGGCATAGACATAATAATCTGAATTTAAAATTTTAAAATATCCGAAGAGATTCTATATTCAAAACTCAAAAAAACCATACTCAAACCCAAACAGATATCTAAACATGCCCATAATATAAATAATATATCAATAATACTTATAATTGTAATAACTCAAAATTTTAAAATATTCGAGTTTTCGGATATTTTTGAATATTTCAGTTATTTTCATATATATTCAGCTACAAAAATTTTAATTTTACAGTATTTGGGTAAATTTAAATCCGAACCCGAACTGAACTTAAAATATAAAATATCCGTTCGAGTTTAAGTGAAACTTCTCCCCAAATGAAAACCATTAGAAGTATTTTATACAGGCCCCAACGCTCTAATCCGCATAAAAAGCTAAAGAGATCGTAATACCAATTCATCTCATCGGACTACCTCAACAAGCAGTTACCACATTCTAATCAGAGTTCCTAGTAACTATAATTAAATCCTTACAACTTATCGCAAGCTTGCATTAACGCTCCACATGGAATAGATAAAACGTTAAATATATTATGTACTCGTATTAAAAGATTGATGTGATATTGCATGAGCTATATATGATTGCACAAAAGTAGTAGTCATCTAGGAGTTTTCACTTGAGGAAAATTGATTGTTACTCCAAGTCAGCGATTTCAATTCTTTCCAAACGCAAAATTCACTAAATCAATCATTTGGCCACCAAATCATTCACATAATCTTTCTGGACTTCAGTATTAATCGGATTTCATGGTCCGTTGATATGAGAATCAGTTATAGGAAGTAAAAGTCTCTGCGACCTAACTCAAATTCTATGGTATCCATTGAACCAGATCACCGGCTTATATATATATATATATATATATATATATAATTGCGCCAAAGCTACCACGACGCCTCACAGTAGTTGAAAGCATCTTACGGTCGGTTTTCAAAGTTCTACAACTAGTGAAACTTGACCTGACTATTAAATTATGGTCATCCGACGGTCCGAGTTTTGGATCATGTATTCCCCATTATAAATATCAGCGATTACATAAAATATAATGCCATGGGATGATGGGCGAGCTAGACAATTGTATGACCGCTTCACACAACACACACTCCACACTAAAAGGTGTTCCGATCTTACATCGGAGATTTTACCTCTTGTATGTTCATCCGTACACAAAATATCTTATTAAAGCCTTGTATCTCCAATCGCATCTGTTTTTTGCAAACTCTCGACCCATTCTGAAAAAGAAAAAAAATCTCTCTTTAGTCGCCTTTAGTTCCAAAGTTCCTTTTTTGAATAGTAACATAATATTTTACATAGCCTTCAGAAGTCAGAACCATAGATTTGGAAATAGTTTGATCACCAAATAATATAGAATAGAATAAGGGCTTATTAGATAGAATAGCCTTTTGTAGGAAGCTAAAATTGGCAAAATCGTGCAGTGTTATTTCTAAAATATGTGATTTTATTATGCATGTTTTTAAAAGATGATATTATGTAAAGTAACGTGTTATGAGATAAAATAATATATATTTTTTCAAAACTGGCTAAGAAAACTCAATCCACTGAAGTTATTTTGTTTACAACTCATAAAATAATAGAACTAAAGTCGATCAATGATGTAAGCATGTATTGTATGATCCGACAAGTGATAAACATGTTGTACGAGCCCGAAAGAAACATCTGTTATACGATGAGCAGGCCCATTAGAGGCCTAACTAAGTCAAACAGTCTCGTCTTATTTTCTCGTATATTCTGATCATTATCCCATCTCCATAGAATCGCTGATAGCTAAATCATCACCGACCTGTCTTGTATATCAAAAACAGTAAAATCTATCATCAAAAACAATTTCGTCTTTTTAAATATCAAAATGTTTTCTACTTCTCCTAAAATAAAACTGTCTCACCTTGGTAACTCCTTAAAATGAACCATCCACCCAAATTTTCCTTAATGATTAAGCATCATAATTACATAATCACTTTGCCTTATCCCCACCACTTTCACATTGTGTATATGGAATAGTGAGGACCATCGATGCAATAAAATCAGATATTTAGATTTCAAATTTTGAAAGGTAGGTCAAATTTTCATCTTCAGTACATTTCTGTAATAATATTTAGTGAACAAATATCACAGATATCAAATCCAAAAATATCTTAAAATGTGGAATGAATTATAGATTGCCGCCAATATATCTTAAATTTTATAATACCAACCGAGTGTTAAAGTTTTTAATTTTAAAATCTACAATCTAAATCTGTAATTTAATAGTTTGTGTTAGTATCGCTGTAATGTCATTACCTAGATCTAAATCTAATGATATAGTATATTGTTGAAAAAAACATGCATGTGTTTAATGGATATTATAAGCAGATATCTATTATAAAAGGATGTCTCATACTATTAATAAATTGTTATTTTGAATTAACGTGTATAATCGCTTTTTTTTTTTTTTTGTTAATCACTTTTTTATTAACGTGTAGAATCGCTGTGATAATCACTTTTTTTTTCTTTTTTTTTTGTTAACTACACAGTTAGGTTAAAATAATATCCCATTATTGGTTTCTCAATTTAGGGGAGAAGAGTTTATAACAACAACATTCGTAAAACCGATTCTAATTGATTAAGCTAGACAACTACAATAAGTACCCTACAATTTAATTTACGAAAATTAAAGAAAACAAGAAAAATGGAACTCAACATGCAACGAGTGGAACTTATCCAGGAAGCTGTAAAAGACATACTTTACATATAACATATTGGTCAATTTTACACAATCCATCTCAAAATCTAGACTATTTATTTTTCAAAAAATCATGATTGATATGACACATAGTATAACTCCTTACTCCCCCAGTGACTTGATTTTGATTTAAAAGCTTAATTAAATGAATTTTTCACAATTACCAATCTCAAAAATTCGGACACTAAAGTATCATAGTACATTGCAATAACAAAAATATGATGTGCTCGATAGTCCTATCGTACACTAGAGCCCAGAGAAGAGTTGTTTTAAGCTAAAACTAAGACGATCATCAATCTATTATCTATATAGTCGTCTCTTTGATCATTATAACTAATTTAGCTGTCCAAAGAAACTTATTTGATCTGTCACATTCTTAAAATATGTTCTTGTGCCTTCACTGTGACATTTGAAGTTAATACAGAAGAGATCATCAATTATCTTTTTGACTTTCTTTGTCGGTGTGTGGACATTAGACAGAAAGCATTAGGAAACGAGCACGTGAACTCGCTTTTTGTATGCTCTTTGCTTTTGGCATGTGGATTTTACTGGATATTTCTGTAATTTACTAACACTAACCACGTACGAGCAAGTCGCCGCCGTGACGACAACGATCTCTTTTTTGTTTCAAGAATATTTACTCTACCATTGTCTTTTTCGTTTGACCCGTTAGGGTTAATGAAGACGGATTAGTAGGATTAAAGCACCTACTTCATTATACATTTTGGTCTATGTTTAAGGAAATTAGTATATAATCAGGTCTACTAATTTACGGATACGATTAAGTAAGAAAGTTGCACGTTTGAACGAAGGAATAATAATTATTTAATAATTAATGTCAATATGAATATATATGGGTTTTTTAATTCTTTGAGCTCACGAGTGTTTCTGTTCTTTTTAAACCCCCAAAAGTAATTAACTCGTATCTGGTGGGGTTTTGGTTAATTGTTGGTGTAGAAAAGACGTTTTAATTTTTTTACTAGATGAAATTAGACATGGGTAAAACAGCTAGCAACTGAAACTATACATTGCACCTAGGATAGAAAATGTGAAGTACAAGTTAAAAAAATAGTGATAATTAGTCACATCAACAATTTCAATCCCAAAATGTTGGTTTTTCAAAATAATATATAGAGGGGATTCTAAAGTTTTCAATTTGAATATTAGTTCACGCCTTCACAATTCGCATTATTTCAAATTTAATTGTGTTTTTCGGTAATTGTCAAATATTAATCAATGTTAGGTATGGAGAAAAATATCTTATTTGTTTTGTATATATCGAAGATACAAATGTAAAGAAAATCAAAACTCATAGAAAGATGTCTCTACTCAACGTCAAAAAAAGATATATAGCTCTATACGCTATTTTAACTATGTACATAATTAGACACATTTTTTTTGCTGAAATGTAACTTCAAACTAACAAGTGTTTCCAAACACAAAGTTAATGACACGCTTAGAACGTTTGTTTTTCTTTTCTAGCTTAACGTTACCTCGCAACGCCAAAAAAAAAAAAAAAACATGGAATTGGTTATGTCATTCTTACCGAGTTATATGGGAAAAAACCGTTTGATCAGAAGAAATTCAGAATTCTTGTTTAGGCAAAAGCATTTAATTGGCTAACGTCACAATCGATCGTTGGAAGTACTTGAGCTAGGTAATATAGACGTTGACTATATATGAACTTAGGTGTTACTAATAAAAACCATATATTCTATTTTTCATTATAATCTACAAGTTCCATCTCTTTTAGCTAGAGAGACCCGACCCGACTTACTCATACGACCGTGGTGAGAACTCAACTTGCAAAATGTAAGCACACTTATAACACTCATTATTTGAAAGATTTAACTTAATTCATAAACCAATGATGATTAAGAGATAAACAAACATTTGACTCGCCGATTATTCCATATAAGTTAAAGAAAAAGTTAAGTTCACACACGAGGAGCCATTTTAACGGCGTTAGATAACCGCCAATGGCGGCCAACGGGTTTTGCTTTAAAACGTTAAACGTCCGCAAAACGACATAACAGCGTCATCATCAGGCCAATAACTTCTCCAACATATGTAAGTTTTATTGCAGAAGCCGTTTTCAGACACAACAACACACTCTCTCTCTCTCTCTCTGTTTCTCTCTATCTATCTCTCTACAAAGGTTTTTTTGGCTACACACACATAACACAATCATTGTTCAGCTCCTCTCTCTTTCCAAAATTTCTTTTTGTTTCTTTATCCACAAACTCTTCGTTTCTTTAGAAACAGAGCAAAGAGGTCATCAATGGGGAAGAAAGACGAGAAAGTCGAAGCTGTTCTTCATTTGGTCAAGAAACAATCTCCACTCACTTTCAAACAAGTACGTTTCATCACTCTTTTCAATAACAAACATGTGTTCATAACAAAAAAAAAAGCTTCGAACTTTTCATTTTTTTACAGGAAAAGTTTTGTAACAGAGAATGTGTTGAAAGATTCTTGAAGGTGAAAGGAGATAATGTGAAGAAAGCTGCGAAACAACTAATTTCATGTCTTTCTTGGAGACAAAACTTCGATATTGGTATGTTTTTCCATTTATTGGTATATGTTTGATTTTAAACAAAACAAAACAAAAGGTTATGTTAAGGCTTTTGCTTATTATATATGTTAAGAGCGACTGGGAGCAGAGGAGTTCTCGACGGAGCTTTCTGACGGTGTAGCTTACATCGCCGGTCACGATGGAGAATCCAGACCCGTTATCGTACTTTCTTCTTTGTTTTCATCTAAAAAATAATATTAACGTTATCAAATGATAATAAAAGTGACGTTGATTTACAGATTTTTCGTTTCAAGCATGATGAGTATCAAAAGCTGCGTACCCAGAAACAGTAAGTTTAGATAATAATTAACTAAAAACATAATCCAGTTTATTGATTGATATTGTTCAAAAACGTATGATGATATTTATTTATTTATTTTGGTAGATTTACGCGTTTGGTGGCGTTCACCATGGAAACTGCGATCTCAAGCATGGCCAGAAACGCGGCACAGAGTGTTGTACTTCTCTTCGATGCAAGTAAGCAAAAGCTTATTTTGAATTACCTTATTATCCCTAGTAGTAACCTTCCAAATTTTTCTGTACTAATGCGTGTCGTATTTTGGGTTTTGTTTGGTTATTGGTTTTCTTATTTTTGGATTTGAGTCTTGTCGAGTACCGGACACTCAGACATGTATGCATTTATTTGTTGTCCCATTCTGTCTCACCTTATGTGTCAACGGGTAAGCATTTTGTAATCGGGCTCTTTTGTAATCACATCATAGTCCCAATTATATTTTTTGAATAAGCAAGTTTTTTTTTTCAACAAAAGTGATTTGAAATTTCTTTTTCTATTTAGGTTTTCAGTAGTTAAGTTTAGCCATCCAAAATGACAATTTCTTTTTCTATATAGTATATGATGTTTTGAAGAAAAAAAACTTATCTGACTATGCAAGTGTTTGCTCATGTTTTGCTAATACTTTTACAATGGGAAAAAGAACTATTTGATAATTAATATTCTTTCGCATCACGCTTCTAAAGATTTATGCTTTTTATTTTCTGTACAAAGTTTTTCTGTTTACCCACCTTTTTCGATTTTCATTCTTTTGAAGAAAAATTAAGTACAATTATTCTCTGCAAAAAAATACAATCTTCAAACTCGATTAGACAATTAATTATTAGTCCCACACACTTAGCTGTACAAAATTGATTAATCTTCCTTTTTTTCTTTTTGTTAATTCCATTATATATAAAAAAAAAAAAACAGGCTTTATCAGATCATCCTCTGCATTTGCAAATTTGCTTTTGGCGACCCTAAAAATAATCTCAGATTATTACCCATGCCGACTTTACAAAGCCTTTGTCATCGACTCTCCCTCTTTTTTCTCTTACATTTGGAAGGTAATAAGTATTCTATAAATCAAAACTCATTAATTGTTATAATTTAATCTCTAATTGTGCCGATAAGCTCAAAGTACGTTTTGTTCGTACTAATTGTCAGGGTGTTCGTCCTTTTGTGGAACTCTCAACGGTCACGATGATAGTGTCGTCGCTAGACTACGACGAACCGCTAGATATCAGCCACGTGTCATCAGATCCTCGATCCGCTTCTCTACGTTTCGATGCATCGTCGATTAAATCAACGGCCACGATTGGTTCGGCTTCTTCAAGATTCGCTTTTACCGTTTCCCACAACTCTTTGAAGCCGTGGTACCTTTCCTTCTCCGACACGTCACCTAATAACGCCGCCGTATCCTCCTCCACCGCTGCTCGAGTTTCTCCTCTCAGCGCACGGTCGCTATCTTTCGCATCTCCGACGGCGCGTGGCTTCAAAGACGCGAAACCAGCTGCATGTAGAAAGAGTCTGTTTCCATCTACTCCGTTGCCGGAGAAGACAAAGACGGTTTCGTACCGGAAAACTCCACGTACGTCTTTTTTTCAATCCCCGGCAATGTTCTTTCGCCGGGAGAACAATGTCGGCGGAGGGGAGAAGTCACGTGAAGCGTTCGTACCGTATCTGAAGTTTTACCGGAGACCGTACGATGAGACTGCGTATAGGGCTAAGCTGCGAGGTCCACGTGGATTTGTGTCAGTCGTGTCTTCGCATAGAAGATGTCGCCACGTGTCTTTATCTCAACGGTTCTAATAAAAAAGACAAGATTAGTGAACGAGTATATATACATTGATGATTGATCTGTTACGAATACTCTTTTCTAGACTACTAGCAGTTTAATACCGTGATATTACCAATGAGCTTCCTTTTTTTTTGTGTTCTATTTAAAAAATGATTTCTGGAATTCGAGCAATATATATAGATGAAAAAAAACATTCAGTAAGATGCTTGTACATTATAAATAGTTAAATAACTTGTGACTTCTAAAATGCAGTATAAATTACGTGTAGGAGTACTAATTACCAACCAATTAAGAGATAGACGAAAGCTAATTATTTCAATATTATAGTAGTGTTACTGTACTACATTTTATGGCATTGACTTTGATACTGACGACAGATTCTTAAGTAAAGACTCTGGAGATCAAATTATGCTCCCAAGGATCATTAATTAACTTCATGTAGAATCTCAACTTGTAAAAACAAAACCTAAAAATGCGCATGTGCGACGTTTGTTGGGAATTCGAAGTTAATTGTTAGAACTAAGACAGCGTGGTCGTGACGTTGAACAATTTATAAAACATTTTTAAATATGTTCTTTCGTGAAAAATAAAGGGAAAAATGTCTAAAAATTTTCAACTTACAAAAAGTTGATAAGTTGACTACTGACAAAAAAAAATTAATAGAGTTAAGTCTCAATCGAAATTTTCTATTTATGTTGTTTTGTGATACTCTAAAACACCGTCGTTTTAGTTAATAAGTATGATAAAACAAAGTTTGGAGTTTCGAATACCTCAAATATATACAAACATTATCAACTAAGCTAAGATGTTTTATTAATAATACAACATACACACATATTCATATATTTAAACGAAAAAACATCCAAAACAAAAATCTAGAGTTTTTGATTAGGGGTTGCACCAAATTAGCCGTCAAAATGATGTTTTTTTTTGTTGGTTATGTATGTATGTTTTTGTCTTGGAGGTAATGGGTTTCCAGTCTTCACCAAAATTTCAATAGTGTCTTATTTGGCAAATTAACGATTGAATTGAAAGATCAATAAAAATTGGTTATTTATTTGTTCGAAAACAAAATTAAAGATTCTTTTCAAACATTTTTTTGCATATTGAGATTTTTTCTATCATTTTTCCTGAAAATTAATTACAAAAATGCATACAATTTTTTGCAATATTTGTCTAAAGTTAAATGTATTTTGCATCAAGCAATAATGTAAATATTAGTTACCCATTATCTTCACACGATTATTAGTAACAAGGTTTGCAGAGACAAAAGCAAATTGGATCTCATCTCATAGTTAAGGAAATCGAAAATAGGAGTGATATACACATCCATTTACGGAAAAACATTAAATTTCTATAAATATTATGGATACAAAAATATTTAAAAGAAAAAATAATGGCTAGGAGATAACTCATTTCGATTAATCTAACTCATTTCAACTTAACTCATTTCAACTTAACTCATTAACTTATCTGATTTATTATTTTCAATACATAAATGTGTATGGACTAGGTTGGACTATAGTTTTGACCCATTATATTGTAGTCAAAGATTCTGCATAATAACACAATTAGTGACGGTCCAACGTTTATGTAGCTTTTGAACATACAAAGTCAACTAACTATATATAGAACTATGTCAATTTTATATTAAGTTTTACCAATATTAGCATAAAAATCTTAATTATACTAGAATAGGGGATTACCCCTAGAAATAGTCAAAGTTTGTGACCTAATAAGAGTCTAATATTTATGTAGAATATGAATTTATGAAGTCAAATAAGTGTATAATAACCTTCCTTATTTCTTTTATTCTTATCTATATTAGTTTACAAATATCTTAATTATACAACTATATATATGGTGCAACTTATTCACACCAAGTAAAAATTTATCCGCTCTTCAAAACTTATTCATCACGGCGAAACTTATCATTCACTTCGTATTCGCCCTTTTTGCTTTATCTTGTAAGAATATACACACCATAGTTTTTAATTCTGAATATTGATTATTTTTATATCATTAATTGACAAAGATTTTAAATATTTTGTATGCAGATTTTTCATCGGTATCTGGATGGGGAAGAAAAATACCACCAGAACCAGACTTTTGTCATTGCCCTGGTGACAGAGATCCAATTGCGATTGTCTTCCTCTAGTAAATCATCAAGTTCGTACTACGTCAACGATAGGTGCTAATACTGATACTAAACAGTTTACACGTAAAAAACTCTGAATGTATTTGATACGTTAATTGAGATAATCTTCTTGAAAATGTGGTTGACTAAAGATCAATGTCAAGTTTATACAACTTTAAAAATATTATAAAATAATGATTATTACTATTAATGTTATTTTAATTTTTAATTTCCATTAAAAGAAAAATAAAATAAAATATAGTGCAAAAAAGCCCATGACAGCCACAAAGTTTAAAAGAAAAGTTACCTTCTCATCCGAGAAGGCGAGAAATAGAAGAGGCTGAGAACAAACCAATCTACACATATAATAGAAACTAAGCAGAATACAAGATCAATCATCTGAATTGAAACAAACTAAACCATGTAGAAAGTAGAGACACATCAGAGGGCAAAGAGCAAACGACGTTGAGCCCTAGAAAATGGATCGAAACGAGCTATGATTATTTTCATTACAACTAGTTTTGCTTTTTCTTATGTTTCTATGCGAAAAAGAGAAAATCATATGAAAAGTATATAATAGGTTTAAATGGTCATGGTTGAAAACGGATGAGTCTCATAAAATATAATAGTTGAGAACTTGAATAGTAACAGTTTAGTCTGACTTATTTTTGAACAAAAAAATAATAATATAATCTTACTTATTAAAATTTTATCAACAAAACTATTAAAATAAAATAATTAAATTCATACTATTAAAATTGATACTAATAAAAATTGGTTAAATTTGATATTTTGAAATTTTTATTAAACATAAGTGGATAAAGGAGTTCAGCCAAAAAAAACTTGCAACTTGTAAAAAATTAAGGGTGGATTTTGAAGTTAATATGTTATATTATCAAACATAATTATCATATAAAATCATTAAACTAATGATTAATTTTGTTTTAAAAAGTAAACTATTTTGACAAAGATATTTGAATTATACGTTAATGTAAATTTATATATATATATATGTATATATACGCTTACAAAAAGCAATAATTATTGCATAAATTATCTTACAAGCAAAAAAAATTAATCTCAGAATTGAATGTCATATTTATTTTCAGCAACGTTTCCCTAGATAGTGAATTTTGTTTTTCAAAATTATTTTCTCGTGAAAAAGCTGAATGGTACCAAATCAAAAATTTTTAAATGGAGTCGAAATAACCAAATATGAATTTGTCATATTCTCTTAAAGTTTAAAATTGTCTAAATTTCTTAAAATAACCAAAAGAACCAAAATTATTGAAAGTTTCACAAAACAAACCATAATTTGTATACATTTTCGATAATTATTTGTTGTTACCTTAAATATCCAAACATTAATTTGATCATTATCCGTTTGGATGATGAGTTTAGGTATCCAAACTATATACTCCCTCTGTTTCATTTTAAGTGTAGTTTAAGGATTCTACACACTTATTAAGAAAAACAATTAAATTTTTTGTTTTACCCTTAATTAATATGTTTAACAATTTTTCATTGGTCAAAACATTTAAACAATAGGGATAAAACTGGAAATTTTTAAAAACATTTGCATTGAAAATCTAAAACAACACTTAAATTGAAACAAATTTTAAAACTTAAAACTACACTTAAAATGAAACAGAGGGAGTATATTTTTTTGGGCTATTATTTGATTTGTTTAAGTTTTAGTTATAATTTTTTATATCATAAATATTGTCACTTAATCTGCGTACCTGTATTATCCCATTGTTTACCCCCTCTCCTCATTTCACAAAAATTTCATTTTACAATTTTATTTTTGTTTTACAAATATTTTTGTTTTGTATTTCTAATGTGATTTTAAAACTAATTTTCTAATTTACCCTTAAGTCAAAGCTATTTTTATTTGGATTTAAGTCATTTTATCTATTTAATTATCTATTAAATAAGAGCATATATAATACAAGGTTTCGTATTCATGTGCAATATGTGAAAGTAACATTATCTGTAAAATGAAAAAAAATATTTGTAAACCATATAATGTCCATATATATATTTCTTTTTTTTTATATGAATTTGAATTTTATTAAGTAATAATGAGAAACTTTGTAGCCATTTCTTGTCAAAAAAAAAAAAAAAAAACAAGAAAGGGCAAAGAGCAATTACTTGAGTTTAGAAGAAGTTAAAGAAAGGTAAGCCAATGTTGCATATATATATATATATTTCTTTTCAGCTAATTTACTTGATATTAAATTATGAACATAAATTTTAATCCACATCAATTCCTTGAACATATATATTATTATATTAAGTACCATTTACATCCAATAGGTCTCTTTATATTTCTGAGGAAAAAATGTTCTCTTTCTCTAAATTGAACCGAATTACATAGGATAAATTTTTGTAACCAATGGTTAATTAACCACATCAAGTTTTTGTTTACTCAATTTTGGTGCATAAAGTTTGATTATAATGGAAATTTAATTTTATACCGATATATATATATATATATATATTTGTAGTGGAACAAATTGTGACACTATAAATTCGATATACATTTCTATGAATTTTTAATATATACTACTAGCACACAAAATCTGTTGAGATCAACATCCATATTGTTGGAGAAAAATAGACTAATAAAAAAATATAAATAGTGGTAGAAAGTAAAGAAAATCAAGGGGGAAAATATTATTACTTTGAGCGACCAGATGAATCATATGAACAATGGATAGTAAGTAACATAAAAGAGTTATAATAGCACGCAAAAACCAAAAGCGAAAAGTAAATTAAGTTAAAGAAAGAGACATAATCACATAATCAAGAAGAGTAACTCTAGATTGAGACACTGTTAGGGATCCCTTTCCCAGTAAGGCCACCTTCTCTCGTGTAATCCGTGGTATTCGGGTATAACAGAGTGTACGGTATGTTAACCGGTCCGGTTCGGTTCTTGAACCTCTTGTCATTGTTTCTCCGTATAATATTGTTCTCTATCAGCTCCAGTTCTTTCCCAAACCGTTTAAACGCCTCTAAAGGCTCATCATCCGCCGTCCAATTCGGTGATTCTCTCTGCCCTAAGTAGATCTCGTCCGTTGAATGCATCGAGAGGATCTCTATGATGGAGATCCCAAGCAGAGTCTGTAACTGCGGCGTGATCGTCTTCAAGAACGCTACGTCAGCGTCTTCTGCCAGTTCAGCGTACTCGTCCGTACCTGGTTCAGGCATAAACCGGCGGCTGACCGTAGGCCGGTTAGGGAGAAACCCGGCGTAAGGATACTGTCCGAAATTGACTGCTGCGTGAAGAGCAGAGGCGATCCAAATGATGATCGTGCAGGTTTCGATAAGTTCGTCGCGGGTTTGCATCGATGGCCACCATGATTCGTGTTGTTTGTCGCCGTGACCTTTGGTTCGGAGTTCGGTCCACCATGATTGGATCTCTATATCGGTTTGAACGGTTTTGTCATTCTTGTAATAAAATGTGCAGTACTCTGTGACCCACGTTTTGATCGCTGACCAAATCTCTAAACCGTCGACCGCAAACGGGTAATCCTCGATCAAAAGCTTAACACCATTGTCGCTATTTGGATCTTCGACAGCAACTCCTCTGCGGAAACAGGGCGTTTAAAGATTACTTGTCCCACAAGACTCAGGGCTTCTTATGTCTCAAGAATTGTGTAGAAAGAGACTTGATGCTTACCTTTTGAGGAGATCTTTGGGGAGAGCTTGATCGGTGAAAACCCAATTCTTGTAAATTGAAGAAGACATTTCCATGGCGTATCGACTCGGGAAGACCGTTCTCTCTAGAACTCCGTCCGAGTTTATGAGGACATGTCGCGCCAATGCATTGATGTTCATCGTGTCACGAAAATGAGGATGTAGAAGCTTATAGATCGGATGGACCACACTGAGTTGCCTATTCGACGCAATTATAAACGGTTCAATCACCGCATGCGTCAGCAACCTTCAAAAACCAGGAATGAACCAGTTACTATAAACCGAAATCAAATCTTTGTTCTTTTCTAGCTAATTCACAATGTCACCATTTATTTACCAGTGGCTTATAAGCTGGTGATAACCGGAATCATTAACCGCAGCGTAAGCCTTTGCAAGCTGCCAAACCGATCCCTCTACTCCTTTTTCTGCTGGTGTAAAAACTTTGCTCACTGATCCATGTGACTCGCCTTGTGCGTGTGGAAGACTCAACTCTATGGCAAGAGGCTTTAAAGTTCCGACTTCTTGAAGCAACAAAAGGGTTCGAGTCGCATAGGTTTTAGTGTTTGTAGAGTTTATCCGCGTCAGGTAAGGCATTAATGCGTCGTGGTGATCCAATATGTATAGCCTATTCTGTTCCAAAGCCTTTTTTATACAACACAAAACCAATTGCAGTTAACTACAATGGCTATAAAGCTGTTACTTGTTAAACAAGAAAATATATATTATACTTACTTCTTGGACATTGAGGCCGTTCATGTTTGCTTCTATGTGCTCTTCTCGTATGGAACTATGTTGATTTCCATACTTTGCAGAGTCCAAATTGCTCTTTGGTGGAAATTCCTGCATTTTGTATATTCAAATTACTTATAATCAAGGGAGATCATTCAATAAATTTCAATTATTCGATTTAAAAAGTTGAATGATATGATAAGATTTAAACCTGGAGACGACTAATCACCACTGGATTGAGACCAGCCAGCATTTCCCTGGCAAACTCTTCGTCGGTTCTCCAAGCCGATCTACTCTCTGTAACAATATACGATCATCTATGTCAAAATTTATAAAACAATTTAGGTCTAAATCGAATATTTAACTGTTTATATGTTACCTTTGAGGATGTCAGGCAAGGGAAACTTCAAGAACCGTTCTCCGTCATTGCGAACGAGCTCTCTGAACATCTCCCATGGGATAACGTCACGGAGCTTAGAAATGGTGTGACCGTTAGCGAGCTTAATACTACCGTCATAGAGGTGAAAAACATCTTCGAAGGAGTCAAACTCGTTGATGGTCTTGTCGCAAACAGAGGCGATCTCAGGGACCAGCACTTGAGTCACCGACTTGAGTGCGTAAGCGAGGAAGTCAGAGAACTTCACATGGCTAAACCGCTCGTCCCGTGGCACGTATATGTTCAGGTTTAGTAATGCTAGCCTACTCTCGGACTTAGGGTCTGATCAAAAACAATAATGTTTTGGTCAAGTAACCATTGAGTTTTGCAACGTATATATGTGATTTTATAAGTTTGAGTTGACTAACCGGATTTGGTGGGTTTACGGCCGGTTTTTCCACGGCGGGGATAAGGGAGCTCAGGTGAACCGCCTAGAACCGGACGGGCTGAGTCAGGACCCTTGTCCGGAGCACCTAAGTCGTTGTAATAAGCGTAGTCGTAAACTCTGTCCCATTCTTTGAGTTCTCCTCCTTTCTCATTGCCTCTTAGATTCATTAACTCTTCTTCTCTTAGCTCTTTGATTAGCTCCGGTGTTTCACTTGGAAGATACGCCTTTTTGTTTTAGTTATATGAAAATGGAAAAATATTAAAGTTAGTAAACTATCACTTCACCGTATTTACATTAATCCATCGGTTTAAATTAGGTTCAATACGAAAGATAAAATTAAATTTAAATGCCCAACCCATATACGTTGTAATAAGCGTACTCGTAAACTCTGTCCCACCCACTTTATTGTGTAAGAAAATCAAGGTTGATAAAAAAAATATAATATCAAAAACTTAAAAATGGTTGTCGTTATCAAGTAATAAAAAGATTCTATTATATAAAAAAATATTTGGAATAAAGTGAGAAGGTGACTTGTAAAGATAGACCATAAGACCCCCTTTTTTTAATTCTTTGGTACGCAACTAGATGTTTACACTTTACACACGTACACGAATATTCCAAAACTCTCTATTCATCCAAAATAAATACTAACTCTAAAGATAATGTCATATGGATTAAGATATTTCCTATACTTTACACACTAACCTACCACAAACCAATACCCCTTAAATTATTAATTAATCCCCTCTACCTATCCGAATAGATTCTCAAAGATTAAGAATGACCTGCGGTTTAAGAATATTTATGATAATCTTTGCACATGGAAAATCTGAGCAACGTAGGACTAGTTAGAAATTAATATATTAAGTTCCAAGTCGATTATAAAAAGCATAAAATTAGTACTTCCGGTCAATTAGTGTATTATATTATTACCCAACTTGTCCCAATTCGTTTTAGCGTTTACCTTGTTAGAGAAGAAAACGCGGTCGGAACGGTCTCGATGATTCGGGTATATCCAAGAATTGCATATGAAATGTATAGGACCGCCTTCGCCGCCGGGGAAACCGCGGAGGGTGAGGGACTTAAGGTAGAATTGGCTATGGTGATGGTTCTTGATCACAAACGCAGCCGGTGGTCCCATTGACTCGTCCCAATCAAACGTAACTCCAAACGCGGTTTCCTCAGCGGTCACTGACGTTTTTATTTTTGTTACCCATTTTTCCAGATGTGCTGCTTTTCCAAGTCTTCCTCTCTTCTCATTGGCTGATTCATAGTTCACAAAATATTATTATATTTAAAATAAACACAGAAAAAAAATTGGTAGACTGGATAAATTACAAAAATGTATTCGTCACATTTTATTATTTCAACGTTTAACCAAAAACGTATAGAAATTCTAAAAGTCAAGACAGAGTAGTCCTCTGTTTAATGAATTGAGCCAACAGTTTTTAATAAAAGAAATATGTTAGTGATGAAATCTTTTAAAAAAAGGATACTTAAAGATGGATCTGAATGTAAAATGTAGATGAAAGTAAAGACAAGTGTATAAAGGGAGCTCTCTTGTAAACAATGGTTGTGTGGTTGAATAAGATTGAAATCTTCAGTCCAAAGTATCTATTCTTGTTTTATTCACAGTAGACGGGTCGGGTTTAAGAAAGAATAGTTACCCGGGTCGGGTTGGAGAGAGCTGATGAGGTGAAGAGAGACGCGACGACCAAGAAGCTCATGGACTCGATCAAGAAGAGAAGCCATGACGTCTTTGAAATCAAGAAGGTTCTTCTTCATCACAACCACTTCTCCTTCTATCTTCATCGTCGTCTTCTTTTTCTGTTTCTTGACATCTTCCTCCATTATTGTCTTTGTCTTCTTCTTCTTCGTCGTCTTGGGTTTGACGCATAAGATCTCTGCGATGTCGGTGTGGATCATGGCGATATATATTGCAGAATTTTCTCTGAGTGAGGTTGAAGAAAAGGTGAAGAGAGAGTAAGAGATAGAGAGATTCTATGTTTGGGGACTGAAGAAAGAGAGAGAGAGAGATGTGTGATTATAAGAATGTTCTTTTTTGCCTATAACACAAATCTGATCTAATTGTGATACTATATTTATATTGACTGAACACAAAGGTTTTACATTTTTTCTACAATAAATTATTTATCCAATTTTAGTATTTTTAATTCCTCAAAATTACAACAAGTGGTAAATATTGACATAAATATATCACCTTGTTTATTTAGTAAAAGAAAATGAGGTGAATCTGAAAGGTATATTTTAATGCTATTTATTGTCTAGTAGTAATTAGTAACAACTACTAGTAGTTTTTTTTTTGTAAAGTTGAGTGTAGTTTTCAAATTAATACGTCGAGTTTTACAAGACAAATCAATAAAACTTTTTAAACATGATTAAATTTTGTTTTGAATCAGTCTATACTCATATACATGAATATACATTTCATATATTAGTTTTAGGATATATTCATTAGACTATATAGGTTCTTGTACTACTTTCAGTCAAATGTATTTTAGTTTCAATTATAATAAATGATCAAAGCATAATATAACCAAGATTATAAATTTAGTTGAGAGTATGTAATTTTTGATTCAATATATTAATATTTGGTCTGTCTGCATGTTTTCCCCCTTTATTCTAATTTAATAAAAACTAAATAAATAATATTTCGCAATAATTTTATGAATAAACAGTCATATATGTTGTACATAGCTAATGGTTTGAGAATCAATTATTGAATATATGTATATAACAATGTTACAACTTATAACATACATAATTTGGAACAACATGAGCCGTATGGTGCGAAATATCTTAGCAATTTCCTCTGCTTAATTCTTTTTATCAATAAAGTTTCTATAATAGTATCTATGGGAATTGAATGTCTTTTTCCTAAGTCAAGATCTTTTAAAAAAAGTATTTTCTTCACAATGAATCATAGTTCTAGTCTTCTGTACCTACTTCATAAAACGATCCTACTTGTCGCCAGCCATCATGAATCAGCTTTGAACTGCCCTTCTATTTTAGTTTTACTAGATGAGTTGCATAATTATTTTTTACAATATAAATATACTTACTATACTAAATATTTATAAATGAATAATATGTACAGAGTATAGACTATATTTGTATTTTTTTTTATTTTTTTTTTGTTTCTTTTGCTTTTACGTTTACGTTTGCATGTCCTCCATTATCTGAAGATCGAATAAGAAACCTTGTAATTTGACAATATGTACAGAGTAGTAAATACACTATTATTTGTCAATAATAAATTAAAGACACTTGGACCATTTTCACCCCAAAAAAAGAAAAAAAAGACACTTAGACACTAACATACAAAGGCTTAAAATTTGAAAAGGATTTGTAATTTGGTAGGCAAAAACATATTGCAAAAGTTTCGAGCATGGTTGACGCATCTTCAATCCTTTCAATCAAGCCGTGGAAGAAATACCAAAAGGCACTGCTTCAAATTGTTGGATAGCTTCTTATTTCAGAAAGTTATCGTCAAAGAGAAAACAATGACCGAAGACTTTTTTGTTAATCAAAGTAGGAAATTAAACAACCATTTTCATATATATAATAAACTAATTGTGTAGGAAAGAGACACCGCTGACAAAACCCGTTTCTATAAAAGCATATGAAGAAAATTACAAGAAACATCGATGAAGAGAGACCTTACTAAAGGATTTGAATTTAAACTGTTTATATCTATAACCAAAGAGAATAATTATATTTACTGAAATTTGTTTCATACAGTATATATTATCCAAACTGATATTTTCATTAAGAAATGCACAACTCAATCCCGGATTCGGCCTCTTATCGTCTAAGCCAATGATGCAAGTGTATATATATATAAGCCAGAATAAATAGATCCCTAATATTTAGTATTCGATAACTACGCCGCCGGTAGTTAGACCCTAAATAAATTCATTCGAGTACTATCATAAAAGACATCATCATTTAACCACTTCTATTAGAATACATTGAACAAGATTGCCCATTGAACTACTCAAAATCAAATACCACTACACAAACATCATTATATATAGTTACCACTTTTATTAGAATACACTTAACAAAATTGCCGGGTTTTCGGCCTATTTATCCATGAACTATGTTAATTTATCGTATTCATACACATAACTTTTTGATGTGCTTAAAACTACATTAACTAAGAAATTTTTTGAATTTCTTACGTGAATTATCCTATTCCGGCTAAAATCATCAAATCGTGAAACAATGTTACTGTACTGTTAACGAAAGCTGGTTAGAACGACGCGTAAGCGATAAAAAGTCAACGTTTTGCTCACCAAACTTGATTGAACACCAAAACAAAAACCGCTAAAACATTTTATATTTCGAAATTGGAGAATATAGAACAAGCTTGAAAACTAAAATTCAAATACATAGATCAACAAGCTATTTGTTATTTTATTGAATATAAAGTTAGAAGGACAGAAATATATGATTGAAAAAGAGTAGTAGTATTAAAGAGATTAGGTGCGTAACCACCACCCAAAACATGTTTATAATCTCCCTTCTTAATTGGAGAGATACTCTTCTTTTGCTTGTTAACCGTGTTAGGAATCAACACACGCTTTATTGCATTAAATTAATCGAAAACTCTTTCTTTTTTTCTTTTTTTTTGCTGCCCATGAAAGAAAAGAATATTCAAGTGGAAATGTGAATCACATGCGTTGATATTTTTATAGGGACTAGTGGTTTGGAACTGTGTGGTAAAATGTACAATTAGTTTAGTTTGTTGTCAGTTAGTTTCAAAACATATGCTAAATATCACTAAACCTTTTCTTGAGCAATCTATGTGTGCACATATGCAATGTAGTGGATATATACATGGTGAGGCACATAGACAAATCAATGGGATCTTCGATTTAGATTAAGGTGAAAACGTTATATTGAACTTTCATCCTCTTTAACCTCAACTCGTTTAGGATTAGGGGAAAAAAGTGTAAGGCCTAGTTATAAGCTCTGATTAAGGTTACATAATCTTTATTGTTAATAATTATGTTTAAAATATCGCTAGGCGTTAGTCGAACATTCAGGGTGGATCTAGCGCATAGTAAAGAAATCAGAGATTAATCGAGGACTAGTTTTAATGTTTATCTATGTTTTTAAAACATATTAATCCATTATAGTTAAACTTTTATATAATATGTTTTCAAAACTGCAATAAACACATAAAAATGTATTTTAACCCCAAAATTTTATGATTTTCATTAAAATTATGAACATAAGTTATATATTGTTTAACATCACAAACTCTCTATCTAGACGTCTGAGTAACAAGAAAAATAATTTGTTTTATATTTGCAATCCAAAAATAATCGAAATATATAAAGATTAGATGATGATTAATCGGATTAGACATAGATTAATCAGGTTAGACGGAAATTAATCGGATTAGACGGAAATTAATCGGGTTAGGCGGAAAGTAATCGGATGATTGATTTTCATTAATCGAGACGGATGTAATGACCTAGCGTCTAGACGAAGAGTAATCGGATCTAATAAGAGATTTTTAAAACAAAGATTAATAACCTTCGATTTGTGTGTCCATGTGATGTACACAATGTAGAGAAAATCATAGGTTCAAAGATCTTTTCTCTTACAAAAATCATAATTAGGGACTGTTTTATCTGTTGCTCATACAGAAGCCAATCTCTTTGGAAGATTATAGATTTTGATAGTTTTCGAAAAGCTTTTAAACGAGAAATTTACCTATCAACCACAACATCCTATGTATTCTTTTGCAGCTCTGCGCGTGAAAAGCATGAACACTTATTTCCAATTGTCCTCATTTTTCACTTTTACTACTTTTTTTTATTGGGCCGTAGTCTATGTGGACTTCTTCATCCAATTAATCTTTCTTTGATGCCCATTCAACTTTTGTTTGTAAATTAAACTAAAAAATTTAATAATAATAATGATAATAGATGTTTCAAAGTAATTTAAAACATATAATTTGAAAATTAAATAAATAATTGTTAATTTTTCTTTGATTTAATCTCCTATTTTCTCTTGTGATTTATAATATTTCCGGACTTTATAATTTTTAATTTTCTACACCATGAATAATATTTCAGCGTTTCCTATCTAAATGCATTAATAGTTTTACTTTTGTAGCTATTCATTTTTATGTTTTAAAACAATTTCTCGTAGTAGGGAAAAACTCTAAAATTACAAATACTAGGTAAATACCCGCGCTACGCTGCGGGATATTTTGATAAATATTTTTTAGTTAAATATAAATCATAATTATTAGTGGTAATGATTAGTTTGTCTTGTATATCTTTGTATATGTATGCGAGTATAGTTTTAGAGTAAAATTTTGTTTATTAGCCCTAATTTTGGGATAGTATTTTTAAATTAGATATTTATATAACTAATTTATTTTTATTATTGTCACTTTTAGTAATATTTTAAATAGTTTATTCCAAACATTATTATAATTATCCAATTAACATTGCTTTGGAAACTGATTATGAATCTAAGCCTTAATTTTTTGATGGCAAACAATAATTTTTAGATGGTTAATAGAGAAACGATATTGTTTTCAATTTTAGAGTATACTTATGTTATCCAATCAGACAATTCTCATCCTTTATTTGGGTTTGGTTGTTTCATATTTTACAACACGTCAAGCAATATATTGCACTTCAATTCAATTCAAACTGGAGAGTTCAAGAGACTCAAACCAGAAGAAAAATGACAGAGACAGTCTTCGAAATTTTCAATGTCACTGATGTCTACTTGTAGATACATTTTATATATGGGATAATTAATTTAAAATTTTATTTATTAGTCAAATCTTATGTTATTGCAATAGTAACACAAAAATTGAAAAAATTTGCATACTCTTAAGCCTATAAGTTTTTTATATACTACATTGGTTTAAATTATTCCACCTAAAAGGGTATTATATATAAAAGAGAATTTATGAATTTTTTTCTCACATATAAACGATGTGGGAGAAAAATGTTTTTAAAAAACTAAATCTCAAATTTTCTTTGGTAAAAATAAAATCTTTAAATATTATATCTTGTATTTAAAAGGAAACATTGCAAGTTTTTTTTCAGTTGTTTACGTGTTATTTCGACAATTTGTCTAAGTAATTTTAATTCCAAAAATAGTATATTGAAATGCATAAAAACAAAAACAAAAAAATAAAAATATTTTAACGTTATGAAATTAATCATAATTTTATATACTATATTATTAATCATAATTTTTGTAATTTTAACGTGATAAAATTACAAAAATAGTAATTCTTTAATACTATACTATGAAATTAATCATAATTTTAACGTTAAAATATTTTTATTTTTTGTTTTTGTTTTTATGCATTTCAATATACTATTTTTTGGAATTAAAATTACTTAGAAAAATTCTCGAAATAACACGTAAACAACTGAAAAAAATTTGCAATGTTTCTTTTTAAATACAATATATAATATTTAAAGATTTATTTTACCAAAGAATATGTTAAATTAAAACCATCTATAATGAATTTTATTTCGACGATTTATTGTAAGAAATATTGTTTTGTTCAAATTATTAAATAATATAAGAGGTTTTATATTTGACTAAATAAGATTAGAGGTTATTTTCTAATTGAAAATGTTAAAAAATTAAGCAATTACGTCATTCGGTATAAGAAGATTTTTTCCGGTTTTAATTTAAAGTTTAATTGAGTAGCTCATAAAATAATTTATAAATAATATCAATTTTGCTTTTAGTTTAGTTTGAAATTAAAAAAAAAATTAATTATAAAGCCCATAAAAGATTAAATATTATTGGCAAACACTTTTGCATTTTATAAAATAGGCCCATATTTTAAAATTTGTAGTCCATCATAGTAAATTTAGCTTATGTGTATTATTTGAAATATTGTGATTGGTTACTGTTTATTGATGAAGTGTCAGATGCAGAAAGCTTAAAAAAGCTGATGTGTCAACTTATGGAAAGACTTTAGGACTTTTAGTGTATTGACTAGAGCAATTGTAATTATTGTATATATATACCTTGGAGATTGGGGAATGCATGTGGGACAATGGTCTTTCCTCCTTACACGTGGCTTTAAGCAAAAAAAATTGTCTTTTCTTAAAATAGAGTGAAAATAATTTAAGAAAATCATGTTACTGTGTTGGAGAAAAGGTTAAAAAGGAGTTTTGTCATTATTTGTCTTTTCTTTTTATATTGGTGTTCCTTAGAAAACAAAAACTTTGATATTTTCAGTATATGAAAATTTCAAAAAACTTAAATCTACCACCTAAAATATTTAGGAGGTGTAAGCATTTTCATTTTTAATCAACCACCAAGCAACTAAATTCCACGGAAGTTGGTAATATAAAAGAACTTTTGTTTTCTTTTGTAGTGGCAAAAACAATAATATTATATTTGCCTATCTGGCATGGAATGAGATATATTTTGAAGGACAAATTCATAATATTTTGAAAATAAATATATTATTTTGAAGACAACTATATATATAAGGATATATTGGAGATATTTTGAAACAAAAACATTAAAATATAGGTATATTCGGTATACTGTAAGTGGGCCACGAACAACAGACATATAATAGTTAACTCTGAGCCCACAAAGTTTAATAGTGGACCGCTGACTGATTTGGAGTTTGCCCAGTGAGCCCCATTCTTTTTTTTTATTTTGGACAAAAGTGAGCCCCATTTATTTTCAGAGATTTCCAAGCAAAACCCCATACCTTTTAATTATTTACCTTAAGGGACCCTCACTTTTGAGTTTGTGGTCCTTATCATAGTGTCCAAAATAAAATAAAAATATACAAAAAAAAAGATGAGAAAAGAAGTTGTAAAGCAGATAATCCAAATTCTTGAGATGGTTTTAGAACAAAGTAAGAGAAAATTACTTTTTGTTTGTAAAATCAGTGTTACTACTTACTAATTACTATACCTTCACTTATTTCTCTCTCCTTGTCTTTTCTTTTGCTCACTTACGTTCCCCACTTACAACTCAACACCAAATTTATCTTTTCTTAAACCTTCATGTTCTTTTCTTAATTTATATGTATATGTTATTATATTTTAATTATATTATGAAAATGACTAGTTTTGGCAGATCACCAAAAAAAAGATGCTAATTTTTGGCAAAGCTTGCAAGTTTGCACGATCTCCCATCTAATCCCATTTTCATATTTTATTAATAGCTCCTTCACTACAAATTTTTTACTGCTGCGTCTGATTCTGAGCGAAAACATAAATACAAATAATAGAACGAATCATAAATTCATAATACTGTTTCATGCTCAACACTAAACATAAAACAACACAAACAACATAGGCCAACCTGTGAACGTAAGTTCGCTGGCTCTTGTTGTGAATTGCTTCTCCCACTTTTTATTGTTTCCTACCTTAAACCACCACAAAAAGAACTCATACCTCCCCAAGAAGAATGAATAAATTTTTTTTCTAATTAGAACTTTAGTGTTCTTTTTTTTTTTTTTGGAAATGAAACCGTAGGTCCCTGTCAGAATAATATAAACACTAATTGTACACAATGCTTTTAAAAGCACCACCAACTCCAAAAAATTGTCATCCCTTGTGGGTGTTCTGTTCCGTCTACATTTCTCCGACTCCAAAGTCCTTTTCTTTCGTCTCGCCAGCACAAGCTATATATATATCCGGAACTTCCCAACCATTCAGAGTCTTTTAAGTTAACAAATGGTTTCAAGGGTCTTTCACTCACCCGCTTGTTGCTTCTGATCCACGGGTTTAACCTGAACCGCAGATGGAACCGCGTGCACATACGGGAACCCTGGAGGCACGAGCTGATGTTGCTGCGTCTTCCCCATCCCACCTCCTCCTTTCATGTTATTGGCGGCAGCTGCTGCCGCGATGGCTTTCGCTGGATCCGAAGTTGTGGTAACAGCTCCCGTGACTGGAGAACATGTGGCTGCAGCAGCAGGTGCTGAACCTGACTGTTGCTGATGTCTTTGAATATAATACCCACCAGAAGGAGATATACTGATCTGTTGCTGTTGATGTTGATGTTGAGCTTGCATATAAGGGTTAGAGAAGAAAAGCTGTGCTTGCTGCTGCAACCCATGCTTTGGCAACTGCTGCTGTTGTTGCAACTTGGATCCAGAGCTCGTGGTAGGGTTTCCGAGAACAGAAGGGCCGTTATTCCTCCCACCAGCAGATGATGCCACTGGTGCAGACTGTAAGTTCTTAGACGGCTGAGATGATGAATGAGTAGTAGAGGAAGCTTGTCCAGCTTTATTCGCTGCCGAGGAAGCGGAAGCAGTTGTTCTTGGGCTTCCACTGGCGTTTTTGGAGACGGAAGATGTCGAAGGTGACCCAACTATCATTGGTGGAGACGGAGCCTGGTGGTTGGTACCTCCTTGCACCTGCTGCATTGGTGAACCAGAACCCATTGGTTTTGAGTTTGCTGCAAAAGATATCTGCGATTGCTGGGGACGGCTTTGCTGTTTATGCGAGACGTTTCTTAGGGATGATGCAGTAGCAACTGATGATGATGGCGACAGTATCGAAGGGGACTGAGCTTGGGCAGTATTTGTTGTCCTGGGTGAATTGTTTTTCCACTGAGAAGACTGCACCTGATTGCTGCTCGACTGGACAAGGTTTTGAGGGAACCCTGTATTAGCATTTGCGAACTTGGTGGTTCCTGCAGGTGATGTGGTGATACTGTGATCAGGGAAACCACTCCCATTACTCGCCACGGGCCCTTTGGTTCTGGCAGCAGAAGCAGCGACTGAAGTTGCATACCGCTGCTGCTTCTGGAGATACATGGTTGTATAAGGTTGCTGCAATTGACCCCGCTGCATATGCTGCTGCTGCTGCTGCTGCTGTTGCTGTTGTTGTAGTTGTTGCTGGTGATGATGATGAGATGTGGGCAAAGAACCCGAGCTCTGTGGCAGAGCAGAACCAAGGTTGAGCAAACGGGATGAGCTATCAACGATGCTACCACTTGTGACAGCAGAAACAGATGCATCAGCTAAATCGTGTTTGTTAGAGAAAGCAATAGACTGCCCACTATTCCCACCACTTGTTTTCCCTGCTGTTCCTCCTGTCTTCCTTTGTTCCTCTGTGGTATTAGCAGCAGGACCAATAGACCCCGATTTTCCATCTTCTAGAGAAGTACTGTAGTTCATTTTCTGTTGAGCTGCTTGAGCAACTGCCATCATCTGATAACCTTGCCTCGCTGCTTCTGGCATGCTGTGGAACATGGCTTGATTATGAGCAATTGAAGACATGTTCAGGGCAGGAGCAGTGTTAGCCCCATTGAATGTCGCAAAGGTCATAGCATAACCCTGTGACTGGAAGGATTCTACACCAGCTTTTGAAACCTGCTGCTGTGCTTTCTTTTCACCATGGCTGCTAGACGATCCAACCACTCCACCACCAGGTGCTGCTGAACTCATCAAACCCAAGTTGGTTGGTTGCATTGCCATACCATAGTTCTGGCCAGAGGCAACATTGGAACGAGGACCCCGGCTATCAGCAGTTGTTGGGCTATCTTCCCCGACAGTCTCACTATGTTGAGTCGCATTTTCTCTTGGTTGCTGCCTCTGCTGAAAACTCAAAGGTTGAGACTGGACTTTATGAGTTGGAAATCCTTGGGAGTTCCCGTGATTAATCGGTGGCCTCAGCTGTTGGTTCTGCAAATGCTTTTGTGCTGCTGAGGAACCATTGGAAACACTCCCATTTTGGTTGCTAGGAGAATGGCTCTGAAGCATTTGACCACTTTGCTGCTTCTGTGGCTGATGATGTGGAGGCTGGATCATTTGGGAGGAATAGAATGAACCATTAAAAAATGGCATCGGTTGCCCAGGAGCTCCTCTATAAGCAGGTGGTGCACCAACATGAGCTGGGACTGGAAATGGATAGCCGTTATTCTGCAAAATGGCCAGGTACTGCGTATCATTTCCTGGCATGGGCGGATAACTGAAGCTCATTGTTGGCACACCAGCTGGAGTAGCTGATGCAGAACCATTCATGGAAGAAGTAGGTATTGCTCCAGAAGATGTGATGCCACTATTAGGTGGTCTGACAGATGCGGCAGCTATTGTAGCAGCTGCATGAGGCTGTTGGCCCAAGGGGAAAATGAATGTCGGCCCATGCTAAAATGGAAGAAACAAAAAATAACTATCAGCTCGTAAGGACGAAAAAACTTGATATGAGAAACATGCTAGATAAATGACAAAAAACTAACCAAGATGTTGTTAGCTGCTCCAGGTGGCAGAGTTTGTTGAACCAATATTTGGTTTCGTTGAGCTGTCTCTACTGAGCTTTTGGCAGTAGATTGAGAGTTCTTATCTTGAACAGGGTTGGAACTTCTACCCAAAACACTCCCCTGAAGTTCTGTGGGAGGCATGAGACTGAGATTACAGGCCTTGGTCCCATACAATGGAGCTGAGCCTGCTGCTGCAGGCCAGAAAGGATTCATCTTTGTGAATTGCTGATGAGATTGAATATTCCGAGCAATGTAGCAGTGGGTAGCACATCGCTTAGGCCTAGGTTGATTAAAAAGTAAATGTGGAGGAGGCTGCAGAAGATCAAAATTTAAATCAATAACGGCAGAAGAAAAGTTGACGAGGATTCTTAGAATGGCACATGCAATCAAAATTACCTGCATTGCTGCAGCTGACAAGGAACTGGTATCCGTAGGCACAACTCCTTGTGTAGGTGCCATGTATCTGTTTCCATCACAGAGTTTTATATTATTTCAAGGGGAAAAAAGGAGACTTTACGAAGTTACACTTGCTAAAGTGACAAAGAGCATACCCCATTGTAGGAAGACCACCAGGCCAGCCCGGCATTGACATATGCAGAGGCAAATGGCTACCTGGAGCTGGAAAATTCAGTAAAACCAAAAAAGAGGGACCCTGTTTAATCAAAATACCAAAACTAAAATACGACAACTGAAGAGAGATGGAACAAATCTTTACCTGTTTTATCAGGAACAGATAGTTGTTGTTGCGGTGGATGTTTCTGAACATGATGCTTGTTTACAGAACCCACATGATCAGATTTATCAATGTCGAGTTTGAGTTCACAATTCCTCTCTAACTTATGGTGTTCGGCTTCCGCGACCGTTCTAGGTCTCTTCTTCTCCTCAAAATCATGAATCGTTGCATCACCTCTATCTTCCTTTAGCAGAGCCTTTGCTTCCTGCTTCATGCATTAGTGCAGACACGGGAGAGAATTAGAAAAAGGGGCTAAAAAGAAGAAGATAAGAAAAAGAGAGCCAAAAAAAGCAAAAATTGAAAAAGTAATGATGGATATCCCCAATTATCACAATATTACCAAACAAAAGTAGGGCCCACTCACCGTTTCCACTTCCGTGACTTTAGGTTTAGCTTTTGCTGCCACACATTCCACCATCTCGCCGCCTCTCTCTGATGAAGATCTCACCGGCGGTGGCGCCTGAACCGATTTAAAAAAAAAAAATTGGGAAAAAGTTCAAAAAAAAAATTTTAAAAATTAAATTAAAAATTGACACTTACCATCAGATCTATCTCAAACTTCTCTTTTTCCGGCGAACTCCTGCATGATTAAAAAAAAAAAAAAAAAACTCTTCAGTACCAAAAATTGGTTAAAATTCCAGAAAAGAATGTATAGATTGAATGCTTACGATTTAGCTCGTAAAGTGGTAGCTCCATCACCATCGGATCTAAATCCTGAAGAAGATTCCAGTTTCGGCAATATAGTTTCCTCTTTTGACAGATTGCTCTCTTTTTTCTCAGTTCCTGATCTCGAATCTAACGACGCGTGGATTTCTCTCGGCTGTGGATTGGTTGAATCCAATACGGAGCTAATTCCTTCGCCGGATCCTGAGCTCTTTAGCTGATCAGCCAACGGAACTTGACTTTTCGAAGGAGCATCAGCTTCGGATTTGATTGTAGTGACCCATGAACTGTTCTCGTCTTCGTATCTGACGTGTCTCGGCTTCTTTCTTTTAGGAGCTGAGAAACCAAAATGATTAAAAAAAAAAAAAGTGAGCTAAAAAAAAACACAAATCAAATCAGATCGTTCTTGTTTGTGAATGGAGAAGAGGACT
Organism: Crucihimalaya himalaica; assembly: GCA_004349715.1. Lineage (NCBI taxonomy): Eukaryota > Viridiplantae > Streptophyta > Magnoliopsida > Brassicales > Brassicaceae > Crucihimalaya > Crucihimalaya himalaica. The sequence continues at coordinate 765,327 of SMJT01000068.1, forward strand.
AACCGATGGCTGAAACATTAGACGAACTCGAATTTGCAGCCAGTGTGATGGATGATTGAGGAAGAGTTTGAGGGTTAGATATCGGTGAAGATACTCTAGATTTGACTTCTACAGTCGATTTCGCACCTGCCTCCATCAAATCATTACCGGCGCATTCTTGTTTTGATGTGGCTAAAGGCATCCTCATCATACCGTACAACACCTCTGCAATCTCGATCTCGATCTCGTCTTGTACAGCCACCGGAGATGATAACTTACACGATGATGATGACTTCGGCGGTAACGGCTTTTGTTTTGTCCCCGACGGCTTCAAAAACAAAAGAAAATTTTTCTTTAGTCAAACAAGGTGATGGAGATGGAAAGATTTGGAGAGGAAGATTTGAGTGACAATTATGAGAGACTAACCAATTTTTTCCGTACTGAAACGCTTGAAGAAGAAGGAGATGTAGGAGCTGGAGGAGACGGAGATGCTAAAATCGAAGCTGGACTAACTCTATTAGCTGGAGACGTTGATGATAGTTGTCGATGAATTTGCTCACCGGAAGCAAAAACACCACCGCCGGTAGTACTTGACGCCCATGATTCATGCGGTCTCTTCGTACAAGCTGTAAAGAAGAAGAAAAAGCTATTAGAAGATTTATGAAGAGAGATTTAAGATCAGCGAGAGATATGTTCATAAATGTAATTTTCCACCTCTCTACCTGACCGAGCTTTTCTAGGAACCGAAACACCGATCATCTCGTCCGCGGCTTTCCAGGTCGACACGAGAGGTGATACCGGCGCCGGAGAAGGAGACGATCTGAAAACTTTCGTCGGCGGAAAATTCTTCCTCTGATGGTTATTGATGTGGCTGTGATGGTGGTGATGGAGATTACCGCTACCACCGTTATGATGATGATTTGAAAGAGACGATGAGAAAGAAGCGGCGTTTATAGTATTACTCGTCGGAGGAAGCATCTTCAACGAAGACGGTGGTCCGACACCACCGTCATCATATTCTTCATCGTCGTTAACACTCTCTTCAGAGCTTTCGTCACCACCGTCGTCTAAATTACCGTGAACCATCATTATCCGTTCTCCTCTTCTCCTTTTACTCTTGCTATTTAACCGATCTCTCTCCCTATCTCTTTCTCTTTCCCTCTCTCTGTCTCTATCACGTTCCCGATCTCGATCCTTCTTCGTACTCCCTCCTCGATCTCTCAACCTCGCCGCCTCCGGTAACTCCACCGGACCTTCCTCCTCTGAAAAAAAAACAATAAAAATGAAACGCTTTCTCCCAGATCTGAAGAAAAACAAACAAAATCAAGAGATAAAAGAAAAACCTGGAGAATCTCTGAAACTTCCAGCTCTATGTCTACGCCGTGAAAGACCATTTCCAGCAGCAGCCATAGGTACTCTTCTAGCTTCTCTATTTCTATCCATCTTCTTCTTTCTCTATTAAGCTTCCTCTTCCTTCTTCTTCTCCCTAATCGTAACCCCTTTCTCTCTCTTATCTCTGTCTCTCTCCTCTATCTCTCTACTTGCTTCCCATTATCTCCTTTATTTGTGCTCCTCATAAAAGGCAGTAGCGAATAAATCCACGGCTCATATCTCCTGCCGTAAAACATTTTCTCAATCTTCACCGTCGGTGTGAATTCATCTAACGGTCACGATCGGTTATTACCAGCGTGACAAAATCTTAGCCCTCTGTTATAAGAGATCTCACATATATTTAAAGAACCGATATTTCCTCTTTTATTATTTCTTTTACCACCGATTATTATTTTATTATTTTAAATTAAAAAGTATTCTTTTATATATTTTAATTAATTAGTCAGCATCCTAGGTGAGACCCACACTAAAATGATATCTTATTGTTATAATATTTTATTTGTTAACATTTAATTTTTCGATTTTAATTTAAGTAATGTTATTTGCGAGCGGATTCATGTGAACAATTATTTTGGACTGTTACCAGTTATTAAACATGAGCTGCCACGTGTGAAGAGTATGACATCTAACGCTTCCGTCTGTATTATCGCTACTAATATTTTATTGACTTTGTTGTGTCTTGAAACTGATAACAAATAAAGAAACAATAAAATATATCGAAAGTCGGAAACATAAAGATAATAATTTCAAATTATAAAAAATAATCAATAGTAGTAGTATAATTTTGCAATAAAATATTTATTAAAAAAGCTCCTGGGAGGTAGTGTACTGTTGTCCACTAATCGCGATGACTCGTGTGAAAAAAAGAAAACAAAATACTGACACATACACGCACAAATATGATATTAGTTAATTCAAAATGTGGCATTAGAAGATGTATCACCGGCTATTACCAGTAGACAGAGACCTTGATAAAGGATATCTGACGATCAGAATGGAATCTTTGTGACCACACACCAACCGATCCAACCGGTAATATTAATCATATAAAGTTCCACTTCTCTACCTCTCTTCGTCTTTATTTACTTTTTGATTTCCTTTAACTAAACAAATGGCTAATAAATAGTTTTTTTTTCCACTAACTAATTCTTTTTTTTAGAACTCAATTAAATTAATACTAACTAATTAGGTATTAACTTGTGGTAAAATGATTTTTTTTAATTTAACATAAATGAATAAATAAAATTACTGCCGGTGAAGTATCATATTTGGTAATAAAATTTGTATATATGTTTATTTTTAAATTGACTAATTTTGTTATATATGATATTAAGTTGTAATGGCACAATTTGATTATTTTATGATATAACGTAAATTTGAGTAAGTCCATATTTGTAGAGTTTAATATTTGAATACGATTTTAAATCTAAAATGAAATTATCGTGGATGTCAAAACTTATATATAAACTATAATATCAGAAAATAATATAATGCTCTCATATTTTTGTTTAATGTTATAAGCCTACAATATTTATAGTGTTTAGATTTTGTATTTTTATACAGAACAAAATCAATTACTAATCCAATTTTGAACTTTAAATAGAGAGTTTAAATATTACTATTAATATTTTGAAATTTTTATGAACATTTAAACTTTTGTAAAGTTTATATATTATTAATATTTTAAAATTTTTGTATTTTGAAATTTTCTAAAAATTCAAGTATTTAAAATATATTTTTTACTTCTTATATTCAGTGATATTACAGTATTATTACACCTATTATTGTATTTTATTTTTGAAATTCAAATAAGTTTTAAAGAACCAATAATATCACAGATGATTTTGTACTTTTATTTTTACGTACAAGCAGTAAAAGCTGTTAAATATAATTTACCTTTTCGAAGATGCCAGGTTTGCAAAAGTTGGTTTTTTGTTTACTTTTAAATTCTTAGAATCTATAACGAAAAAGAAAAAATTCATCAAGTAAAAGTATAAAAGATATATTGTCAATTCTCAGTTAGATACATAAAAATCAAATCTCGATAATTCCTAGATTAGATAAGTCAAGTTGACATAACTGTACTCTTCTATAATAACGAATTAAATCTGGTCGTATTTGGATATTTCTAAAATAGTACTAGTAGTAATAAAACTGTATAAGTAAGAAAAGTAATTATATTAGGGAGGGAAGCTAAACAATAAAACAAATAAAGTAAGAAAAGTGGCCCCACCTAAATCTAAAATAAATTTAACTCATTTAATTACAAATCAACGGCCAATAAGCCAAATACTGAAACAGCCGTTAGATTAGTTTCGCAATCTGACTTGGCAGAAAGCGTCATCACGTAAAAAGGCGTTAAGTTGGCACCCGACCGGTTGATCTGAACCGTGCGTTGTAGAAGAAATCAACGGCTCAGATGAGAATAAAGGGAAAATGCAAGTGGGACCTTCTTATTCACTCATGTCACGGCCACGGAACTTCCGAGAAGTGTGAGGTCCATAGTTAGCTGCCAATGTGGAATTGCTCATCTTTAACTTTTTTTTTTAATTGTTATTACTTTTTTCACCGCTCCTTTTTTCACCTATTTTCTCCAACTTTTTTCATAAGTATTATTTTATGGATATATATCTTTCACCGCTCTTATCTAATATTTACCCCACTTATAAATCATTTTTGTCTAGGAGAGAGAAAAACAGAGTATATTCTAAATAATACAGTAGTTGGCATGTTGCCAACAAAAAAAGTTTGGCTTGTTTCGATATTTTCCGAGAATATTAATGGTAAAAGACTAAAAGGTAACTTGAATAGATATCTCTAGATATTTGTTATTTTTTGTCCAGTTTTAGTAGTGTATATGTGCTAATAAACTTATTCTTCAAACTGGAATATATATTTTCTTTTTATTTAGCATTTAAATAAATTGAAAAGATAAATTTCTACAAAAAATATATTATACATTTAGAAAGAGAAAGTTAAATCTGGTTTTTTTTTTACTAGTTAAGTTTTTGTATCTAAGATCTAAGATATTAAAGTGTTTCTGATTTTAATCTCAATATAGTCAGTATATAATAAAAACTAACTTTTATCTAACTAAAAACCACTAAATTAAATATATGCTAACGAGAATTTTTTATATTGATACCATTATTATCATATCGTGACATGGTTAGAAAACGTCATTTCTTAATATACACGAGTACAGCAAATTGTTCGTGGGGAATGAATAGAAAAGGAAACTAGGAATAATTTTACTCCTTGCCCGTTTCAAAGAAAACTAGAATATATCTTTTAAAAAATAAGTTTTAGTTTTTTTTTAATATATAGTGACTGTGACATTGCTTAGGCCCCACGTAAAAATATAGATTTTGTAATTGAATTTGAAAACCAACAATTGAATTTGGTCAATGGTCAGGATTCATAATTCATACTAGTAATAAATAACAGTGGAGTAACTCTTAACCAGTAGATTTCACGTAATTTAATTTAACGTTACGCGCTAATATAAAGGCGCGTGCACAAAAGAATCCTAAGATATCCACGTGGTTTCAGTCTATTTCCACGTGGTTTATTATAAATATGACACGTGGAAGATGGCTCTCTCTTATTCGTCGCCTTGGATCTTGTTTTTGTCGAACCTACTCTTTTAGCTTAACTAAAAATATCTGTAGATATAAATAAGAACACTGCTACACTCACGGTCGTTCACGTATACTAAACGTGACAGCCGCGTTAGTTGTATACGTGGTAAGGTATGATTGGTGAAGTTACGTTGTCTCGTGGGATGAGCGGTCACGTAAAGGCTTTTACGACTGTGAAAAGAATTATACATACAGTTTAAAGCAACGAAAATGCCACGTCGGAGTCCCGCCAAATAAACTTGTCGACGAATTAAAAAATATATTTAACTCATTGAAATTAAAACATTTGACTATGTAGGTGACACGTGGTGCCATTTCGAGTTATTGCTTTTTGCCAACGTGGCGACTGTTTTGATCGTTCGCTTAACCCTAGCTGTCAGAGGGAAATTTCTCAATCAGACAAATAAACATTACATAAAGCGATTATTTTGTTTGGCCTAAAAATTCGGATGGTTTTTAATAAACATTAAGTATCTCAAGTGTAAAATATATTCATTCATTAATGTTACTGCTCTACTATGAGTTATATCAATCAATTCCGTATTATAGTTAATATTAAAAAATGATAAGCGTTAAATAACCCATCGTGAAAGCTTAATCAAAGTAACAGTTTAGACCACTTTTTCAAAACATTGATTGTAGTTTATTGGATATATGATAGAGGGCTTTAAAATAATATACAGTGAACATGGCACCATGACTGTTTCTTCATTATTATAATCATTATCATTCAAATCTAGAAAATGTAGGAAAGTACACATTGCTTCAAATTATAATATTTTATACTATGAGACTAGATTAATCGTTAAAATTAGAATAACATTACTTTATATTAGAAACAGTTGATAGAGGCTAGGCAACTGATTAGGACGCATTTGTTATTTATTTATTTATAAGATAAAGAAAAGTCAAAATATTTTATTCCAACATTTAAGTGTTAGATATAATTTATTATTTGCGGTTTTAATAATTGATGAGAGAAGAGGTATGTGGAAGCCCTTTTGCTTATGCTAAACCATTTTGATGGAAAGCAAAAAACAATTAAGGTTTTTGGTAATTGCGATTCGCTATTACTTTGACCTAAACTTTGCCATGATAGATTGAAAAGTATAGGCATGATATATACCCTTTTTTTAATGGACACAACTATACAATTAATTTGGTGGCATAAGAGAGAGTCTCTGATACGTTTGAAAGAAAGTGGTTATGTACACATAATCACCAAAATTATTATATTATTTGATAAAACTCTCTCTGTTACAATTGACTGTTTTTTCTTTTTGTTATTTTAATGTTTTTTTTGGCTTTATATTTGAAAGATTTAAGCTTTAGGGGCCCGAAAAGAAAATAAAGACCCATGCCATAAACAAAGGATCCACATCCACCGGGTTCTCTTTTTTTCTTTGATGTGTAATAATGAGGAAAAGAAAAGTTGTAATTTTGTCAATAATATGTTTTAATAGATGGAGGAGAAAATAATCTTTACCTGAATAAAAATTGATATCTATAATGAAATTGTATAGTTATGAATATATGATATCAATGGTTTCTTACATGATAATGGGGAGTTAGTAGCAGCTTCTACAAAAGTAAAGTATTGCTCTCCTTGTACAAAACAAATAGCAGGCCATAAAAATAGTAAAATAAAAGCCCAAAAGCCCATAAAGAGGAAAAAGAAGGAAAGTACATATTGCTTTCCATTAAAAAAACAGAGCATTCAGGAAGCCAATTCCAAGTATGACTCAGAGTACATGTGATGTATATACAAATGAAAGAACTCAAATTCTTTAGAACAAAGTTTTAAACTTGTCTTCTTTAAATCGAATCAATGATACCCAATTGGAGCTGGAGCTTCCTTTAGTTCACGACCTTGGTAGTGAATGTCCTGCAAAATCACATAATCGACAAATGTTTCATCAGTCACAAAACAGTTAAGGGTTAAGAGTTGGTCTTCCTTTCATGAATAGAGAAAAGAAAAAAAAAATACACTTACAGATGCAAAATGGTTGACATCACGGTGATGCGCCTCGTCAGCACGAACAACCATCACAACATCACGGAGTGTTGCATCAGCAGGGAGCCTCCAGTAATCAATGGCAATAGCCGGAGCAGGAACGTTCTCAATGTTACCTTTGTCAAGTTCCTTGAGGAACTCGGTGTACGAGTGGATTGCTTCTTCTTCAAGGTATCCAACCATACGGTGAGCAAACTTGGGAGAGATTAGGTAACCAAGGAAATATGCGTTGAAGAAGACTCCTTGAACAGTGATCACGAGAGCTCGCTCGTACCATTTTGGTTTCGCTACTTCCATGAATGTCATAAGATGCATTCTCTCATTCTCTGCTTCCTCTAGTAAGGCTTTGATCCATCCTCCGCTTTGCTCAAAACGACGGAGAGATTTGCAGTGTAGTAACATTCCTCCGACCATTCCTGGCACTGCTGCTACAGTTTCAAGCATCATAGCCCGACATCCATATCGCCTCTGCGTTAATAATGTCACAATCAGACCAACCATTTTCCAATAATTTTATTGCATAATCATGATAACTGTATAATCATTTGATCTTAATCCCGTAGATCAGCTTAATTGCAAGAATCTTTTTTTTAAACATAAATCACAATCGGATGCCATATAATCAAAAACAAAAACAAAAAATATTGTCTAGTTGCCATAAAAAGAGGAATGAAATAAAATATTTATGATATAAACGTAATCAATGACGATATCACAATCGGATGTTTCCATGAAAGGGTTATGGAGAATTAATGAATGAAATTAAAGATGTGTGGTTGGGGAAGAAGGCGAAGTGTACCTGGAAGAACAAATCTGTAGGCAAACGAAGAGATTTGACAGTCCAATAAGCTAATCTATCAAGAAACGTCGTTGGAACATGATGCTTTTTCAGATCTATTGTCAAATCAGCTTTATACGTCTCCCATGGCTGCAACAATCCAAAAGAAATTTCAACTAAATTACACAAATATACTCAAAAATCAACGAAGAACAACACTATCTACGAATCTATCTCTATAGAACGTACCCTGAAACAGTTCCACTTCCATTCAGAACCATCTTCTTTAGTGATCTTATTAGGTTCAACACCCCAATAGCTCGCGATTCCTTTCTCTCCTTTGTTACCTCCGGCGTCTCCACCACCGGTCTCTGTTTTCTTCTGATTCGTTTCCTCCTTCGTCGGCGTTTTCTCTCCCAAAGTAATCGTGCTAGCGAATCTCATACCTCCAATCGTCGGAGCTCTAGTCCAGATCCAAGCCGAAGCAACCTCAGGCTTCAAAAGATGACTTGCTGATAACGCCTCGTGACGGATCGTAGTAGTGGTGGTCGAGAACAAACGTGGTCCAGCCACCGCTAACAGCGATTTCGCCGCCTTTGCTCCACCGCGACTCATCATCATTATGCACAGATCCAAGATTTGAAATACAGAAATCGAAAAAATCAAATCCAAAAATTTAGGAAAATTGTAGGAGAAATCTTTTTCTTTTGGGGTTTACTTTGTCGTCTTATGCTCTTCACACGAAGGTCTCGAGAGCAAGTTATATATACTAGAGAAACGAACGGTCGGTGATCAATGTTTCTAGACGTATATGTAAGGAGATTATGACACGTGTAACTAGGATATAACAGTTTTTTGTGTGGTTTATATTGAAGATGACGGTATCACCCTTGAGGATATGAGAGAGAATTCGTGTATGACTTGTCTTTGACTGAGGGTGTTTATGTAAATTACAAAGGCGGTGTAGATTTTTCTTGGAGACCAAGATGTTTAGAAGATACTTCATATTTGCGTGATTGCCAAGAGCTTAATTTTTATTGGTCCAATTTTATGGTATCGTGTGGGTATTATTAGGTTTTGTAGTTGAAGGTTTTTTTTTTTAACATCACTTTTAGAAATAAATACAAACAGAAAATTTTTACTATTATGTTTGATAAATTTCTATTTTTATTTTTTCATAATTGCTAATTTTCTATTTATTGTTAGTTATTTGGCTAAATATTCTGTTCCAACTACCAAGTCCCAAACTAGAAGAATTTTCAGTACTATTTTAATTTTTCTTGTCAATTTTGTTCGATTCTTTCTAACAAATTAATTCAGTTTACATTATTAAAAAAAAAAAAGAAGAAAGCTACTTTTAATTTGATAATTATATTTTTCCAATGTTTATGTATATTATGGATTTGATTGGTTGTACCTTTAAAATTAATTTTAGTTGTAGAATTTAGGCTGTAGTTTTAGATTTTTGTCGGTACTTTTTTATTATTATAGTTGTAATTCTTTTAAATAAAAGTCTGACTGATTTAGTTGTATATTGTAGTAGGTAGATTTATGTATTTATTGCGTTATCTAAATAATATTTTTATTTTTAAAAAATGTTAAAAAAATAAAAGCATTAAAGAGATGAGAGAGAAAATATATATTTTTTTAAGTTTCTTAAAGCCAAAATAGGTTTTGTGTTTCTATAAAAAACACAAAAAGATGGCTGTAAATTTAAAAAAATTATGTAAAGTATGATTGTTTTGAATTTTAAGTTATAAACCAAAATATGGCTCTGAAAAGTTTCTAAAAACACATCCAATCATATCCTATATATAGAATTTTTTCATTTATATTATGTTAATGATTGTGCAAAAGCTTTTGATACGTTAATATGAGACTTTTTTCTTAGATCACCAGAGGTTCCTAACACTTACATATGATGGATTAAGTGCAAATACATACAAGATTATCACATGCAGTTGTTCCTATCAAATATCTCGATTATATAAGGGTTACTCAACTAAAACATTAGCCTTCAATCATTTTTTTTTATTTTGTCAACGCCTTCAATCATCAAACGTGAACAAACACATTTTGGGAAAACACACTTGAGTAAATGAATATTTTCATCGATATCAGAGTAAATGGGATTAACCTTAAAGTTGTTCGAATACCACTATCCAAGACTAAGATGTTTGGAGATAGGCTGGAATATATTTGCGTGGTGGCCATGGCCGTTCCAAGACCGAGATGTTTGGAAATGGCATGAAAGATACTTGCATGGTGGCCAGGGCCATTCTATACTTTTATAGGTCTCAAAGCTTGAATTTTTTTAGTTTCTTTAGTTTATTATAATAATATATAATTCAATCGTATTCATTTTAAAGATGCTAAAATTATAAAATTAATTTAATTGATATATATATATATATATATATATTCAAAAATAAACTAAATTTTATAAACTTTTTTGTTTAAATTATTTTATTAACCTAAAAATATTGTAATTTAATATGATTTCACAATAAAACATTGTGATTTCATATGCTTTCAAAAAAAAAATGTTATAAAAACTTAAAATACATAAAAAAATCTTAAATTAAAGAATTATTTTTGCATTATAATTGTAAAAAAAAATGAAGTGCATGATATATACACACCATGTAGAGAAGACAGAGGGAATTGAGTTTGCATTTGTTCTAATGATATATGTTTGCATTGGTATCGAAAACTGATAATGAAAAGTAGGAATCTGGTGGCCAAGAGCTTAACTCTTATTGGTCAAATTTTATGATATCGTGTGGGTATTATTAGGTGTTGGAGTTAAGTTGTTTTTATCATTTTTTAGACATAAAAAATAAATAGAAATAAATGCTAATGACCCTTATTGGTAAGTGCTTTAGATTCTTTCTACAGCCATAAATATTTTACACTCATGTATTCTCTCCATTCATGGTTTGACTTTAAAAATCAAAGCTAAAGCCATAATTTTATAGGAAAAAATAATTTCTACCTACATAAACTATAAGACAATACATGATCACATACTAACTATCGAAATATCGTCTTAACTACCCGAATAATCAAATAATGTATAGTAATATACACGAAAAATTAAAAAATATGTTGTTAACCTCATTCCAGATATTTATTATAAAATTTTGATTACGGAAGGCTTATTATGTAATTAAAAAAAATTAACAAGGACCAAAATAGTAAAATCCATGAGACCCAAACCGACCTATCTCCCTAAATAATTAAACCAACCCGAGCTGCTTTATCTAAATATCACAATTAGGGTTCTAAATTCAGATTTGGGGGTTTTCAATTTAAGTGATTGCTAATTCCTTTTTAATCACTTACGAAGTACTTTTTTTTCTCGATCACTTCAGCAAATTTCTCCAGGTAGGTGGTTCTGAACTTTTTTTCTTGTTTTTCTCCTCTCAATCTGGGAAGAAGAGTTTTTGATTGTATTAAAAATGATATCACGATCCTATAGTAATGTTTTTAAAGTAATGTTTTCCTGCGTTTATTAAAGTAATAATGTTTGTTAAAGTAATGTAAAGTTTTCCTACGTTTATTAAAGTAATGTAATGTTTGAGATCGAAGAGATGCTCATTTGCCTGCGTTATTAAAGTAATATTTTCTACGAGCTATTCTTATACATGCGTTATATGGATGAGGAGAAGCTTAAAGTTCTTAGTTCCAGATTTTCAAGGTTTTTCTTGTCCAAATTAGAAAAGAAAAAACTGTAAACTAAATGCACACCAAGTACTTGAGAAAATGCGTGAAAGAGTCTTTTTATTTTAGCTTCCTTGTTTATGATTCTAACCTACTACTTTTTATGGTGTAGTGACAAATTTGAGGCTGAGGTTGGTTTAATGGAGATTGTATGTGATAAGGAGGTTGAGGCTGAGGTTGGTATAATGGAGATTGTATGTGCTAATGATAAAGATACACAAGACTTGGATAAGGTAGATGAAAAAGAGGTTGAAGATGAGTCTGATGATGAAGATTATGATGGTAATGGGAAATAAAGTGGTTGTGAGGAATTTGATGATGATTGTAAGGACACAGATAATGATGATGATGCCGAAGAGGTGGTTGAGGAAGACTTAGAGGTTTTTGATAATCAGAACTATGATGATCAAATTCCAGATGAAGAGGAAGTGTACCCCGATACAGAAGATTCATCAGGTGATGAGGAGGAACAAGCTGAAAAACAAGCTAGAGTTGGCTTACCCGATGGTGTGTTTAGTTTAAGGCAGATTTTATTTAGTGGAGTTGATTTCAAGAAGCATATCATCACGTATATACAAAAGACAAGGCGCAATGTGATATTTGATAGATGGGAGAAAGAAAAACTTGGAGCTAAATGTGCTGGAAAAGGGTGTGGATGGCGTATATACTGCTCTGTGGAGAATCCAATCAAGAAGTGGATGGTGAAAGTTTATTATGATAAGCATACATGTCACCCAACTGGAAAATGTAAGCTCATTAAGAGTCATATCATTGCTAAGCTCATATTAAAAGACTTAAGAAAAGATCCAGAGATGTCAGCTCCAGAGATCAGAGAGGAGATGAAGAAAATGTACAACATTATTATATTAGTGCCACAATCTCGATGTGCTAGAAGGAAGGCATTTGATATGTTACAAGCTAAGTGTAATGAACAATTTGCACGGTTAAGAGACTGTGAGCTGCATCTTTTACAGTAAGTTTCTGAAATTTTGTTTAGTAATGTTTATGAATCTGATATTATTAATTTGTAGAGTAGTGTTTATTAACTTGTTATTCATGTTGTCACAGTACAAACATTGGCACAATGGTGGAGATCAACACTACTAGAAAATCAAATGGAGCATTGGCTTATGAGAGAATGTACATCTGTTTTGATGCATTGAGGGTTGCGTGGAAGCAATATTGTAGGCCTATTATTAGTTTGGATGGAACTTTTATGAAGAATTCATTGCAGGGAATGTTGTTAACTGCCATTGGAAGAGACCCTAACAACCAGATTTACCCAATAGCTTGGGCTGCGATTTCGTGTGAGAACAATTCTAATTGGCAATGGTTTATTCATAAACTGAAAATTGATTTACAGTTGGGCTTAGGTGAGCAGCTTACTATCATATCTAAATATGCATAAAGACTTGATACATGGGGTTTCAGTGGAATTACCAATGGCAGAACATAGAGCTTGTGCTAGACATATATATTCCCACCTCAAGAAGAATCATAAATCTGATTCATTGAAACCACTGTTGTGGCATGTAGCTAGTAGTTACAATGTGGCTAATTTTGAAAAGAACTTGGCTACATTTAGAGAGTATGATCCGAAGGCTTGTGATGATATTTTGAAAAAATATCATCGTACTTGGTGCATAGCTTTTTTCAGGGTTGGTGTTTGTTGTGCTGATACTTATAACAACTTAACAAAGTCATTCAATAGGACATTGAGGGCAACAAGGAAGAAACTATTTGTGCAAATGTTGGAGCTGATATGAAGAGATGCAATGCAAAAGATTGCAAATCGGTCCAAGATTGCAAATAAGGTAATGGTAGATTCACTCCTAAAGCAAGAAAAGAGGTGGCTAAATTGAAGCTCAGAATTGTTATTCAATTTTAAGCATAGGTGGTCAGTTTGAGATAGATGAATGTGGAAATGGTTATAGTGTGAGCTTGACTCAACTTACTTGTGCATGCCAGAAATGGTATTTGACAAGAATCCCTTGTCGTCATGCACAGTGTGCTATAAGAGAGCATGATAAAGATGTTGAGGACTATATTTCAGGTTTCCACTTGACATCACATTGGCAAGGGGTTTATCATTAACAGGGGAAGAACACATTGAAGCACCTCCTTATAAACGAACACATTTAATTAAACTAATCAAACTTACATTGTTAATTTTAACAATTGTCTTTTTAACAAACTTTTTTTCTTTAAAAAATGTCAATTTTCTATTTATTTTCGTTTGGATAAATATTCTGTTTCAACTTCCAAGTCCAAAATTAGAAGGACTTTTAGTCCTAATTCAACTTTTCTTGTCAATTTTGTTCGATTCTTTCTAACAAATTTATTCGATTTACAAAGAAGGAAGAAAGCTATTTTCAATTTGATAACTATATGTATAGTTTTTTCTCATCTACGAAATTAAATATCATGTGAAATGATTGAGCAATAGAGGCATCGAAGGAAAAGGCAGTTAAATCACTATCATTTGATGTGGAGTAGAAATCGCCAACAAAAATTACGCATTCTTTCAATTTGCCTTGTAAATGAATTCTGTTTGATTCTTTCGAACAATTGTATTACATTGTTAAAAAAAAAACTAATCTATGAATTTGATAATTATATTTGTTAGTGTACATTCATGAGCTTTTATATTATTTCGTGGTAAATAATATACCAAACAAATCGTCATGGGGTTTACAAATTACAACTTAGGATTTTAGAACGTAAACTTGCGGAAATTCCAAAATTTTATTTGTCACACAATTGAATTGTGCATAAACCACATTTTATTTTGGCTTCGGTTATAAATTTGTAACATGAACCTCGTTACTGAAAAAAAAATAAACCTTACTCTCTGCCCCACTAAATTTTAACTAAATGCCATTAAAAGCCCATTTAGCGACAAAACATAGCTAGAAGCTCTTCAGATTCAATGATATCCGATGGGAGCTGGAGCTTCTTTCAGCTCACGTCCTTGGTAGTGAATATCCTGTAATGTTATGTATACACAAACCATTAAACACAATCTACGATCTTTTTTAACATATGTATATACATACATGACAACACACTTACGGATGCATAGTGGTTGACGTCACGGTGATGCGCTTCATCAGCACGAACCACCATGACGACATCACGAAGGGTCGCGTCTGCTTCAAGCCTCCAGTAATCAATGGCTATAGCCGGTGCAGGAACATTTTCGATGTTACCATTATCGAGTTCCTTAAGAAATTCAGTGTAAGAGTGGATTGCTTCTTCCTCAAGGTAACCAACCATACGATGAGCAAATTTGGGAGAGATTATGTATCCAAGGAAATAAGCGTTGAAGAAAACGCCTTGGACGGCTATCACAAGAGCTCGTTCGTACCAGTTGGGTTTGGCGACTTCCATGAATGTCATTAAGTGCATCCTCTCGTTCTCTGCTTCTTCGAGTAACGCTTTGATCCAACCACCACTTTGTTCAAACCTCCGAAGCGATTTGCAGTGTACTAGCATCCCTCCAACCATTCCTGGAACCGCTGCTACCGTTTCCAGCATCATTGCTCTACATCCGTACCGCCTCTGCTTGGCGAAATTAGTCCAAACATATAATGATACATAACATTTGAAACGATAAACCTAAGAACTCTAACCTGGAAGAAGATATCGGTAGGCCATCGAAGAGATTTAACGGTCCAATAAGCTAATTTGTCTAATAATGTCGATGGAACATGATGCTTCTTCAAATCTATCGTCAGATCTGATTTATAAGTCTCCCATGGCTATACCATTATTCCACACACGAAAAAAAAAACATTCTAATCATACACATAATTACACATATATAAAGTCGACCAAGAGTAACAACACAAAACATACACTACTACAAGAAAATGAGTGATTTTCTATTGCCATTAACATAGCAAAACGATAGAAAACAATCTATTTCCTACAATTTTCTTACGGATTTTGTTTGTAAGAAATGTCTTAGTGAAAAATCCTAAATGAAAAGAAAATCGTAAGAAATTTTCTAAGGAAAACAGTTGGTAAAAAAATTCGTAAGAATTAATGATAGAAAACTCGTAGTAATTAATAGTAAGAAAATCATGTGTAGTTGGAAGGAATATCGTAGGATGAAGTGGTAGGAGAGTCGTAAGAAAATATGTAATGTACCCGGAAGCAACTCCATTTCCATTCAGTTCCATCTTCTTTGGTGATCTTCATTGGCTTGACGCCCCAATAACTAACGATTAATTGCTCCCCTTTGTTACCTTGATCATCAGCCTTGCCGGCGCCGCCCGATCCTTTCTCCTCCTCCGACGTATTCTTCTTCTCAAATGTCATCTTGCTGAAATCTCTCACGCCTCCTATCGCCGGAGCCCTAACATTTGATGCCATCAGAGCAACTCTAGGCTTTAAACGATGGATTATGGTTTGTGAAGAGAAGAGCCTTGGTCCAGCCGTTGCCATCACCTTTGCTCCACATCGACTCATCATCATCATTGTGCAGATCGAACCGAATCCTATAAGAGAAATCTTAATTTTTCAATAGTGTGGTTTTTTTTTTTTTTTTATAACTTCTGAACTGCTAATCTATTTATGGTAGTTACGGAACTCTAGCATACAAAACGAAAAATTCGTGTACGATTTGACTAAAAGATTTGTAGCACACGAAATGAAGACATTTACAAAGTATTCCGAAACTAACGTTGTTTATGCACAAAAACTTTCGCTTGCATAATCTTGAATTCATTCTTAATCTGTAGTATCTCTTTATGCATGTTTATACCCAATAACTGGATCAAGACGGTGCTAACAATTTATAACAATTATAGAAATTTCAAATTTGATGTTACATAGTTTCATTTAATTTGCTTTTCCAACTTATCGCTCTGCAGTTTCTGTTCTTTCTTAGAAAATTCTCTCTTTGCTGAAAAAAACGAAGAACCTCAAAACTTTCGTTTTCTTTCAATTTGGTGCATGAAATATAAAATTTTGCATGTGTCTTATTACTTGATGTTGTCACCCACCACCGAACTATGGACCTTTTAAGTATGAAATTGTAATATTACTCAAATGAAAAGAATTGTTGTGATATTACTCACGTTAGGTAGTTTACATAATCTGTTTTTGTGGAACCATTGTTTCATTAGGCAGAGAGAGAATACAGAAAAAGAATAACAAGACATATATTACCATCCAATTAAAAAAAGGAGTGGTCAGTAATTCAAGACATTTATCCCGTATCAAGATGTGAGACATTCGATCAATATAAACAAACAAACAATGCAAACAAGATAATCACCTTATATGAAATAATGATAACATAACTTCAAAAAGTATTGTTTGTTTACATAGCTACACAATTATATATATAACTCGACTCCTTTGTATTACGTAGCAACTACTCTACCTCCAGTCACCGAATCCTCCTCCTAAGCCAACCAATTATTGCCGGGTCGGGTCAAAAACACTTCTCAGTAAGATCTTTTCCCATCGTTCGAGCCAAACCCACCAAAGCTACTCCTTCCGCCTGACTGAGAAGAACGATCCGAGCCAAAGTCCCCAAAACCAGAGGAACGGTTGCTTGATGATCCGCCTGAACGGCCACTGCTGCTACCATAATCACCTGAACGACCACCACCAAAGCTGCTTCTCCCACCTGACTGAGAAGAACGATCTGCATCGAATCCCCCAGGAGAACGCATACCAAAGCTCCCGAAACCAGAACGGTCGGAATCATCAGAATAACGGTTGCTTGATCCGCCTGAACGGCCACTGCTGCCACCATAACCACCACTGCTGCCACCATAGCTGCCACCACCACCTGAACGGCCACTGCTTCCACCATAGCCACCACCACCTGAACGACCACCAAAGCTTGAACCACGATCCCTCATGCCTCCTCCAAAGGACCCACCAGATCGAGCACCGATTCCTTCAAACATGCTTGCACTGCCACGCTCCACAGCAATGCTAGGGAGCTGAATTTAAAACCCAATAGATACAATCAGTTACTCCAGGCATTCAACAAAAGAAACAAATAGGAAAAAAAATTGTCATGTTATATAACCTCGGTGAATCGGTTTCCAACTTCTCTCTCGATTATTTTTACAGCCCTGGATTGATCTTGACTGTAGATGAGAATAGCACTTCCTTTCTTTCCTGCACGACCTGTTCGCCCCGTTCGGTGAACAAACGTCTCTGTGTTATTAGGGAGCTCATAATGAATTACCTATTCATGATCACAAGACGGAAAGATGAGTTCAGTAAGATGAGAAATAGAACTCCTTTGGAGCAAGAAAAGTGTAGTTTTGACTCACTAAATCGACATTAGGTACATCAAGTCCACGGGCAGCAACATCAGTCGCAACAAGAATATTGAAATGCCCATCTCGGAAACCAGCAAGCGTTCTTTCCCTCTGACTCTGGGATATATCCCCGTGTAAAGCTTCACATTTGAAGCTTCTTGCCAATGCATATGAGAGGCGATCAGCATCCCGTTTCGTTTGGGTAAAGACAATGCATTTTCCTCCTTTAGCGTGCTCCTGCAAAAGAACTGATATTATAAACTCTTGCCATACACGACTGACAACTAAGAAAGAAACACAGAAATAAACACATCAGTTTAGAAACAAAGTAGAGAATGCATACCGTTACAAGAGGACCAATAATAGATGCTCTTCCATAAGAATCTGCTATGATAGAATACGTTGTAATTCCATCTGCAAGTTTCTGATCAGAATCTCCAACCTAAATAACACATCACAGTTAGGCAAATACATAATAGTAATATTTCACAAAATGTAATTTCATTAACAACTCTGCTAAACCCAAGATCAATCTTTCAGGACCGTGAGCAATTTCAGATATAAACACAAGCAGGTACGAGACTACTCACAAGATCAATCGTCAAAGGATTATTCAGGTACTTTTGGGTGAGGGATCTGATCCAACTCGGCATTGTAGCAGAAAACATCATGCTCTGACGTTTCTCTGGTAACTTTTCCAATATTATTTCGACATCCTCAGCAAATCCAACTTGAAGCATCTGATCAGCTTCATCCAGAACCACAAACTGAACTTCTGATAGATTCAAAGCTCCCCTTTTCATCAGATCAATGACACGACCAGGAGTTCCAACCGCCACATCAACACCATAGTCCAGCTGCCTCATTTGCTGTCCAATCGGTGTACCTCCATAGAGACATAGAGTATCCAAGCTAGGAGCAGATTCCCTAAACTCCTTCTCAACCTGGCGAGCAAGCTCCCTTGTCGGAGCCAGAACCAAGCAAAGCGGATTCCTCCCTCGTCTGTCACATAAAACCCCCAAAAAATCAGAAAACGTCAATGTCTAAACCTCAAATGATCGTTAGAGACTCTGTAAACACTAACCCATGTTTAGCGTTGTATTTGATGATTTTATCAATGATTGGAATCCCGAAAGCAAGAGTCTTTCCTGTTCCAGTCCTAGCACGACCGATCATATCTCGACCCTGCATAGCTGGCTCCAGCACAGCTTTCTACTCAAGCCACAAACATAAATCTCAGTCACCAATAAATCAAAAACATGGAACACGAAAGCTATATAATTCAAATTTGGTCTCACAACATACCTGAATAGGAAAGAGTTTCTCAATACCCTTACTACTCAAAGCTTTAACAATCTCCGGAGATATCCCAAGCTCCGATATCGCAAGCCCATCACCACCAACACTCTCCGAATATCCAGCAGTCTCAGAGATCGCAAACCCAGCAGGAGAAACCATCGACGCTCTAAACTCCGACGGTCCAGATTGAAAATGAAATTCCCTCGCTTTAACACCAAACGGAAAGCCAAATTTAACATCGGAAGATCCAATTGCGGCTAGATCGGAGACTGTGACGGCAGCGGTTGGAGCAAAGTGGTGAAACAAAACCGCATTAATGGAAGTCAGCGATGCGGAGAGATTCCGCTTCGACGCATCAAGGAGAGATCGACGGATTACTGTAGCTATCATTTCGGATTCAGGTGAGATTTTGGTTTTTTCCAGATAAGGAATATTTAAAACCCCAAGATTTGAGAATTAGGGATTTGTAAAGAAGACAAAAAGGGTTTAGTTTCTTCAACAAGAACAGTGCACAAAATATCAACTGGAAGGGTTTAGGGACTAGGGTGATCGATCTACGGATCGGGTCGGGTCGCCTCGCCCAAATTATAGCCCAGTGGGCCTTTACTGAATTATTAAAGATGGGAAGTTTCATATCCAAAATAAAGTTAAGGGGTTAAAACAGAAAATCAATATAAGTTGGAGATTTCATATGCAATAAAACTTCAATATAATAGAACTGAGAAAAGGGTTCGGAGGTAAAAAGGAAAAGCTTCTAACGCCGCTTCTTTTTCTTCTTCTTCTATCTCTCTCTGTAAATTGCTTCTTCAATCCACTCTGTGAGTTTGTATCCAAACGTAAGTTTTCTCCTTATTTCCAATGGCGTAGTTGTGTATTGATTTCAAAGAGATTAATAAATCTTAGTTGTTCCCGTCGATTTTTGAAAACCCTAATTTCGTGTGTCGCTTGGTTCTTACTCTCTTTGTATATCTGCAGATATATCGGTTAAGATGTTGACGGAAGAAGAAATCAAACGACTGTACAGAATCCAGAAGACGTTGATGCAGATGTTAAAGGACCGTGGCTATTTTATCGCGGATTCTGAACTTGCGATGACCATGCAACAGTTTATCAGGAAACATGGCGATAACATGAAAAGGGAGGATCTTGTTACTCTCAAGGCTAAGAGAAATGATAACAGCGATCAGGTTTGTATACATGTCTCTTCAATGTGTTTATCAGCTCATCTTTAGTGTTATTTCGTCAGAGACTATCATTGTTTATCTTATTGGTATTATTACAGTTTCTACAATGTTTGTGGAATGTGTAGGATTGAGTGTGAGTAAACATGTGTTAGGGGTCTTGCTTTTAGAGAAACTCTCATTTAGTAAGTAATGTTACAGAGAGCTAAATTTCGAAGAGAGTATGGATAAATGTCATCTCTTTAATCTGTAAGAAGCTGTACAGATGGTAATTTAAAGCCAGAGAATAGAGCAAGATTGTTTCTGTGGTGTTTGATTCGTCGTTGTCTTAGTCTCTGATTCATGTGCTCTTGCTGTAGCTCTATGTTTTCTTCCCTGATGAGGCGAAAGTTGGAGTTAAGACGATGAAGATGTACACGAACCGGATGAAATCAGAGAATGTTTACAGAGCAATTTTGGTAGTGCAGCAGAACTTGACCCCTTTTGCTCGAACTTGCATTAGTGAGATCTCTTCTAAGTTCCATTTGGAAGTTTTCCAGGTAATGTTTCCATGATAATGTATCCACTGTATACACATCACCATCCTGAATTATGATTGGGTGGTTGATGCAGGAGGCGGAAATGCTTGTGAACATTAAAAACCATATTCTTGTTCCTGAGCATCAAGTTCTTACCATGGAAGAGAAGAAAACTTTATTGGAGAGATACACAGTGAAGGAGACACAGGTTAGTCTATTTAAAAACATTGTTTTTAGTGATGATAAGCTTGTGGTTTTGAATTATTAAAGTTTGAAAAATGAAACTTTGTGGGTGTTGTTAGCTTCCAAGAATCCAAGTGACTGATCCAATCGCAAGATACTTTGGACTAAAACGGGGGCAAGTCGTGAAGATCATTCGTTCGAGTGAAACTGCTGGTCGTTATGTTACCTACCGTTATGTTGTATAAGCAAAACAAATAGCTTTTGTGGATTGGATTGCGAATTGAACGCTGGCAGTTGTGAAACATAAGAGTAATGCTTTTGCACCAAACAAAAATGTCGACTGTGTTTTGTTTTGTTTATCAGATATGAGAATTAAATCTTAAGACAAACTTTAAATCTTCTTTACACCCAGTAGACTTCTCACCAAAGCCTTTGTAGATATATTTTTGTCTGAAAAATTGAATTCCTATGAGCTACTCAGAAACTTGCACGATATTATCAAGCAACCGATAAAAGATGCGTTTCAATCTAGTAAAGTTTATTAAATCAAAAGTAGAGTTAATATTAAATAAACAATTAGCTTTGATTTAAATCAAAACTAGATTTAATTTTAATCATCCACATTGTTTTCTTTCTAATGGCCAAACTAATGGGCAACAATTAACAAGAAGCATTTATGGAGGTGGCGAAATATTAGAAGAACACTTTTCACTCAATTGAGAAATAAAAATAAATTAGAGGATATGAAATAATGATATAACTTATGTTTGTTTATGATGCAAGAAGTAGCTACAGATTTATATATAGCTCGACTTCTTGTAAACTACACAACTCGAGTCACCGAGTTCTCCTAAGTTAACTCCATTATTGCCAGGTCCGGTCAAAACCCACCCAATACCTCTCAGTAAGATCTTTTACCATCGTTTGATCCAAACCCACCAAAGCTGCTCCTTCCACTTGACTGAGAAGAACGATCTGAACCAAATCCTCCAAAGCCTGAAGAACGGTCTGAACCGCCTGAACCAAAACCCCCAAAACCAGAAGAGCGGTCTGAACCACCAGAGTAACGGCTGCTTGATCCGCCAGAACCACCATAACTACCACCACCACCTGAACGGCCACTGCTGCCACCATAACCACCATAACTACCACCACCACCTGACCGGCCGCTGCTGCTACCGTAACCACCACCACCACCACCTGGACGACCTCCTCCAAAGGACCCGCCAGATCTAGCACCTACTCCTTCAAACATGCTTGCGCTTCCACGTTCCACCGCAATGCTAGGGAGCTGAATTCCAAAACCCAATAGATACATAACTGTTACTCCAGTCATCAACAAAAGATACAAAGACAATAAGAAAGATATTAACCTCGTTGAATTTGCTTCCGACTTCTTTCTCAATCATTTTAACAGCCCTGGATTGCTCTTGACCGTGGATGAGAATCGCGCTTCCTTTCTTTCCAGCACGACCTGTTCGCCCCGTTCGGTGAACAAACGTCTCAGTGTTATTAGGAAGCTCATAATGAATTACCTATTCACAAATCACAAGATGGGTTAATAAGATGAGAAACAAAACTTGTTAAGAGAAAGAAAAAGTGTAGTTCGACTCACCAAATCGACATTAGGTACATCAAGTCCACGGGCAGCAACATCAGTTGCAACAAGAATATTAAAATTCCCATCCCTGAAACCAGCAAGTGTTCTTTCTCTCTGAGCTTGGGATATGTCACCGTGTAAAGCTTCACATTTGAAGCTTCTCGCCAATCCATATGCAAGGCGATCCGCATCCCGTTTCGTTTGGGTAAAGACAATGCATTTTCCTCCTTTGCCATGCTCCTGTAGAGGAAAATGTATTATAAAATCACGACTGCAAACAAAAAGAAAAATCACAGCGAGATACATTTATTGAGTTTTAAAACAAAGTAAAGATACCATACCGTTACAAGAGGACCGATAATGGATGCTCTTCCATAAGAATCTGCAGCAATAGAATACATTGTAATCCCATCTGCAAGTTTCTGATCAGAATCTCCCACCTATATAACACATCACAGTTAGGCAAAAGATAACATAAAAGTACATATGTCATTAGAGAAATGTCACTCCATTAACTACTCCGCTACAGCCAATGTCAATATTTCCTATTCAGGGAATTTGGGTAACTTTTCAGATATAAACACGACCAGGTATGGGAGTACTCACAAGATCAATCGTCAAAGGATTATTCAAGTACTTTTTGGTAAGAGATCTGATCCAACTCGGCATTGTTGCAGAAAACATCATGCTCTGACGTTTCTCTGGCAACTTTTGCAATATTATTTCGACATCTTCCGCAAATCCAACTTGAAGCATCTGATCAGCTTCATCCAGAACCACAAACTGAACTTCTGATAGATTCAAAGCTCCCCTTTTCATGAGATCAATGATACGACCTGGAGTTCCAACCGCCACATCAATACCATAGTTTAGCTCCCTCATCTGCTGTCCTATCGGTGTACCTCCATAGAGACAAATAGTATCCAAGCTTGGCGCAGATTCCCTAAATTCCTTCTCAACCTGGCGAGCAAGCTCCCTGGTCGGTGCCAAAACCAAGCATTGAGGATTCTTCCCACGACTGTCACATCAAAAGGCAACATAAGAACGAACGTAAATGTAAATCTCTGAACCTCAGATGATCATTTGATATACAGTAAACACAAACCCATGTTTGGCGTTGAATTTGATGATCTTGTCAATAACGGGAATCCCAAAGGCAAGTGTCTTTCCAGTTCCGGTCCTTGCACGACCAATCATATCCCGACCTTGCATCGCTGGCTCCAACACAGCTTTCTATTCAACCACACAAACATCAAAATTAAACTTATTTCGAAACATCGAAATGTTAATTGATCTCTATAACCAAATGGAACAGAAGAAGATCATATATACCTGAATAGGAAAGAGTTTCTCAATACCCCTAGCCTTCAAAGCTTTAACAATCTCCGGAGATATACCAAGCTCAGATATCGCAAGCCCATCACCACCACTGCTACTACCAACACTCTCCGAATCTCCAATCCCTACATCGCTACTCTCATACGAAGCAGCGTAATCTTGAGCCGCGAACCCCGCTGGAGAAACAACCGACGATTTAAACTCCGACGGCACAGATTTAACATGCAAGTCTCTCACTTTAACACCAAACGGGCTCGAATTGGGAAGGAGAGGCTTGACATTAGTAGCTCCATTTGCTAGATCGGAGACTGTGGCTGTGGCGGCGGCTGGAGCAAGGTGATGAAATAGAGCCGCGTTAATGGAGGTCACCGAAGAGGAGAGAGCACGCCTTGATGTACCAAGGAAAGATCGACGGAGTACTGTGCTGATCATTTTCAGATATCAGTGAAGAGTGATGGGTTCTGGTGAGAAGGGGAAATGTGAAACCCCAAAGTTGAGAATTAGGGTTTTAGAGAGACGGCAAAGGGTTTAGAGATTTAAGAAGAAGAATCAAAGGTGGGGGGTATAATGGGTAATTTTGTTATAATCACCTGCGGGTGAGTGTACGGTATGTTCGTGCACGTGCGAGCGTGGTTATGGTAGCAGAGTTTTCGCTTGAGTCCAAAGGTGTTCTTGGATGTGAAGCAAAGGCCGAGTTAATGATTTCTGTTTTTGTAATCTTCATTACAATTGAACTAACTAGTATTTCACATATTCGTTTAACAATATCCGTTAATTTGCTTTGTGCCCTATTAATTCGAAATCTATTTCCAAATATAGCAAATTCAACATTGTTGGACTATAATGTAAGATGCACCGAGAGTTAGACTAGCTAGTTTCAAACTCTATGAGAATGCACGTAAAATTGAAACCACTACAAGTCTTAAAATTCTTGTTTTCTTCAATATACTTAGTGTCTCTCTTGACTCTCAATGTTTCCTCCTCCTGCCACCGTTTTGGCTATTCAGGTTATGATCTATATTACTTTGTCTCAAAATCATAAGTGATTATATACAATGTGAAAGTCCTTGTTACCAAATGAATGTGCATAAATTGAAAGCATTTTGTCACTGAAACTCAATTGATCTTTAAAATTCGTCCAAAAAGAAACACATGTTTATACTTTATACTAAGCAAGAAAAGGGCAACAGGATCTGATCTGAAGCAAGGATGAGTTCTTGGACCCCGTAAAGTTCGAAATTATTGCAGAGTCGGGTCAAAACCTACCCGGTTGCGTCTTGAAACTTCTCAAAATTTAAATTGTAGCACATCTCATTGAGCATTGGTGGAGGGGCCATCAATGTTGCCTAACACTTTAGTCATGTCCAAACGGGTCTTGCAATGGAACTGGAGTTCATACTGAGCTCCAAGAATACGGTAACGTTTTAACCAAAACAGTTTCTTGCTCAGCTCATGATTCTGAGCTTTGATGACAAGAAACCGTTTCTTGAACCGCATCTCAAACTGTTCCCTCGACTTCTTATCGACGTGAGGCGACCGTAGCACCGTGTACAGCGTTCGTGTGTCAGGCATTGCAACCTTACGAGTGTGAGGAGGAAGACACCAAGCTTGCTTCTCCGGGTTATCGAAAGACCTAATCGCTATGCAAATCTTGGTTCCTTTTATCTTTGATGTGCTTTCTTCAGCTGCCTCTTTCTACATTCAAACCACAAACACACAACAATAATTCCCAATGAAATCAACAACACTAACACCAAAATCTAAAGGAAATTTCAATTTATGTGAATCTGATGACAATTTCTATAAACGATGAATGAGAACAAAAACAATATACCTGGAGAGCGATCTCCTTCCTACTCAATGGTTTGACACTCTCTGTAGCAATTTTAAGCTTAGATTTCTTAATCTCGTTTTTGCTCATACCAACACTTTTCGAATCTCCGAGGCTACTCTTTCGTGCAGTAGCGTAACCATGTGACGCAATTCCTGCAGGGACAAACATCGGCGGCTCAGATCTAATGTGGAAGTCCCTCGCTGTAATACCAAATGAGTTCGGTGACGACGCGAAAGTGAATCGAGGGGTGATGGAGGCTGCAGTGGAGGTTGGAGTGAGATGGTGAGAAAGACATGAATCAAAGGAGGTTAACGCGGCGGAGAGAGTGTGCCTTGACGGCAGGGAAGATCGGCGGAATACTCCGGTGATCATTTTCAGATTCAACGGTGAGACGGAGAAATGACGAGAGATTGAAGAAGGAAAAGTCAAAAATCCCAATTAGGGTTTTTCAGTCGAATACACAGAAGTTGAGGACATGATTGCCTGCGACGAGTGTACGCTATTTACAGTGAGCTACAGCGTTAAGATTTTTTTTTAACTTTCTTAGACAAGTTAAAAGATGCAAAAATGTTAAAATCCCAGGAAGCAAAGTGAATAACATTACAAATAACTCTACTAGTTAAACCAGAGTAATACATAGAGAACGTGCAAAGAACTATATCCATGGATTCTAGAGTTTCTAAGTAATGTATCATCAATCCTGGAATCTCTGATGAGTTGTCTCAGAAGGCAGATACAAGTTTTGGATTGAAAGATTCTTCCTCCTTCCTCGTTTTTTTTTTCGCTTCTCAATGTTATGTCTCTGTTTCATTAGTGTATGCTTCTGGTACTCGGCTTCTTGTTGAATGATTCAATCAAACGGAACATCCAACGATCTAGCATTCCTGTGTAAGACATGATATATTAGGCAAAGATTTTATAAGATGAGTACTGAGACAAGACCACCGAGATGGGGCGAACCTGTCAAAGCAAAGGTACCGCCTAATACAGCGCAAAGCCGAGTGATCAAGTGGAGAAAACTACGGCGTTCTTCCTTGATTGTCACAGTGATAGGTGAAAGATCATATAAGAAGTAGACAGCTGAAAATGGAAAACACAAATCAAGAAACAGAAACTGAGTAATAAGAATTAGGTGCATAATTCAAATGAACTTTGCTCAACTAACCTGGCCATGTCCGGTCGAATTCAGTCATCGGCGTGTAATATTCAGTGACAGAGTACTGATTTGTTGACAGTACATCTTTTGAAAGATATCTATATTCCGTGGGAACAATCTGCGCCATACCAGAAAGAAATTAGTGATCTAAACTACAAATAATGTTCATATCTAACGAAATGTATCATAATGCTAGCCATACCGGTAAATGATGTCCGAAGTAATTTAAATATACAGCCTAAAGAGAGACATGAGTAAAAGAACAGTGAAAATTTAGACAAACACCTTAATATAGTATTTGAATGTTCCACTGCTGTCATGCAGCATTCGATTCGTGTCATCAAGTGGGTTGTGAATCCCCGGGTATTTTGGCCCAAAGGATAGATCATGAATCATATGACTCACGTTTACGTTTTTGGACCCACCAAATATCTGTTCAGAGGGTAAAGAGATTAGTTATATACAAGGGATATCATACAGTAAGTCAGTGAATGAAGTACGAATACATATGGTGAGAGTAATTTAGCGGTTATGAATTTTTCTATGTAAAAGTCTGTCTTTATATTCTTTCTGTTGACATATCAATGGAATTAAACGTCAATAATGATCATATGGTACTTAATCAAACAACTTTAATGAATCTGAATTTAAAGTATGTTCTTGGTTAGTGGTTTCAGACACTCTTTTACCTAAGTCCTGGTAAGAGGATATTTAATAAAGCGAGATAATGATACCAACCATCTGAGCAACATAGATGTTCAGCCCGTGAACTGAAATATGGAAGTTTCCAGCAACACGTTGTACATCTAGGACACCATATACCTAGAAAACAGCCAAAAAGTTTAGTCTCTGTTTTCTTAAACACCGGTAACACAAACTCTCTATTTCGTATATTGACAAGTGCAACGGCTAATACCCGACATCCTTCTCCATCTGCCAATGCTTGCTTCACCTTTTTAATCATAGTCTCAGCAGCCTGATCAAAGCCAAGAACATTCAATGTTTCGGTTTCGGTCTCATTCTTGTGTTCTTCTTTTCCATCTTCAGCAAGCACAAAAGATAAAGCGTGTATATTATAAAGTCTATATTCTTATACCAAAAAATAGTCAGCTACCACGACCTATCACTAGGACTCTCTTACATCTGCTTCACAATAAGCCTCAATTCAAGTTTTAAGGTTCCCATTATTATTTGATAGGAAGCACAAAGTTTGTGTAATTCAGTTCTCTAGATACAACATATTTGAGAAAGGAGTACATTATATTATCAATTTTACATATCCACTATGGTTAATACAAGTTTTGACATGTACATAGAACCAACATGCACATGACTATATATTCTTCCAAAAGACTCAAGACATTATATCTATTCGAATGACAGTTAAGGGAAAATAAGTTCTTCAGAAAAGGTACAAACTCGGTAAAGGCTCATAAAGTTAAGAATGTTACCATGCTTGTGGGATGAGTGACCATGCTCATGCCCCTTTTCGACAAGATCAGATATATATTCTGTGCCAATAATATGACCATGACTGTTGAGACGGAGCTGCAGATACTCAGAATTAGTGAGAAATAAACTCGATTATAAACTAGTACAACAAGAGCAAATTGCCATAAGAAGTGAGAGATAAATATGCAAAGGGAAATATCCAAACAGTTCTCTTCAAATAGAATGCTTAACTAAAGATGACCAGTATGAACTGTTATAATGTTTTAGGCGCAAGCTAGAAATTGGTAATATCAACTAGGTGGGAGAGAAAACATGTGAAAAGACTTGTGATTTGCATTAGCATCTGGATTCATTTTACCTTCCAAATGTTTGTATCGAGATCCACTTCATGCTTCCCTGACATGTCTATAGCATCCACGCTCAATACTACAAAACAAATAAGCTCAAATGATGAAGTCTACAACGAGAAGTATTTGAGAAGGCGTGGAGGAAAGAATGTAATATAGACTTGACTACTATGCAATCAACGAATTTCACTTACCATCACAAGGCAAAGATGGAAACGTCATATTTACATGAATTGGAAGAGTTTCTCCACGCTTTAAGTCCACTGACATCTAGAAAATTTTCCAAGAAAATAGAGCGATTTCTATTACTCTCGGGGTCCAGAATCAAAACAACAAAAGTTTTTGACATTAATGACCGCCCGGATCCCACGAGTGAATAGAAAGTTGGACATGATACAAATTCCAATTTGATTACAATGATTATAATATATACAAAATGATTAAAACTCCCACGAGTAATCAAATGGACAGAGAACAGCTAGACTAGGGTATCAATGAAGTTCAATCTAGAGAGACTTCAAATCCATATTTCCTAATGATATGGATCACTGCAAAACTTCGAGCAGGACATTCAAATTATCTTGCATTACCGCACTCAATAAAGGTTACCTAGAGAAAAATGGCATAATTCAAGGAAAGAACAATGTCAATAAGGCAATGACATACTTTCCCTTAATCTCTACTAATCAACCAAAAAGTGGCATCAACGAATTTCAGAGATATCAGATGGAAAAATACTAATTCCAGCATCCATCAACAAAGTTTTATAAGACACATGAAACAGAAGATCATACACTGCAATATATAAGACTATTTGTAGCAGTTTGAAGATTAGAGTCACTGAAATAAACAGAAAGGCAACAGATATAGCTTAAAGTAAGAACATACCTGGTGTACTGTAAGTGTGTTAAGATAATAACTCAGCTCGTGCAAGAACAAAGTACCCATTATAAGCAGTCCAACAATTGATACTACAATAACGAAAATTTCATGTTAAATAAGCATAAACACACATTAAGCATTCAAAAGTGGATTCTCAAATAACGAGAAAAGCGAATAGAAAAGAAAAAAAAAATACATTACCAACTGCACCCGATTGTGTCTTTTGCAGCAAATGATCCTCTGCTCTTGGAAATGCATCGATGCTCCTTAGAGCCTGCTTCACACCCATCCTAGCAGCTTCCCTCTATATCAATACTTCGTAAACAAATCAAATTCCGAGGACCTACCAAACTACAAACCAACATTAGATATTGCCAAATTCATGCAATTCCACTCCACAATTTTGAAATTGATAGACCAATTAAACCATCGAATCTTTTTCCTATTAGAACTCAATTCTCCTCTTAATTGTAATGTTCTCGATCTAGACAAAGCAGAGAGCATTCATGCCGGTTCTATCTAAAGGGTCTAGCTAGGAAACCAAGCAGATGCAGCGTGAGATTCAAGGGCATTTTACCCACAACNACAACGAATTCATCTACCCTAGATTGGAAAATTCATCAGATTTTCAAGTATGATCTTCACCGGCCCTAGATTGGAAAATTCCTCTCTTATGCGTAACAATGGCGCCAGAAGAGATGAATCTAAGATAATTATTCCCAAACGCAAAATCGAGTTTAGAGATCGTACTCGAATCAAAGATGATGAGGATGAAGCGCACGCCGAGAGAAGAAGAGAGAGATCTCCGGGTCCGGGGAGAGACAAACTAAAGGCTCTTCTATTTTGCGGTGATTCAACTCTTTTTTCCGTTTCTCTTAATTTATTTATTAATTGCACCCTCAATTTACTAAGAATATCAATTTTGCACTTATAGTCTTCTTATTTGTGATAAAAGAACAGCAATCTTCTTATTTACGTAAAACCCCTTATACTCTTAGAGTGGTGAGTTTTGGGAGAGGAATAATGTTTTGTTCGTTTTTCGAATTTTGTTTAGCGATTCTTTTTTTTTTTTTTTTGAATGAATGTTAAATTCTTCAACCAAAAAATCATTCTTTACGTTATATGCAACCTTTTGCTAAAAAGAAAATAAAGTAACTTGGACCAGAATTATAATCTATGAAGTCAAATAGAGGATGCAAACCATATGGTCAGCCCGTCTTTGTACTTGGAGCTCCTTATTATCTGCAGGGTGCTTAATATATTCCGACTGATGCGATCAATGAACTTAATAAGTTTCTCAGGTGACTGGGGTAGCTCGCCATGCCTGCTTTGGTTGCGTTCGCGCCATATCGCGTGGACCGAACCTTGAAAATTATATCGTATGATGAACCTTGTGGTTGACTTGAAATCAGAACCGGAGATAAGGGAAAGGATATTCTAAAATACCAGTGTATCGATGACCCAGTAATTGACGTATTAAAGTAGCCCAGATCTTGGACGAGTAGGAACAGGTGAAAAATAAATGTGGTCTCGTGACTCCATAGGTACACAAGATGATTTTAGCGATTTTACACAAGGTGATATGGGACTTGTTCTATTATGAAGATCTCGATAGTAGATGACGACAAGCTAACCAAACTTTGGTCTTTGAATCAGGCATGGTCATGACTAACTTGACGTTTCTTTTTCCATTTAAAATTTCCAAAATGAAAAATCATTTGGTAGTAAAATGCGGTTTTTATATATGTTAATCAACGAGTTTTGGACCGAAAGTTACACATTTTATTATGAACAATCATATTTTTTTTTTCCGGTGGGATTTATAAACGTGTAATTTTTAAAAGGTTAAAAAACTCAGCAGTGGATCAAAACTCATTTGGTAAGACAAGTACAAGAGTTGGCTTTTAGTACAAAGACTTCCAACGGTTTAAACTTTAAAGTAAATTTTGATGATACATTCTTGCCTACTTTTATAATGTATCAACTTGTGTGTTTTGGTCCCTTGTTACGTTAAAGCAAATTTTAAATACCATTACATAGACCTTAGTAACTAATATGTTACTCCTGCTAACATTAATCTTGATATATTTTTACACATGAACGAGTTTTTATTTTTGTCGAAAAGGTGATTGGTTGACAAAAAACAAAACGCAACGTGATTGGGCCGTATTATCAAACATCTTTTGATATTAGGTAGCAATAGAGACCCATAAGCCCAAACTCAAACTTCCCACAAGAAACTCGGGAAAACGGCCAAAGTCGGCCCAAACTATACTGATATGTTCGATTTATACTCCGATGTTTCCACCGTGCCAATATATATCCAAACATAGTAAAATTCAAATTTCATACCTAATCTTTTAATTTTATGCGATTTCATTCCTATGCCGTTAAATTCTTAACGTTCCGTTAAACGGTATTGACGTGGATGACACGTCATGCACGACGTCGTTTTAATACTAAAACGCAAACTGAGAATTAAAAGGAAACGACTTCGTTTTGTTTCCTTCTTCAACCTTTGTACCTTCTTTAAACACCAATCGACTTCCTTTAATACTACAGCTCCGCCATTCTTCGCCGCTGCTGAAGAGGACGATACCTTCTGCGTCGCCGAAGAACCCTCATGATTGTTCCCCGACGGATTTGCGCTCGGACAAGCTGGGATCCAGGTTGGGGATTTGTGCTACAGTGGAATCGAAAGCTCCATTGAAGTAATCTCTGGGGAGAGAGCTTCTCGCTGATTGGAAACAATGAGGTTAGTTCAATTGGAATCGATTTCTGGGTTTAGGGTTGTGTTCGCTTGGAAACAATTTATGGGTTAAGGGAACTATGTCCCATAGTGGGTTTAGGGTTGTGTTCATTCGATTTCTGGGTTTAGGGCAGTCGATTTCTGGGTTTAGGGCATTCGATTTTGGTGTTTTATGTTTGATTTTGTGTAGAGAGACAATGTAATGTTTATGCACACCAAGTGTTCGAGAAAATGATAATTTTTTTTTCCTTGTTTCAGCGATGCTGATGTTACTAACGATGATGATTCTTATTTCCAAATCCATCACAATGGGAAGTTTGAGGTTGAATATGGTAACATACTGTCATACGTGGGAGGAGAGAATCACACACTTGTATGCTCTCCACGAGCTTTGTTTACAAACCTCCCAGAGGTTACAGGATCCTCTTTGTATGGACAAAGGATTTGGTATAAACTTCCTTTTGAGGATTTCACGGAGCTGAAGATGATTTGTAGTGGAGATGCAATGTTCGAGAAAATGTGTGAAAGTGTAATGTGGACAAAAATGGCTGAAATTTTTATGGAGAGTGAAGATGTCTTTGTTGGAGCTGATGATGGTTTAGTAGATGTGGCTGTTGATGGTCTAGGAGCTAAAGATGGTCTAGGATCTGAAGATGGTCTAAGAGTTGAAGATGATGATAGAGATGATGCAAACGGTGATGAGGAAATGCTTGAAGAAGAAGCACGAGTTGAGGAAAATGTGGCAGGGTTTGTCGATGAAGAAGAGGATGATCATGCTGAGGATACTCCTCCAAATTCAGACTGTGAGGATGGTGGTGGAAGAAAATTCCCAAGATGCAAAAAAGGTAGTGGAGATCTTAGATTGGGTCAGGTTTTCGATAGTATACCTGAGTTTAAAGAAGCTGTGATCGATTATGTTCTTAAGAATGGTTGCAACTTGAAGTTCACAAGATGGAGATCTCTTAAATGTGAGGTGAAGTGTGCAGTTGGTGGTAAAGGTAAGGATAGTGGAGATGACAATGAAGCTGATCAGACAAGCGAAGATGAGACTAAAGGTTGTCCATTCAGACTATATTGCTCCTATGAAAAACCAATACGAACCTACTTGCTGAAGACTTTCAATGATGAGCATACATGTATACCGGATGGATATAGCAAGGTAGTGAAAGGTGGGATCATTGCTAAGTTGTTCTTGAATGATCTTAGGAGAGATCCTACCATCAAGCCAAAGGCAATGCAGGAAGCAATTGAGGAGAAATACAACTTGACTGTCTCAAATGATCAGTGCAGAAAAGCCAAGAAGAAGGCGTTGAAGATGATACAAGATGAACATAATGAGCAATTTGCAAGGATAAAAGACTATAAGTTAGAGTTGTTGAGGTTTGTGTCTTTTTTTTTTCATTCTAACCTTGATAATCTGTCTTCGTTTCCCAGTATTGTTTCTCTGTTTCTTACTTCAATTTTTTGTAAAAGGTCTAATCCAGACTCTACTGTGGAGGTTAGGACAGTAACCAAGGAGAATGGTGTCGAGATGTTTGATAAGATCTACGTGTGCTTAGCTGTTCTGAAGAGAACATGGCTTGCTCATTGTCGTCCCATATTTGGAATAGATGGGTGCTTTTTGAAGAACAATATCAAAGGACAACTCTTGGCAGTTGTAGGAAGAGATGCAGACAACCAGTTTTTTCCTATTGCTTGGGCTGTGGTTCAAGTAGAAAATACAGAGAGTTGGATCTGGTTTGTTCAGAAGCTGAAAAATGATTTGAAACTACTTGATGGATATGGATTCAGTCTAATCTCAGATAGGCAAAAAGTAAGTTCACTTTACCATCTGTTTTGTTTAAATGGTCTCCTTAATCTTACTTGCTGGTTTTATGTGTGCCATCACAGGGCTTGCTAAATGCTGTTGAGCAAGAGTTGCCTAGAATAGAGCATCGTATGTGCGCCCGACACATCTACGGGAATCTAAGAAGAATATATCCAGGAAAAGAGTTGCCAAAAAACTTGTTTTGGGCAATTGCAAAGAGTTTCAACAAAGGTGAGTATGACTTGAACTTAAAAGCATTGAAGGCGTTTGATGAGGGTGTGTATGAAGCAGTGATGCAGAGGAATCCAGAAAACTGTAGCCGTGCTTTTTTCAGTTGCATTTCAGTATGTGAAGATGTTTCAAACAACTTCTCTGAGTCATACAACAGTTCTATCAACAAAGCCCGAGAGATGCCATTAATAGAGATGCTGGAGACAGTAAGGCGGCTAACTATGATTCGCATGGATATAAGAAGGAAGAAGGCAAGGAAATGGCAAGGAAAATACAGTGAAAAAGTGACCAAGACGATCAAGGATGAGGAGAAACACAGGAAGCATTGCCGAGTAGTCCCTAGTGGAAATGGGGTTTATGAGGTGATTGAACATACAACAATTGGACATAAGGTTGACATGAATGCAAAGACTTGTGCATGTAGGAGATGGAGTATAACATGGATTCCTTGCCGCCATGCACTGAGAGTTATTTTGCAAAAGAAGCTTGATCCTCTGGATTATGTCTCCGATTGGTATTTGACATCTGTTTTAAGGAAACAATATGATGACTCAATCCGACCAGTTAATGGAATTAAATTCTGGAGAAGATCCGGGGAAGCTACGATTCAACCACCACCAAGAGAAGATCCTCTTCCTACCAAGAAGCAAAAGAAGAGAATTAAAGGCAAGAATGAGTCTCCACAGAAAAGAAAGAAAGGGATGGGAGTAGATCCGACAGAAAAGAGGATAAAGCTATCCAGAGAGGGAAGGACTTCACATTGTGGAAACTGTGGGCACTCAGGACATAACACTCGAAGTTGTCCTAATCATGGTTGTCATGTATACAGACCAAAGAATCAAGCATCTGGTCTTAGTCAAGGGGAAGGACCGAGCCAACCATCACAGAATGATTGAATGAGGCATCAGTGGAGAAGATTAGTGTAGGTGGAGTAGTTTTGAGTTTAGGACTTGTTTTTGTCCTCGGTTAATGGCTTGTTTTTGCCAAGGGTATGGCTTGTGCCTCGAGTATGGCTTGTTTTTGGTATTTGACATTTGTTTTTGCAAAGAGTATGTCTTGTTTTCAAACTCGTTTCATGAATGAAGTATTAACTTAGTTCAACTACTCATGATTATGATTTATTGCTTTTAAATTGAACATAAACCGTGCTTTGTGTGCCTTTTAGTTTGATTATGTGGTGCTTGCTTCAGGTACCTGGCTCTTCTCTCAGATTCTCCTGTTTTGACCAAAGCTATGACCTCAGCACCTTTGACTCTCATTGGAGATTTGATCTGTTAGGTTACTCTCTTAATGGTGTTTTTGAATCTCAGTAGTTATCTTATCTTTGAAGTTTGGATTCTCATTTTTCAGGATATATGTCACTGTATTCATTAGCTTCATTATGTATTTTCGGATGAACAGATAGACTATCTTTGAACTTTGCTATCTCTTTTCTCAATTGAATGAATAATATATGTTTAGATAATTTACTGTTGCCAAGAATTGTTCTTGCTTGCTTCAGTTTTTAAAGTTGGAATGGAAGCTAATAGACCCGAGAATACTGGATTGTCCACACGAATCGGGTTGGATTCCATTGGTCGGGGAACAATCAGGAGGGTTCTTCGGCGACGCAGAAGGTATCGTCCTCTTCAGCAACGGCGAAGAATGGCGGAGCTGTAGTATTAAAGGAAATCGATTGGTGTTTAAAGAAGGTACAAAGGTTGAAGAAGGAAACAAAACGAAGTCGTTTCCTTTTAATTCTCAGTTTGCGTTTTAGTATTAAAACGACGTCGTGCATGACGTGTCATCCACGTCAAAACCGTTTAACGGAACGTTAAGAATTTAACGGCAAAGGAATGAAATCGCATAAAATTAAAAGATTAGGTATGAAATTTGAATTTTACTATGTTTGGATATATATTGGCACGGTGGAAACATCGGAGTATAAATCGAACATATCAGTATAGTTTGGGCCGATTTTGGCCGTTTTCAAAGAAACTCCCAAAAAGATGCTTGGTTAAACAAAGCAATCACGTTTTACACAAGGCTTCCAGACAACAAAATAATAGATTGGTGTAATGGCTTTAGTTGATTTAGATCAAACCCCAAAAACAATTATACAACTCTATAAAAATTAGGTTTTTTTTGTTCGTCGTAAGGTCATGCCATAATGTCGTGGGCCAATGGTCCATGTCGTCAATACTTATAACTGACTAAACATCAAAAACCTTACCACATCTTTTCAATACCTATTTTGATCAAAGTGAGTTTTATCACCCATGTGTCCAATTCCAACTTCATAATCATGTTCATGTCTTTATCTTTTTCTTTTTTTTCATTATTAAGAATAAAAAAAGAGAACACGTGACTTATGACTTATGAGTTGTGAACAGTTTACAGTTTGTAAAACATGCTTCACGTGTCTTAATTCATCCCCTAATGTCAATTTTTATCTACCTACCTTTAACTTTTGCTTTGAACTTCAAACTCGCTTTGCATTCAGTTATTACATTTTTTTTCTATAATTTCGATGGTACTCACTACTTTTGAGTGTACGAGGGGCTATATACTAATTATTCCATTCGACTAATTTTTGTGATCTGACTCTATTTCTAATTATACTAAGATATAAATTATATCACATATACAAATTTGACAATAAACCACTAAAAAAACGCAGCATGGTATGTCTCGATATTCATCTAATGAACACAAAATGTATTCCGTAATGCAAAAATAAAATAAGAAATCCACTCACCACTCTCATTTATATATCGACTTTCTATTTATGGAAAGTATATCAAACTAAAGGCTCCAAAACTCAGACTCCTAATTTTTTACATGGCCACATGACACAAACACTACATGTGGCCAATCTTTTCACAAACCCCAAAAGTCAGATTCCTAACTTTTCATATTTTAAGATATATAAACTTTAAAAGTTCACAAGTCTTATATTGATTATTTCAAACACGTCGTCAATAAAACATCATAAACACAACAATAATATTAAAAGAAACAAGCACATATTATAAATTTATAAATGCATTAGTATAACTTTCTTTTACAGAAAAAAATATAATATAACTTATTAACTTATGTATCAATTATCATTGTCACTCATTGAAATCATAATACCATATTAAATAAAATTATTGTAAACACACCACACACAATCAAGTACGAATTAGATTCACATTACTCAAGATCATGACTTCTTCAGACACAATTGATATATGTATACTTACCGGAAGAAAAAAAAGTACCAATTTTCTTTTAAAAAAAATTTCCGCTCGTATTGAAAACATGAAGCACGTGACCAAATTTGCAGATATTTATTTTTTTCCAGGAAAAAAAAATATCGCACGTATGTTCTTATTTACACTTTACATGCAAGTATCTCTAGCAATGTTGATTACTTTGATACCAAAACCGACCAAAGTAAGAATCTTTTCACGCAGAGAGGAACATGAAGGGTTGCAGCTTAGATCTCAGCCTATCTCCAATGACCTCTACGCTTCAATCTTGTCGCCAAGATTCTACGTGAGTTTTATTTATTCAAATTACTCACTTACATGGTATATATATATTCTTAATTAGTATTGAAGAAATGATTTGTTATCTTTATAGGGTTAGTGATCATTCGTCAGCCATAAAATCCAAGATCAATGCATTTTCTAATGGGAGATTAAGTAAGTACGATCTCGTAGAGATACAGGTACATTTTCTACCACCTTGAGTTTTTTATTTCGTTTTTACTTACTTATCGATTTGATAATTATGATATTGATGAGTGAAATTTGTAAAAATACACGAATTAGATAAGGGCAATAATAGCGATGGCGAGCAAGGAGCGTGAAGTAACGACGTTAGAGTTAGCGCCGGTGAGACTGGAATCACCATTAGGGCGTTCGGTGTTGAGATCTGTGAAGAGGTTCTTGGAGAAGAGGAAGAAGAGAAGCAAATCTCTTACACTTACACCTCCTCACACCTCTACCTCCTCATCCTCCTCCTCTCCTCATCATTTCTAAACCTGAATTTTCTTAAAAAAAATATTTTGCTTCTAATTATCAACCAAACCAAACCAAACTAAAAATGAAAAAAAAAAGTTAAGAAAAATCTAGCTCGTATTTCACTCTTGTCATTTTTCTCGATACTCGACGATGAACTTCGAGTTTTTTTTTTTTTTTTGGATCGTTTGTGTTAGTTTTTTTCTTCCCATTCATGTACGAAGTCTCACACTTGTCCTCCAATGAATTATGAGGTTGTCCGTTTATTCCAAGTTAGCATTACCTCAAAACCGATGTTATGTGCTTTGACATAGCTAATGCACTATGTCTATATCTTATTTTTCACAGCTAATATCGAGAGCATATATATATTTTATTGTTTTACAAGATGAGAAATGCAAGCATTGAATTCGCTCGATCTGTCAAAAGTTAGAATCAACTTATGTGGTGTTCGTTTGGCCGTCGCTGGCGACTGCAACCAGCGACTGCCAAACGAACACCACATAAGTTGATTATTATCATCATAATTATTAATTTATGATGATAAATTAATATTTTATTAATTAAAAGAGATAAAAATTTTCACTTCATAATCTTGTAAATTTTATTTTATTTGAACTTTCTTATATATTATTATTGTCAATATTTTATATATATATATACATATATTTTGTTTATATTCTATTTTTTTTGTATTAACTTTTTTTTTTCTTTCTATGACATTTTTTTGTTTTAATAACTCTTTTTGGTAATTCATTAAACATTATTCACGTCATATTTATATAAGAATTTCAAAAAAATATTGAACTATTGTTGGGACTATATATTTATATAGAAATTTCAAAAAAAATATTAAAAACTAATTATAAATCAAATTTCTTTATTTAAAAAAAAGTTTAAAAACCAGTCGCACGATTACTAAACGAACAACATAGCAACTGGTCGCACGACCAGTCGCGCGATTGATAAACGAACAACGACCTGCGATTTCCAAGTCGCAGTCGCAGTCGCTGACGACTGCCAGCCGAACACGCCCTTAGTATATCACTAGCTTTGGTGAATTCTAGTAGTTTACGCGACGCTCATCATCGGCTCTTAGACATTCACCACTACAGAAATCTTGGTAGTATTATCTAATTTATCTACGGGTTTATCAAAAATGAGAAAATCAGTTCCAATAAACAATCACTAGTCAAACGAAAGATTTTACTAACAAAACCAGCTGGATCTTAGTCTCAGCTCATCACAAAAAGTAGACAAGCCTAGAAGAAGATGAAATCTTGAAACAAACAACGAGAGAGGTGGATCCAAGAGTATTCAAATGAGGGTTTTGTGTGTTCCTATTAGTATTACACGACACAGTTTTAAGAGGAAATAAACATATCAGATAACAAACATGTTTAAAATCCTTTTCCCAGCTGCTTTCCAGACCTAAACCTGTTAATCGAAGAGGATTAGCACCTATTGTGTTCTTTAGCTCCAATCTCACTATTCTCAGGATAAAAGGGTTCATCATCATTCTGTACACAAACACTAATATATCCTTCCTAAACTACTAAGTACTAACTTCCCTATTTTGTTCCCCAACGATTAGAGCACCAAAATATGGCTCCCCTCGGAAGATCTCTCTTCTTCCGATAACCTACTCCATGTTTCACATTCTTTCTCATCATCATAAATACACAACCAAGCAGAATTTGCATTTATCCACCATAAAAGAAATACGGAAAATGAAAGAGTTCAAAGTTATAAAAAAAGAAGACGAGCAGAATCTAAAAGCCCTTATCACCTGAAACCCTTGTGAAAAGATTCCTACACCACCAGGTTACTTACAAGTTTGTTTCCTGAGTCCACACCACACCCCTTGACTGTTTGATCCACAGCCCAGAAAACCAAGAACTGGAATCTTCCAAGCCCATGGTTTCTCTTTTTTTTTTTTTTTCTAATTAACCCCTCACAGATTCAGAGTTGATCTGACCACCCCTCGCATGAGACGCCGACTCACTAATTGCCGACGGTTTACGACCAAAGTTTAATAAATAGTTCCTTTGGTCGTCATTGGTGTGACACAGACTTGCACGTAAAAGCTCAGCAGGCATTTCCCTCTTTATCGCCAGCTCCAAAACATCCGCTGCACTACCTTGGTTCTGACCTCGGATTGTCTCATACTTGCTTCTGCAGTATTTGGTAAGAAGGTTGAAGAATTCATCAAATGAGGCTCTCCAGAGACCATCATTAGAATTCCCATGCATGACTCTAGGAACCACCACTACTTCAGCAGCTCTCTCAAGAAGAGATATCAAGACAACTGAAGCACCATCCCCAGCAGAACTTCCAATAGGACGCAGAGGTGGCTGCTCTGAAGAACAAACTACAGCCGCAAGGCAAGCACTCAGTGCTCGGAGGTCCATGGCTTGAACACAAACCGCGACTGCTTTGGCAAGATTAGCTATGGTCTCTGCTGCTAGAGTATCTGAAGGCAGGCCGCCGAACAGAAATCTCAAGTGGCGGAATATAGCCATACAAACAACTCGAGCAATCTCAGTACCTGGAACTAGAAGTTGTAAATACTTTGTAAGCATTTTCCGACCCTTGGGGAGAGTCGCTATACGTAGAAAGACAACATCATCCTTAGCAGTCATCCCGGATTTCTGACTAGTTTTGCTGAATGGATCAGCAAGTTGAAGTGCTGTCGCTAATCCTTCTAGCAGGATCTGTCTCTTTCTCTTGAGTTGGGCACCTCCATCCTGGGGTCTTGTGTTTTGGAGAGTCCTGTCAATGTCAACTATGTCAATAAGAACTCCAAAAGCATCTTCAATTGTAACCCTAGCTGCAACGAGAGGTTCCTGTTCCAAATGTTTTCCTGAGCCTTTATGATCCCCACTTCCATCGCTAAAACCAGGAGAAGAGTCAACTTCGAGCAAGGCATGTGGCCTGCGGACAGAAGGAAGTGTAATCTTTCCAAGAGCATCTACATGAACTTGTGGATGCTGTTCAGAACTATTACGGGACCTAGGCTGGTGGTCCTTCAACTGAGAAGGATAGAAGTGAGAGACTGCTTTAGATCCGGCAGACTTCTTGGCAAGCTTAGCTTGGTGGTAATAATCATTGACATAGGGATCATTGCTGTGTGAATTGGAATGCTGCATTTTGAGGATACTCTCTATTTCTTGTGAAGTCATGTATTTTGATCTAAACTGCAGTCCACTTTCACTTTTCTGACTAGCTGCATCTGATGCCTGTTGAGAGAGGCCTCTGTTCTTTCGACTTCTATGAGATGACTTATGTTTGTGTTCCCTAACTTCACCAACTCCAAAAGGGACTTTACGTGATGGCGAAGGATAGGAACTATACAGT
Organism: Crucihimalaya himalaica; assembly: GCA_004349715.1. Taxonomy (NCBI): domain Eukaryota; kingdom Viridiplantae; phylum Streptophyta; class Magnoliopsida; order Brassicales; family Brassicaceae; genus Crucihimalaya; species Crucihimalaya himalaica. Next base: position 807,067 of record SMJT01000068.1, read on the forward strand.
TGGGACTGTAGCGCTGCAAGTTGAGCATATGATTGTCTCTGTTGGAGGGCGAGCAAATGTTGCGACATAAGAGCATTTCGAGGAGGCAATTGTTGATGCTGTTGTTGCACCAGACTATGTAATAAACCAGAATGATCTCCATGCAGAAGACCAGGGTCAGTGACCCAATGAGGTTGCACCATGTTACCAAGCGTAGGACCGCACGAGGCATATCTAGCCAAATTACCACCATAGTGGGGCCCTTGCGACAATTTTGAAAGATGAAAACCAGAATTTGACAGCGGTGAAGGTGCAGGATAGGTCAACTGAGAACCACCAGGAAGAGAAGGAGTGCGATGGAGATTTCCGGATGAAGCCTGCGGAGATCTGCTACCAGGCGGGGGAAATGAGGTAAAATTTGATTCTGGTAAAATTATCGGTTCACTATTGTAGTGCTGCAGCTGTGGTTGTTGCTGAGGATAGGATGATGTCCTGTACAAAGGTTTGGAATGTGATTGTGGCTGTGAGGACCATCTCTTAGCTTCTTGATCTTGTTCGTCCAACCAGCTTGTGAGCTCTGCATCATGTGTCCAATCGGTAGCAGAAGAGCCTATAAGATAGAGACATAGAGTTCAGTCAGAAAAAGCTAATCGTGAAAATAATAGCTCAAAACAGGTAATTCGATGCTTCAGATGAAAATTTGCAACTTAAAATTACCACAAAACGTCAAAACCCATGACATAAACAACAGGATTTCTTCAACTAACACAACTTATCTCTACAATTCAACCCTTCACCTCAATAAAATGGACCAGGTCACGATATGTGGACTCAGAAAGGTTTAATAATAGCTACTGATTACTCAAGCTCAACCAGCCGGCTATGTCAAAAAACGGGAAGAGAAAAGGAAAACTGGAAAACAAGACATATACAGGCTAAAAAATAACCTTAAAGTTATACAGTAGTAACCAAGTTAGGAATTCAACTCACTCTCTCTTGAAAAGGATCCTGATCCTCTATCACCAATAACTCCAGGGTGTTTGGGTCCGATAACAACTCTGTTTAACTACACAAAAAGAGAATAGGCAGATTAAAAATCATTGACAAAAAGTAAGAAAACCTGGAAAAAAGAAGCAAAAGGTAATATGCATCACATGCGACCATGACATGGTAGTTAAGATATTAAGATTGTCATCATAGTGTTTGTATATAATAATTATGCTAACCTTTGCAAAAGTTGTCGCAAGATCATCCATGTCAGATAGTGATCCTAAACCTGCACCCTGGAATCAACATGTATCTATCAGTAAAACATCTTTAACCATATTTTACTACATGTATTTATCAAAATGTAACCTTTTAACAGAGAAAGTACTTTACCTCTCCTCTATCAAACAAGTGATACTCATCATCATCAGCATGTCCAAGAACTGGCGCAATCACTTCATTATCGTCAAGACCCCCAATTTCCATTTCGTCCAGATTTTGACCAAAAAACTCATATTGTGATGCATCAAAGAGTGTACTGTTTTTATCTGCAGATACAAAAACAGCTGCTTCAGAATCCAATATTACAAACACATGAGCTAGGTTCTGCCCTCATGACCATAAAAACCTGAACTTTTAATAAAGAGATAACAATAACATAAGAATAATCACTTGATAATAATCTTTGAAGATAAGTTTTTTCGTATTTAAATTGGTTTATCATTTGTGCATTGGAGCACAACAACGAAAACTAAGCAAACCCATAAAACTTCAAGGTTAACTCAGTACAAGAAACATCAGATCCCATACAACATAAAACGAAGATGATATGGCTCAGTGACCTAAATCATACAGCACACAAACCAAGCAACACACAAACCGGATCCAAATTAACCTAAGCAGCAAAATCATAAAGAGAAGAAAGAAACATCCTTTAAGAAGAGGACTGACCTAAGGAGGAAGCGCGAACAAAGTTGTACAAATCCCTGGAATCGGATCTCTCCATGATCAACAATTAAAGAAAAGGTTTCGAAAAATCAAAGCTTTAGGAATTGACAGAAGCAAGAGAACAAGAGGACATAAGAGAACCCACTTCCGCTCCCTTTCCCCTAAGGGTTTCAGATGGGTGCTTGTGAAGGAGATGGCAGATAAAACAAGAAAATTGAGAATTTTGAGGGGTAAGTAAAATCAGCAGAGAGATTGCTGCTAGGGTTTTCAATTTCAAGAAGGGATAATAAAATAAAACGCAAGTAAAGTTGAACGAAATCTAAATCTCTTCTCTCCGCGATAAAAAGAGAGAGAGAGAGGAACGAAGAAGAAGAAAAAGAAAGCAATGGCCTTTATTTTTCTTGTTCTGTTTCCCTTCGCCGTGTGTAACATCGACACATGACCTGACCTTGCCCAGAGCCTTAAAAAATCCACACTTTTATTTTATTTTTTATTCCAATTTTCGTTACTTGATTAGAGAATAGTCTTAAATGGTTTAAGAAACATAATCCAACATATTTCAAATATTTAATAATTTATACATAAACTAAAATTAATTAAAAGAAAATAAAAGATGATTTATATAAATTTTTGTTGCTCAGAATATCTCAAGATTTTTAGTATTGATTGATTTTCATACTACATCCCACTGCCTAAATGAGATGCTTGCACGAGTCAAAGAAAAAAAGTGAAGCTTTTCTGTCCGATCCCACTGATTCTTTTATTCTTGAGGTTTTAGACCCATTACTTTACTTGTTCCAAACTCAACCAAATAAAATTTTAAAATGCATTGACTATATATTATCAATTCATATAACTTAAGGACACGATACTTTGTCCATGTGATTGTATTTCATCTCGGTCGGTTCAAATTGATCTCATTATGGTCCATAAATTATGAATTTTTATGCCCAATTCGAGCCTCTATGTCAATGATGAAAATGTTTTATGATAGTTGTATTTTCGTTATGATTCATCATTTACAAGTAAAACATAGAACAAAAGTCAATATAATTGATTATTAAAAAAAGCATTTATATAATATAACTATGTTTACTCATTGTTTTACAACCAAGGTGTTGAAAGAGAACCAATGACAAGCATACAACAAAGTAAGGTTATTGCAAAGTTCACACACAAATCTGAGAGAAGGTAGTGTTACACTATACATATGGAGATGAACCTAAATCCAATCCTAGAAGAGCCAATGCTTCCTTCTGGGTTTTCTTGTTGGAACATCTGGAAGAGCAAGAACTACTCAGATTGAGATTCAATAGCCATGGAGATAATTAGTGAATGATAGTGATTAATGACGTAATAAGCAGAGTTGAATGAGGAAACTGAGTTTTACCTCCATTAGCATATAGCGAATTGTAATGCACTTCGCTCCAGAAGCTAAGCCAGGCTTCTGCAGAGCAGTAAAAGGATTCGAGAGGGTCAGGACCGAGTAAAGTTGGCTTAGAGCGAAAAGGTAGAAAGAGAGGTTTTGTACCTCTAAGAGGGTTCTTGTTATGAGGAAGTATCTCGATGTAGGATTGATCCCGAAAGGATGTGACTAAACAGATCTTGGCTTCGAACTACAGTAATGCTGAGTCAGCAGCCATTGATTCAAATAAAAAAATTACGAAATGTGAGCGAATAAAAGGTAAATTTGCGATGATTTCTTAAGAGGTAGTTGCTCAGTAGATGAAGATCTGAACTTTAAGGTGTGTTTATAAAACTGTAGTAGTCTTACAGTAAACTCAAAAGATGGTATGTCTTTTTAGACTTACTCGATCAGCAGCAGCTTGAAGAGTGACATGATCTCCCCATTCACCCAATCTAGTCGCATCCAAATTTTATCAGCAAAAAGAATGAATCAGAGAATAATATATCACTCGCCGACACAAAACAAAGATGTCTCACTTTTTCATCTTCCTGGTGTAATGTCTATATTTCATTGGCACATATCCTTCATATAACTTCCGTTGTTGTTTTAGCTGAAAAATGCACATGCTCAGTCAGAATAATGGCAGTAAACTACCAAGTCGTATGTGGCCAAGTTTTCGAGAAACCAAGTTCAGAAGAGTTCACAACTAAGGAAATTGGTGAATGCGAACTTCAGGAAATGAAATTGCTAAAGCCAAGGAATAGGTTCTAAAAGCTGAAAAGCCAAGTGACCAGAGACAGGATTTACAGCTTGAACAATTTTCAGAAGAAGCAAAAGTTTATGAATAAAGCTGGTAGATACAACTCAACACATTCCTCACTGAAGGAAATGACTAAAAGAGTTCGACATTCTTCTCAGAACATATCTATAAGTTTGTGAATAAGAAACAGAGTTTCACTATGGTTCTCAGACAGTACCTGCTTTACAACATGCTTCCTTACATGTTTATGGTAATCTGCATTGCGGAAAAGCTGGTCTGCTAAAGCTCGAAACTGGCAAACAAAAGTACAACATATGACAGATGAAACCAATACAACATCTTTTGAAAGAGTCCACACAAGCCACAAGGTCTATATGGATGTTCCTTCCGACGTACCTGGCAATTTCCATCTCCTTCCATTTGTAATTCAGCTAACCCATATGTAGCCAACCTGGACAAAAAGAGAGACCATCATATATGATTAAGATGGAATGTTTAAAACTGATAGTTTAGAGCTACATAGATTCAAAGCAACTAGTTTTTCCATCTAAGGCGTTTGCCAAATGAAGAATATAATCAGCATCAAATGAAGAATGCAGTCAAGGAAGACATAAAAGGTAAGAACCTCCCAGAGAGCAGCTCATGGTCTAATGTTGCATCATTAATATCGGGTATTATCCTGTTAACCCGAGGAGTGTGCTGCCAATACGAAATTTCACAAGATATTCAAAATATTGTCACTAATAGTCACTAACATAAACAATGAGTAGCGCACCAAGCATTCAAGCTGATATATGAAGATTAGGCAAAAGAAGCTTATCATACTGGGATAGAATCCAAATGAGATAGTCTCTTCCCAAGCTTGCCTTCTCTTCTTAGGCTCTCATCTTCAGCTAATATACGTGCAATGGTTTGATCATCATCTGTATCCGCCACACTGCTACTAAAACTCGAGTTTGAGCTCGCACTTGTACTGCCGCTTGCTCTTGCACTTGTACTTGCATTTGCAAATGGATTCCTATTGTTTTCATCCATTGTATTTGGATCCTATACTAAATACAACCTAGGAAGCAAGACAAAGAGTATATCTGATCAGTTTGAATGGCATAAGCTGTCAAATTGCGTAACATCAAAACTTTTTAAAAATGTGATCTTGAATAATCTTAATAAACCAAATCCAAAAGGTACTACAAATTGTTGAAATTCGTAACGAAAGAAGACAACTTTCGATTCAGTAACACAATATCACAGATACCCAGATCAAAGATCACGCTCATTCAATCACCCACATTGAAACGAAAGCCAAAACAATCTCAACCCTCACCAACGATCTTGAAATGTTAAACACTACTAGAAACATAATTCTTCGAGATTGAAACCCTCAAATCTCTGCAAACAAAATTAACAAAAATTTCAGATAATTACCAACAAAATCGGGTTGCTTGAATTGGCAAGCTCAAATTTCCCAAATCGATCAGCCAAAGCGAGAGCGTAGAGAAATCATGGAAGATAAGAAATAGACGCCCAAGAGAAACGCCAGCGACGAAAGAAGCTAAAGAAAGTTTCTTTCTCCGATGAGATTACTTCAGACAAAACGTCAGAGATCTTTTCTTCTTCGTGAGATTTCCTCAAGACTTCATTTTTTTCTTCTTCTTTGGCGGTCAAACAAAACGTCAGCAATTTTTGCGTGTCGTTTTAATTATTGTTGTCCGCGTTTCGTCTTTAATTATTTTCAGTTAAATTTATATTTGTGTTGTGAGTATATTATTAGTGTAATTTTCTTGAAAATAAAAGACTCAGAAAGTAAAACATATAATAGTGGAACTGATTTTGAGAAAATTTGACAATAAAAATGTGTTTGATAAAAAATCAATGATGCATAAATAAACTATATATAATCTTTAAATCACACATTTATTATGATTTTGAATTTTTAAAAAAATGATGAAAATTGAAACAGTTGCAAAAACTTAAAACCTTATAAAAATTATAAATTTTCACTAGTAATAAACTGAATTTATCGGACATGTATATGAGCGAATATCGGCCAATCTCTTAAACAGATAATGGCTAGATTATTCTTATGATATAATGTCCAAGACAATGTCACAAATTTTCTCTTAATATTATGTCACCTACTTTTAATTCATTCAACTATAAGATGATTGACATGCGTGCACAATATAAAGACCAAATCAACTTAACTAATTAATCTTATATGTGATGGCTGAATACTTAGCTGGCTCTCCAACGAAAGTTGTAACCAATTAAAAAATAAATTTTGGTCACTGGAGTCAATTATATTCGTTAGTATGGTTAAAATATGTCCACTAAGGCTTCATACTAATATTTAAACAAATAAAAAACTTAAACCGTTGAATCAAAACATCACTGATTCAAGTTGTTTGAACATTCATAAAACATTTTCACGTGCTTATTTTGAAGTGAAAACAATGAACATGTAAACATTAAATTATGACACTCTCCTCGCTCGTCTATTTAATCTCATCTTTAAAAAGTGTAAAATTCCTTTCCAAACACAAACGAGCATCAATTCCCATTGCTCTATCTCTCAACTTCTTCGATCTCTCACACATATCTTGATTATCCATTACTGTCTTTAGCCCATCTTCAACCTCCTTCTTTCCAAACCCACTCATCCTCACCCCAATCTTCCACACGTCCACGATGTATCTACAATTCACAAACTGGTCTCCGGCCACCGGATAACATAGTAGCCTCCGAGAACTTGCCACCGCCTATTGTACAAGCAATGAATCATAATTAAAGACACGTTACGTTGTATTTATAACACTAGGTACCACAATCATATAATACATGTTAGATTTTACTAGTGTATCAATATGTACCTCCATGGTCGAGTTCCATCCACAATGAGTCACGTAACACCCCACAGAGTCGTTTCTAAGAACTTCAAGCTGCGGAGCCCACGAGACGATCCTTCCTTGGTTCTTGGCAATGGTGACTCTATGCACGAACCCTGGTGGAAGTCCTTCCTGCCACACTCGGTTTAGTGCCCAAAGGAAAGGTCTTCCTGAGGCTTCCAATGCCAATGCCAACATTTTAATATTTGATTCTCCTATAGGAGAAACCCAACTTCCAAATGAGATGTAAATGACTGAGTTCGGGTTTTGTTCTTGAAGCCATCCGATACAAGATATGTCTTCTTCCCATAAACTAGTCTTGGTTATAGCTATATTACTTGTTGATGCATGGTTATGCAAAGGACCGACGTGAAAAATTTGAGGGTTTTGACAATTGTTTTCTTTGTTGAAATCTTTAAACAAATTGTAGGGTGTTTTATGATTGTTGGGATCATCATATTCGTCTTTGAATGAGTTTACCAAGATCCAGTGGAGACTTTTTGTTCTTTCTAGGGTTCTTTGCCAGAATTTGAATCGTCTTTTTTGAGCTTTTGGAGTTCCGATCAGCCATGGTAGATCTTCTGCAGATAGGAGTGGTTGCTCCGGCAGGACTAGTAGTGCTTTCTCTGGTTGACGAGGACAACCTGCACACCAATGTTACAATTTTAATTTTTAATATGCAACACTATTTAGTAACAACAAATATATATTATGACAAAAGAAAAAAAATAATAACAAAAGGAAACAAAAATGTTATCAAGAAATGGAACTCAAGCCTATGGCAAATGGCTTCATCAAATACCAGATTGGTGATGACTGTTCTTGATCGTTCTAGTTAGACTCATGGTTCCCACCACTAAAGACCTTAATTTCTTCTAGGCTTCAACTATGGAATAAATAAAAATGACTAACATGTTCCATTTAGCCATTATGTAACAGGCTAATATATATATATTTTGTAGACTTTGCCGAATCGATCGGCCAAAAACCACGGTCCTAAAAGATACCAAATATAGTTTGTGCCCAAAAAATTGCTCTATATATCCAAACTACCATATAATATAAGATATGATAATTGAGTCCATTTAACATGACAATGCAACTAGATAAACATTGTTTGGTCGTCCACTCATTTGGAATAAACAAATAAAAATCATTAGAGATATTGTTTGCTTACATCAACTATACATACTTTCTTAATAAATAAAAAAACTATACATACTTTACGTAACTAATTTGTATACGGACGCGCGTGGTATTTTATTTAGATGTTTTTTTGTGGGTACAGAATTGCTTTTATATATGTTGTGGTACATGAGGTAAACTGTGATATGTGACTAACACTGTGATCATATAACCGGTTAGTATAAATTTTGACCGACTAATTGAAAAACCTATTGAGTCCCAATATGAGTGGTCAAACGTTTGATTTATAAACCGTAGTATTAAGATAATGCAAGTTACCTTTTCGGGAAACTAAGCCTGTCCGTACTAGCTCCGGTATGGCTTGGATCAAACGGTAAGCAGCGAACATCACCGGCCAGAATCCGGCGACCGGAACTCCACACCGATCAGCCACTCTTATAGCCCAGGAAGCCAACAAATCAACCACAACACAAGCCACACCCAAGTCTTCTTCTAGTAGGAGCCGTTCGAGCTGAGACGGCATGATGTTCTCCATCGAGTTCTCTATCGAGAAGAAGTCCGAGGGAGGTGCGTCCGGACGATCTTGACCGTCATATAAGGCCAAGAACGTGATCCCAAGATCCTCGTTAGTAGTTGAGATCCGACGGTGGATAGACTCGGGAGTCATAACGACAGGGGTGAAGCCACGGCTGAGGAAAGCCGATGCTAGTTGAAGCATCGGAGTGACGTGGCCTTGCGCCGGGTAAGGGATGAATATTATCTTAGGCTTTTGTGTGATTACTTTCATATCTCTTTTTCCTCTTCCTACAATTTTTAGTTTTGGTAATTGATCAAGGAAGATGAATGGCTGGAAGACTTTTTTTTTTTAATTTTATTTTATGCATACCATGCATGTGCTATATTGATTGACTCAACCAATTCGTACATGCTTGTAAATATGTATATATAAGCTCTGAATGATAACGTATAAAATAATCGTGGGAAAAAAACGTGCAGTTCAAATAATAACAAAAACGTATAAATATATATATATATATATATATACTACTTTCCGTAAATAAAGGTTTGTTCTCATAGTTTTAGTATATATATATTATATAACAATTTAGAAAAGGTGACTCATACACAATAGTATTGTAAGGATAACTGCTTCCTCATATATTCTATTACAGTCGTTGGGCCGTTACTTGTGCAGTGATCATTCTAATTAAATAAAATCCTATCGAAAAGTTTCATTATATATATATGCGCACGCACATAGATAATGTGAACTGGTAATTTGATGTAACAATATGTGGTGGCTGCTTTTTTAAAAAAAATGCTTGTATCATATGTAAATCATGCATTAAATCGAATATAAAACATTTAGTAAGGTCAATAGTCGTCGCATGAAGTCAATAACTCGATCGTGGTCAACAATCCTCGAAAAGTTATATACAGAAGTAGACGGCTTGCATGTTGATACCAGCGATACAAATCGATTCCAGACTAAAAGTTGAATCTTGCTAATTAATTAATTTATCTTAGTAATCACATTTATACGAAAATACAGATCTTTATGATACATATCATGCAAATTTTTGTGATATATGTCTGTTGTGAATTCAGACAAAACCTAGAAAAATCTTATAAACGTAATCAAGGAGAAACCATTATGTTTTGAAGGTTGCTTCCAGGATTTACTTTCTATATAATTAAATATTAATCTTGTGAATAATGAATTACAAAGTCTTACACTTCATTTTATATGATTTCAAAAACTCGATACAGCAAAGATATAAAATCTTGAAAATAGTTTAAACCTAGTGTACCATACTGTACCACAAGAGGCTTCGTCTCGTATACTCCTGAAAAATGCTAACCCTAGTTGCCCTTGACCTAGTTCTTTTCGTTGGATCCTATTCAAATGAGCTCAGCCTAGCACGGACTGAATCTACTCAGAACCCCTTAAACTAACATTAAAATGTGGATACACATTTAGGACTTGTATGGATCATGAGATGTGGATACACATTTAGGACTTGTATCAGTAAACCATGGGTTTTAAAGACTGATGTTTAGGCCTGGAAGCAAAAGTAAGGATGCATATTAAATGATATATAGTAAATGGTTTTTGAAATAATTTAACGTACAAAGTTTAACAGTTGATTAGCTGGATTAAGAGATCGAACGTCGTTGAAGAAGGAGATCCATAATAGAGGATCAAGGCTTACCACTAATGGAAACTTGCAGTCCTGAAATCTATAAGGATCCCATGTGGTTTTTAAAGACCGATCCATCTCGTTTTATTTATATATTAACTACGAAGCTACCCCGCACCATGTGCGGAAAAAAATATATTAAGAAATAATGATATTTTTGTTTTTGAGAGTAGTAAATGTGATATCTCACGTTTTCAAATTTGTTTTATTGCTGACTATTAATCCGTAATTGATAGAAAATTTAGAAATCTTAGCAATTGTTTAATAATTCAAATTTTTTGTGTTATGTTTAGTTTTAGTATAACAAATGATGTTCAAGATTCTTTATATATGGTATAATTCTTATTTAATATTTTTACATGTTATTATCTTAACATTTTTAAATCTACTATAAATAACGACAACTATACATTACAATTATTTCCACACAATAGTTAATATTTCTTAAATTTTTAATATATTTTATTTGTTTAGTATATCAAATATATATATCAGATGATTTTTTAAAAATATTATATCACAATATTATAATTTTTGTATTTTGTTTTTGGTAGAATTATAAATTTTCATTTTCTTTAAAAAAATTCATAATTCTTATATAATTATCGTACAATAAAGTTAAAATATTTTAAAAATCAAAATATATATGATATAATAAACTTTATCTCAACCAAGGAAAATGAATGTTCAAGATATTAACAAATTTTTTTAAAAAAAATTTATAGTAACTTAAAAGAATTAAAATTTAAACCTCAAATTTTATCTTGTAGAAAGAAATATAAGTAAGAATAGATCTTTTCATTTATGTTAATTTTATTTTTCATAATATATTCAAAATTTTCAAAAATATTCTTTTATAGTAAATTAAAATTTACTCAATCTTTTAAAAGAATTTGAAAGAGTAATTCAACTTTTTTGAATTTTGATTTTTTTATAAACCATTGTAATTTTTAAAGAGTAATTCAATTTCTAAATTTTAAAGAGTAATTCTTTTCTCGTAATATATTCAACATTTTTTTTTAAAAACAATTATAAGAATTTGATATTTATTCGTTTTTTAATATTTATTTTAAAGCAAAATATATAAATAAATAAATTGATTATGGACAAAGTTGAAAAAGTAGTAGCGGAATATAATACTTTTGTTTCTGAAAAGTTCTATTGTTTAATAAAATTTATATAAAGCTGAATATTAACTTAATTTGAATTAAGATTAATTCAAAAATTTTAAAGAATCTTTCATATATATCGTAATATTTTTTGTGTATAAATAGAATTTGTTTTTTAAAAAATTAATAGTTAAAATACATATAATCTCCGTATCATATAAGTTTTTAAATAAAAAATTAAAGTAACAAAAATAAGCAAACTTTATCTCTACAAAATTATAAGAATATTACCTAAGTAGTTTTTTTGGTTATTTTCTAATTTTTATTAGTAGTATAAAATTTTCGATTATTAATTTTTAGAGTAAATTTAAAATTTTTATTTTATTTAAAAAAATAATTTAAATAATATATTTTCTCTTAATTTTTTCAAATTTTTAAAATTATTTATTTATAGTAATACTTTTACTCGAATATTTCATATTTTTTAATTTTTATAGTAATTTTTTGATCTAAATATATTTAAATTTTTAAAAAATATTTTTATAGTAATTTAAATTTTACTTGATTATTTTAAATATATTTTATATTTCTTATAACTAAATGACAAAAAGTTTAAGTAAACCTATATAAAGAATTTTTTCAAAAAAAATAATATTTTTTGATTAATTAAAAAATTTTCGAATTTTAAAAATGACTTTTTTTATTTTATTTTAATATATTTGATTTTTAATTTATGTTTATAGTAAATTAAATTTTATTTAGATAAATATATATTTTTAAATCTAAATGGCAAAAATTTTAAATATGTAGATTCATTGAGGGTAGACTTGTAATCAACCATTCTGAGGATGAATGTGAGCATTCTGTCTTTTTTTTTTACTAATATATAAGATGTGCTTCGTGTTCGATACATAAAACCATTATTATATGTGAAAAAATGTTTGGCCGCATGCAGATGTTGAAAAAGAAAAATTTATGTTTCGCCGCATAACTCAAAAAGATTAATTGTCCACTGTTTAACTTTAAAATAATCGTATGATGCTTGTATCTGTAAGATTTATACATGTGAACGAATCAAAAGGTGTTAGGTAAGCATGCCAAACCAATACGTTTTGAAAGACAGTCCGAGATTGGAACGTTTTGAAAGGCATCTATATTTGTTGTTAGTCCGTACTAAATTTTTGAATTGAAACCCGGATTAGATATACTGATTAAAACTACATATTTCCTTTACCAAAAAACTCTAATTTTCATCCATTCAAATTGCCTAAATACTCTTTTCTTAAATAACCTCTTATTTCTTGGTAATAACATTAATTTGCAAACTAACCAGTCTTTTGGATCAATGTGCATAGTTTTATTTATGAAATACAAAAATTTCGAACTCTCATATCAATCTCTCAAGATCTTTGACCTTGTTCTCATTATGTACTAATTAATAAATATTGTGAGAGATACATTGTAGCAACTTTATATATATATTTGAATTGAATGTCTAGAAAGTTTAAGATTGAAGCCTATAATCCACATAGGGCGAACTCCAAACCATGTTAAATTAACTCTTATTTAGAGAGCAGTTTCTTCCAAACGTGAATCGAACTATTAGTATAGGCCTAACTCACACCCAAAAACTAGCTCAAGAGTGGAAGATTGCCACCTACTTATATATTAGTCCACAAATCTCTCAATTTCTAATGTGGGACATTTTAACTCTAACACACTCCCCTCACGCTCAGGACTGGACATCTGAAGCGTAAAGTTTGTGGGACTGGACATCCACGGGTGGTCTACAATTGAGAAGTTGGAACCTTGTGCTCTGATACCATATTAGTATGGGCCTAACTCACACCCAAAAGTTAGCTCAAGAGTGGAGGATTGCCACCTACTTATATATTAGTCCACAAATCTCCCAACTTCCAATGTAAGACATTTTAACTCTAATACGAACTCGTAACCTCATATGTCCCTATGTTTTCTAGAATTCATGTGTTAATAATTACTATAACCGAGAGATATATTATGCAAACTACTATTTAATTAAAAAAATTATATTACTTTTTGAGTCTTTCTTTAATTACTTTGCTTTCATTTGAAAAAAGCAAGGATACTACTCTTTGTAAAACTAATATTCTGTTTGAAAATCCGCCCCGAAGATATATATATTTGTTCATCACTCCGAAGATAAATAAATCAGGAAACATATTTTGAAAAACCAAAATCATGTGATATCTTGGATATAATTGGAATATAATTAGTGAGAAGCAAGAAAGTCATCAAGTAATGTTTCAACTTTCATATCCACCATAAATAAGATGACGCTTCTGTTTATCTTCGAAATGTTTTATATCAAAAACTTTTAATGCTTTTTGATTTTGATTAGATTCCAACTTTAAAGAACGCAAAGAAACAAGAAAAACAAACAAACAGTGGTGCATATAAATGAAGTATCACGACACCCAAAATGTCAAGAAAATAATGCTTCAGTGGTCCAATCCTATTCCTATATATAAGCTTCTACGCGTGAATATTAATCTCACCCTCTTATAATCAATATTAAGAGTTGCTAGGGGTACTTAAACCGTGCATAAACATAATAAACTATTAAATAAATTTGAGGAACAGAAGATTTAAAAATTTTCCTATTTTTCTTACTATTTTCATGATATAATTTTGATAAGAGACATAGATCAAATAATACATAATACTGAAAATAAACAATTCAAAGAAGCTGATAACACTTGGGCATCTACCACCTCAAGAGGTTGCTCGACAATGAAAATAACTATTTAAGAAATGGTTTGCGTCGTTAAGCTTTTAATTCTTTAAGCACACGCCAACTCAACTCATAGTCTAATACACAACACAATTATTTAGAGGACTTTAAAGCAAATGAAAACTTAATAGGAAAAATTAACTATATGGCTACGAAGAGATCTCAACCACCCCAGTCCATGAATGATAACCAATTTTTTTTTTATATGAATTTGAATATCATTAACGAATAATGAAAGGCTTTGTAAAATATACAAAAAGCTTAACATAAAGTTAATTTTTGTCCAAAAAAAGGAAAAAAACCAGAAAGAGCTAAAGCAACAACAAACTTATTTGGGATTGTTACACATGAGCAAGCCAATTTTGCATTTGGCCTCCAATATCTTTGTGTGTCTTCTTGGCCAGAATTGAGTTTTTGACATGCCTGTTCAGTATCTGAAGATTTGCTGAAGAGTTGATAAAGTACATAAGTGTAATCTGCTGTTTCTTTCAAACCAAATAACATAAATGATGGCTTGACATACTAGGCGGCGGAGAGCTCTAGGAGATGTATTATCAGTCACTTCAAGCCATGCTAAAAAAGCAGTCCAAGTATGGAAAAGAAAAGGTTTGTACCCCAGCCTTTGTATTGCTAGGCTCCAAAGCTCTTCACTTACCTCACATCTTAGGAAGAGTTGATCTTTGTCCTCCACATATCGTCCACATAAACAACATGTTGGTTGAAGCTGCATTCCCCATTTAACCAATCTTGATCTAGTAGGTAATCTATCCAACTGTGTGATCCACATGTGGAAGGCATGTCGAGGTATAGCTCCAAGGTTAGGTAAACCATACATTTGCAGTCCAAGGTTAGGGCTCCCTGCGTTGCCTTAAAGCTTCCCACGTCTTTTTTTGTAAAGAATGATTCAAGAGAAACACCATCTGCTTCCCACACGAATGAGTCAGGACCCACATATTCTATAGGTAAAGGAATGGTTGTCAGTAAAATATGCAAGTTCCCAGCCTCCAATGATCTAGCTGGTCGTAGATTCCATCCCGTAGCTGAGCACACCGAAGCAACAATAGCACTTAAAGGCACCCTTGTTTGCCTAGGTCTATTATTTCTAAAGATTTGAAAAAGAGGACCTGTCTCCAACCAAGAATCAAACCAGAAGCTAATCAGTCTCCCATTTCCCACTCTTGCTTTGATGAACCTTGATGCTAGAGCTCTCAAGTTAAGCAGTGCCTTCCAAGTCCAAAATGTAATATGTTTCTCATTCGAAAGCCACATAAAACCAGTCTTCATTCTGTTATCTTCTCATCCAATTAACCCAAAGAGAGTCTTTACCAGCATGAAGTAGACAAACAAGCTTGAGGCAAAGAGTTTTGTTCCACGTGTGGAAGTTTCTCAAACCTAATCCACCTTCTTTCTTGGATAAACAAACTACCTCCCATGATACTTTTGTGTTTGGTTTTGAGCAAATGTCTCCATTCCATAGAATTCCGGAACATAAAGCTTCAATCTTCTTTAAGCATCCCTTTGGTAATATAAAAGCTTGTAACCAAAAATTTACGATGCTGTAAATCACTCATGAGATCAACTGTGTCATGCCCGCAAATGACAATGCACGAGAAGACCAGCTTGTGAACCTGGTTGAAATCTCATCAAGGAGGGGCCTGTAGTCCTGGATTTTTAGCTTTCGATGTAAGAGAGGAAGGCCTAAGTATCTCACTGGCATTGAACCCAAATAGAAGCCAAGATTAGAGATGCCATCAGTTTTTACCTTGTGCAAACCTGCTGTAAATAGCTATGTCTTATTCTTATTCATCTCAAGTCCTGACCATTTTGAAAAATCCTCGATCACATTCCCATCAATGAAAATCATGATGTCATCAGCAAATGCCAACTGAGTTACATGAGGACTTGATGCCATAGGATGATAACCAATTGTCTGTATTTGGTATTCCCTGTTAAGAATTTGCGAGAAGACTTCCACTGCCAACACAAACAAGTAGGAGAGGGTGTGCCACTTTGTCTTAAGCCTTTGGTCCCTTTAAAGTAGCCACAAAGTTCACCATTTATGCAAAACAGAGAATCTTATAGTAGTGATACCCTGACTGATCAACTTAATGAAACTTGGAGGAAAACACATGGCATGAAGGATGTTGAGAATGAAAGCCCCAATTTACCGAATTAAAAGCCTTTTTAAGGTCCACCATGAGCATAGCTTTTTTTGAGATTTTCTTCTAGTTGTAACCTTGGACCAGCTCTGTAGCTAGGAGAACATTTTCAGCTAGTAATCTTCCTAGTATGAAAGCAGATTGAATTTTGGATATAATACTTGGAAGAACTGACTTAATCTCTTAGCAAGCATCTTAGAGGCAACTTTATAAACAATATTACAGAAAGAGATGGGCCGGAATTCACTGATTTTGAAGGGTTTAACTTCTTTGGAATCAATGAAATACTAGTAGCATTCCACTGTTTCAAAATCTGGCATGTACTGAAGAATTCAGAGATGGCTTCAATCAAATCTTTACCAACAACTTTCCATAGGTCTGTGAAGAATTCTGCAGAGTAGCCATCTGGTCTTGGGGCTCATTTAGGCAAAGCAAAGAAAGCTTGCTGAATCTCCACAAAGGTGAACGGGGAAGATAATGTCTCAGCAATAGCCAATGTGCATTTGTACGGAATAAGACTTGCAATTTCCTCAGGGGAGGAGATGTGGAAAGGTCTGGCCCTCCAAGCACAACTTCAAAGTAATCCACTATATGAGTAGTAAGGCCCTCTCTTGTGTCAAGTACATTTCCAGAATCATCGAGTAAGCAATGGATATGATTTTGTGCTTGCCTTGTCTTGATAGCTCTATGGAAAAAAGCTGAATTTGAGTCCCTTTTAGCTAACCACTGAATATTTGATCTATACTTTAAGAAAGAGTCCTCAACCTTTGCCAAAAGAGTCCATTTGTTGAAAGTTGCTTTCTCAGCTAACATTTATGCTTGAGAGAGAGTAGTAAAAATACGTTTTTGACAAACCAAAAGATCATTCTAAGCCTCTGTCACTCGCTGCTTAATACCTGAGTAGTTCTCCTTACTGAACTGTCTTATAACGCCCTTAAGTTCCTTCAACTTTTTAGAAACTTTTAGCATCTGACTTCCTGCAAATATCAGAGAATTCCAACAGCTTTCTATCAGAGGCATAAATTTAGGATTCTTACTTAGGTGACTCTGAAACTTGAAAGGCTTCTTAATTTTTGACTTCAGGGAGTTTAAGAACAAGCATGATGAGCTATGGTCTAATATTTTCGGTTCACCAAATACAACAATAGAATTAGGAAACTTTTGAAGTCATACATCATTCACCAAGATCATGTCTAACTTCTTTGCTATCAGCCCAATATTATGTTTGTTTGACCATGTATAAGTAGCTTCACAGAAAGGCAAGTCAAACAAAGCTGAAGTGATAACACAATTATTAAAAGCTTTCATACCACTGTTTGAGAAGAACTTATCCACAGATGAAAGTTCAGCTGCATTTAGAACTTGATCAAAATCACCCAAAACTGTCCAAGGGATACCATATATAAGTTTTGAGTAGGGAAGTGACTGAATCTCTGTCCACAGAAGCTTCCTCATCTTCTTGCAGGTTGAGGCATAAGTAAAAGAAATAACAAACTTCTCTGGAAAAAAGAAGTTTTACGAGGCAAGAGATCAACTGTAGAGACTTTGAAATTACCTTAACTTTGATAGACGGATGCCACACAACCCAAATCTTTCCCAAATCAGAAAATTTGT
The DNA here is from genome assembly GCA_004349715.1 of Crucihimalaya himalaica. Taxonomy (NCBI): domain Eukaryota; kingdom Viridiplantae; phylum Streptophyta; class Magnoliopsida; order Brassicales; family Brassicaceae; genus Crucihimalaya; species Crucihimalaya himalaica. The sequence goes on from SMJT01000068.1 coordinate 825,036, forward strand.
AGTTGCTTTCAAAAGACCATCCCGGAAAAACTCTATTTATAATAGTTGGAACCTTCGCATGACAGACGTGAGTCTCTATAGTCTACCAAAAATAGGTTGGTTAAGCTTCAACCACTTCCTAAACCATCTTCTTTTAACCGAATTATTAAAACCCCTAATATTCCAACAAAAGTTATCCATTAAAAGGGGATTGAGTTAGAGGTTTGAAGGGCCTCCTGTCTTAAAAAACTTCTTGTCTCTCTTCTGAGTTCTCTTATAAACAACCTGAATGAATCTGTCATTTATATCATCAGGATTATCATCTTCTTCTGACAAGCTTATATCATTATAGTCACAACTAGTGTCTTCCACAAATTTACTGTTCCTGTCTTTATACCTAGCAAAAGGCACTTAAATCCACACAAATGCCTTATGGCGCTACCTTTTGCTTGGGAAAAGCTCTGGAAAAATCCAGAGGAGCGTTTTTTTTAGTCACAAGGGAGTTCCGATTTCCAATATGACCGTAACCCTTTTCTGGCAAAGCTGAACCCAACACCAGAGACGTAGGAGGAGCTGCTTCAGGGACTGAATCCTTTAAACTTGATCTAGGGTTTGAAGACATTTTATTTTTGACTCTGTACTGAACCTGGTTCTTTAAAAAATTCGAGTGAAACACTCTTTTTAAAGGACTAATGAACTGGGCTTTACTTTTCATGTGTTTATCATCTTAACGGGACTGAGGACAGTCTTCTATAATGTGCTTAACAGAGTTGCAGACTGTCCAAATAGGAATAACTCTAGAGCACTTTGAGATGGTGTGATCCACTATCTCATAGTAACTACAAACAGATAGTAGCCATGGGCTAGTAACTTGAATCCTCTTCACCTCACCGGATTCAAACCTTGTATTGACTGGCTCTAGAAGAGGTTTCCTCTTCACCTCACCAATATTTTGATGTCACGAAATCGAATTGAGCTCTAGAAGTTATCTTAACATTTATAAGTGGAAACCGATTTTTCTATATATACCGAGAAATTTCAAATAGTTGACGCGTAACTTTAAGGACCATAAACAAAAAACTTTGATAAAGGAATTGTTTCTTTTGTTAACTATTTAATAAATGAGTTAGATGTTTATTAATGGTCAAACACAACATGTACGTATTTGGTCGACAAAGACATAAACTATTGAATTATTTCTTTTATTTAGAAAACTATTAACGTTTGGATGAACAAATAACAAAGTCAAATATTGCATGCTTTCTGTTTACGTTTATATTATACTTCTAAATATAAAAACATTACATTGTTTCATATATTTACTAAACTAGATCTCGCGTATATGCAGATTATAATATGTAATATTTTATTTTTACATTTTGCTAACTAATTACTTATTTAAAATTAAATATTTCTATTTTCATTATCACAAAATAAACAGTATATAATATATTCAATAGCTACAATATATATATACAATTCAGTGATTGACATATGATATTTAGACGAATTGTATTATATTTCAATAAAATTTATTTTTAATCATATTTAAGTTTTATTTTTCTTTTCAAATCAAAATAAAAATAATTTTTTAAATCATTTTCTTTATCTTTTTAAGATCAATAATTGACATATTTATACTTGAAAATTTAGAGAATTAATTTATATTTTTAGTTGAAGAAGATCTATTTATTTGACTTTCTTTTTTTTTATTATTTTTCTTATCTTTTAAGATCAAAAATGGATTGCATAATATTTTACTTATATTTATTTATCTTTTTTTAATTTAAAGTATTTTTTTTTGGATTTAAAATTTTGATGTCAACATAATGTTAAAATCTAATTGATTGGAGTATTATCTAAATCTAATTGATCGAAGTTTTATCGATAAACTTGACATGTGTCCCGTCCCGATTACGTGAGTTAAATTTTTTTTTTATGTGAGTTAACTTTTTTTAAAAGTAAATTTTATATAATAAGATAAGATATATGTATATGTGCATATAAAATTGTAGCATCATATCGAACTCAATATCACTAAGGAAATTAACTATATTTGGCATTTCTTAAAATACTATAAAATTCTAAAATACTAAAAACTTTCATATATAGCGTACTTAATTGAATTCAACCACTCCAATAATCTTACGAAGTCCATACCTGCTTTTCTCGTCCGCATCTTCATAATCTCTATTCATATAGCCATCAACCAAACCTCTTCAATTATTTGTTTATAAAAACTTTCATTATATTCGTATTCTTTAAACATAACCACAACACTCTCTCCTCTTCAAAATCCTCAGCTCCTCGCTCACTTGTCATTGAATCAAAATGAATCAGTCCGAGCAGAATCATTTTTCCGGTAATTATTTGACTATTCGTTTAAATCAAGATCGATATCTGACGTGTATCGAAGAGTTTTTCCACAAACATATCAATCGATAATTATTTAATATTTTTGGCCACAGTGGAAAAAACTTCACAAACTTCGTCGGGGCCGTACACAAGTCCGCCGCCGATTGGTTATCCGACCAGAGATGCGATGGTTGGTGATCCGCCGGCCGTCGCAGTGGAGACAAAGTCCAAGGGCGATGGGTTTTGGAAAGGATGGTATGTTTTTCTTTCAGTTTAATTACTCTCTTCATATGATTAATTATAGATCATGGTTCTAATTATCCGTTTTTGTAACATATTCATACGGATGTGACAATTTTTAACTCGTCATCAGACAATTATTTTTGAGACTTCATTATATTTTCTAAAAATATTTATGAAGTATCTCTAATTAAAGATTGGGCAATTTTTTTGGTAGAATGAGAATATGTCAAATCAAGTGCTTGGAAATATGGGTCAACATGTTATAGTTAAAGATTTGTTTTTTTTTTTTTTTAACTTTTTAGTCGGGATTACATTAAAAATAGAGTATGGTGTGTTTTAATTTTCTTTTGATAACTAATGTTTTCTTGCAAGATTTGTTTTTGTTATAAATTCACCCTTGACTTGCATTTTTTCCCTTCAGAGTTCTCAGCTAAAAGTTTGTTTTTCGAACTGAACAACTAAAAAAAATAAACCATGGAATGTTACGTACGTTGCTAAAATAATTGTTATCTATTTATAGTTTTTTCAAGAAATTGTTACTTTTTAAAATATCGTAAACCCATATATATCCTCTACATAAAATCGGTACTAACAGTTAATATCTGTGGTCTTTGTCTATTGGCAGTTGTGCTGCCATATGCTGCTGTTGTGTCCTGGACGCATGCTTCTGAGATTTCGAAACTAACAATTTCATGCAAATTATTGCTGTAATAAAAATATTTCATGCTAGTTGTGTTACTTACTCTCTGTATGGGATATACTCTATGGATGGTTGTTATTTGTTGTTATGTTTCATGATTTACATTAAGTGGTTATTATATATTATTTAAGTGAATAAGTTTGTCGAATAGGAATCCATCGGATCATCAATTAGTACCGAGCGGATGTGTTTCCTCACGCAATGGTCAATTAAAAGTTGTGAGTGGTTATCCAAATGGAATAATTAGGTGAGAATATGTATTTTTTCCCTTTCATTACCAAGCAAGAAGAAGATAGTGGGGAAATATTTACCCTTTATTCCATAGAAAAGCGAAAACCCAATTACAAAATCAGAGGGAATTGTTCAACACTTCAACTCTTGTATGTTATATTCTACGAACATTTACTTCTAATTCTCACCATTTCAAGTTTCTTTGTCATGTTACTCTAATTGCTCACCATTTAAATCCGAGTTGAGTTGTTTCGGTGTCCACAGTGATCTATTTGTGCAAGTGTTATTTGTTTTAACTTGTAAGTGGTGGAGCCAAAAAATTATATATAAGGGTAAAAATGATTTTATAGAAATTAATATATTAATTTCATTGATGTTAATATAGAATTTTAACAGAATTACACTGAATTAAAAATAAATATTATTGTTGAATCTACCACAATTGAGGAATATAGTTGTCGGATCTACCACTTTTCTGTACGGTCACAGAAAAATACTATTCTCTTATGGTAGAACGTGGTCCAGAGAACGATATTGCCCTTAGCTAACCAGGTTATTAACTAGCTCAACCCATGCTTGTTTTACGACTTAAATCTTAAACATGTTATAGAACATGCATGTATATATCAAACGGGATGGATCATCGAAAAAACAAAGAGTTGTAATTGGATCACTGAAAATCGAAAGTAGATATGCGAAAACAAAGTCAAGTAGAGGCATCTACGATTCACGTTCTTAGTGTAGGATTATGAGTTGGATGTTTAATATGTACAATGTTATGCAGATTAGTACAAACATTTATATGCTTGTTAACACCCTTTAATATAGATCGTTCTACTCTACCTTATTCTATATATTGAACTAATGCTAATGATTGTGACACTAGAAACTTCACATTTTCGGGTGCGTGCAATATATCTAATCGCCGGATCCTTCTGATAGCTGCAAGTGTATTTGTGCTCAGATTTTTCTCTGGTCAGATTCAACTTGCCTTCGTCTTATATTGTTTTTTTCTCTGCTAGTTTCAATCCAATCATTTAGGTCAATTTAGTAGTCACAGTTGATCCAGTAAAAACACGATTAAGAAAGTATTGCGTAATTCAAAGTTTTCGTCAACCTATCGTTTCATCAAAAAAAAGACTATAAACAAAAATTATAATTATAATTATATACACGAGTAGTTAATAGATTCTTTTTTAAAATTTATTTTTACTGATATACCAAAATTTTAAATGAACAAATATTACTATACATTTTCTGCATAGCAGGTTTTTGAATTTTAAGATTTTGACATTTAGTTTTCGTAAAGAACGATATATTGAAATGGTGATTTTTAAAAGATATAGAGACCGATTGGTAACAACTGTTACTTCAGACTATAAACACTTTAATTGTAGAGACTTATATTGCAGAGAGTTTAGCTACAAAGATTTTTGCTGCATAGATTTTTGCTGTTGCAATTTTTACTGTAAAAATTTTAAAATCGATAGGTTAAAAATATGGTTATAAAAATTGTGACTTTAAATAATATAAATTATACTGAATTTAGATATAAAACTTTGGGTACTTTTTAGTTTTTTTTTACATATTGAGTTTTTCATAGGTTTTTGTCAATTTCATTCATATAAATTACGAGTTTTTTAAAAATGTATTTTAAAAGTAATAAGAAATGGATTTCAAAAAAGTAAAAAAATGTTTATAAGTAGTTAATAAAAAATATCATGTAATAAAATATATAAAGATTCATAAAGAGTTTTTAATTACTATTTGGAGTGGGAAAAAAGAGGTTTGTGTTCTAGTTTTTTTAAGTTGACTCTAGAAAAAAAAAGAAAAAAAAAAAGTGGCTGACATTTAAAATAATAAAGACTATAAAAGTCTAGCCAGAAAATTTGTGGCCCAAAACCGATTTTGGAAATATTAGTGGGCTTTGAGGTCCAGCCCAGTTAAATGGGCCGAATTTAATACTGAATGATCAAATTAGGTTTTTTCGTTGCTCAGCACACTATATAATAGAATCATCTCTTCAATTAGGGCTTTCGTTTTGCAGTCTGAGAAACAATGGTGAAGTTTCTGAAGCAGAACAAGGCCGTGATCCTCCTTCAAGGCCGTTATGCCGGCAAGAAGGCAGTGATCATCAAATCCTTCGACGACGGTACCAGTGATCGTCGTTACGGACACTGTCTCGTCGCCGGACTCAAGAAGTATCCGAGCAAAGTCATCCGCAAGGACTCAGCGAAGAAGACGGCGAAGAAATCAAGAGTGAAATGCTTCATCAAGCTCGTGAATTACCAGCATCTGATGCCTACTCGTTACACGCTCGATGTAGATCTGAAGGAAGTTGCGACTCTTGATGCTCTTCAGAGTAAGGATAAGAAGGTCACGGCTCTTAAGGAAGCTAAGGCTAAGCTTGAGGAGCGTTTCAAGACTGGGAAGAACAGGTGGTTCTTTACTAAGCTCAGGTTCTGAAGAACCTTTGAGATTTTATCTTATCGGATTTATAATTTACTTTTTGTTTTAGTTCTAGAATGAATGTGGATCATGGTGTTAAGACTTTTTTGGTTGGAATTGAATTTGGGTTTTGTTTCTCACTTATGATCATTTGCTATATTGGTGCCTTCATTTTATATATCGTCACAGGTTTAATTGCTGAGTTGATTACATTGTTGGAAAATGTTGTTAAAGTTTATTGCTTACCAAGCCTTGAAGATGGTCAATTCTGGTTTCCAATTTTGAGAGAGTGGAGTAAGTATTGAAATGGGTTTCTCTGATGATCATTGAATCAAGAATAGGCTTAGGTTCTGCTTGTTATGCGCATTACTCGAGTCGTCGAAGCATATTTGAATTGTCACTCTCGATTTCATGTTGGTCTTATGGTGTGATAAATAGAGTGTTTTAACCAATTAACTGCACAAGAACTTAGAGAGGGGATTCGAATCATTCTTCAACCATGTTGTTTAGATGTTTAATATGGGAAACTAATTTCTTCATTGATTATGAATTGGGTAAATATATGACACATTTAGTTAGAAATCCACATTAAATAACACATCTACTATCATAACAATATACTACCCATACTTAGATTGAAACTACGATAGACACACTGAAATCATACTCGGCCGGTAACAATACAACTCCAAGGTAAAATGTGAAGTGTGTGTCTCTATAGCACGGTCCAAGGTTAATGGTGGAGTGTGTGTGCCTTTATAGCACCGTCCAAGGTAAAAGGTGTCTTTATAGCTTCTTGGGTTCTGTATATTTGTGGCGTGAGTAGGACTGTCTTGGTCACCTATAATGAAGATGAGATCTCAATACTTCCTTGCAGAAGCCTGAAGCACAATCATGAACCTTTTCCACATCCCTCTTAATATTTTTCTTGGTCTCTGAAGGTGAATGCATTCACTATCACAGTCATGTTTGTAATGTGCCTAATCTTCCCTATTATGGTTGTTGAAAAACCAAGTATGTGGTGGTCTCTATTTCAATTTTATCAATTACGCTTCCCACTTACAATCATTGTAAATCTCTTAAGTTTTTGCTTATACAGATGATTGGGCACATCACAAAGAAAGAAACACAGAAGAAGATTAAAGAAACACAGAGAATCACTAGCATTTGTGTTTGGTCATGAAAGTATCTAGTTTAAAATAGAGATCTAGTTCTTGAAGTATAACACATTTTTGCTGCGTGTTCTGTACAGTCTTCTGTTATATGCATTTTTCTGATGAGCTAGAAGGCTAGACAGCCAACGATGACAACGCCTTTAGCAGTTGGACATTAATCGAGGGGACATGTCACGGTCGCCTGAGTATCCACACCACTGCACTTCAATTCCCTTTCTTCCGAGTGCCAGAAACACTAGTATGGTCATGAAAGCCAAGCCAGCATCTAGACCACCTAACAACACATAGTCATACATGTTCTACCATTCTCTCCGGTACTTGAAAATTATTAAAGTTATTCAAATTATTATAATTATCATGCACCACAACCAAAATGACTTTGTTTTTAACCAGTTAATTGCCACGCCAAACGTATAGTGACGTCTTAGTCATCAAAATTTAACCGTTAACTAACACCGTTTGAATGGTTTCCGATATAACTCAATTATAAAATTTAATTTGTATTACGATTCGGATTAAAAAATATGTTGTATTATAAACTAAGTATAAAAGTTAGATTTTGCAAATTGTTCGGATTAATTTTAGCGGTAAAACTGTAGTGTCTAAGGCTATTTACAATGGTTAATTTTTACAACACCCAAATTTTCTCTTTTAACACTCCAAATCATCTTCTCTCTCTTCCACCTCATTATTCAACACTCATTATTCAACACCCATTCACAATGATTTTGTTTTAAAAAAATTACAACACCCTACCCCACTATTTTATATCATATTTTTCCTATTTTTTAATGTTTTTATTTTTTTTGTGATTACATATTATCTATAACAGTTAATTATCGATTAAAATTAAAATAAAATTAGTATGAGTTAAATAATTTTGTGAAATAATTTTTGTTTTAAAAAAAAAATACAGGTAATAAAAATGAGAAACAGAGATAATTATTATTAAAGTACATACAATGACGAAAATTTAAAATACAATACAATAAACACAACACTAATGAAACAAACATAACTTAATTAGTACAATAAACTCAATTCACAAATTTAAAAATTTCATTCACCACAAAACATTCCGAATTGTGCCCATATGTGTTTGACTAGATCAGCTTGCAATTCGTGATGCACATTTGAATCACGTAACTCGGATCTAGCACGAACATGATTTGCAAATGCAGGTAGCACCTCAGTCGAGAAGGATGGTTGTGTACTAGACCCACTTGCCTCAGATTGATCATAATCAGTCCAATGTTGAGCATATGTCTCTCGTTCATCCTCAACAATCATATTATGCAATATGATACATGACCTCATGATGATAGCCAAATCGCCTATGTCCCAAAGGCGAGCTGGTTCACGAATGATTTTAAATCGAGCCTGCAACACTCCAAATGCACGTTCGATGTCCTTCCGATATCCCTCCTGACGTTGTGCAAATAGCTTGTCTGGTTCACTTTGAGGAAGCCTAATCGATTTGACGAAAGTAGGGTAAGAAGGATATATACCATCAGCTAGATAGTATGCCATATTATACGGATGTTGGTTCACGAAAAAGTTGACTCTTGGAGTATTTCCCTGTTCAACATCATCGAAGACTGGTGAACGGTCTAGAACATTGAAATCGTTCAATGTGCCTGGACATCCAAAAAAAGCATGCCAAATCCATAGATCATGAGATGCAACAACTTCAAGAATAATAGTGGTGGTTCCCTTATCTCCCCGAGTAAATTGACCTTCCCACGTTGTAGGACAATTTTTCCATTCCCAGTGCATGCAATCAATACTCCCAATCATCCCCGGAAACCCTCGCATTTCACTAACATGTAGAATTCTTTGCAGGTCATCTTGAGTTGGGGCTCTAAGATACTCTTGCTCATACAGTTGTATGATTCCCTTACAAAATCTTCGCAGGTATTCCAATGCTGTAGTACCTCCTATTTTGATGTATTAATCGACTGCGTCCGCCGCCACACCATACGCTAACATTCGCATCGCCGTGGTACATTTTGCTAATGGAGATATACCTTCTTTCTTAGCTGCGTCAAATCGTTGGGTGAAGTAGCTGTCACTATTTGATAGGTCCCCAACAATCCGAAGGAAAACATGTTTACGCATCCGGAATTGCTGACGAAACATTGCATCATCATATGTAGGTTGATTGGCAAAGTAGTCGTCAATGAGTCTTTGGTTTGCTGCTGCATGATCTCGCTTGAAGTATTTTCTCTTGCTACGAGGTGGATAGTCTTCCTCTATTTTGTTTCGACGCTCCTTAAACCGGTTGACGATATACCTCTCTTCAATTTCAGAATGTCTTTTGTAAGCTTCGATATCAAAAGGATATTCTGATGGATCCATTGAATTTTTTTTAGCAAGGTGAGATTTGTGGTATTGATACATCAATGGAAGAATGAGTCCCCATTTATAAGTAAATGAAACCAATGGATTGAGTGGTTGGACGCTTGGATTCGAATTGAGTGGTTGAAACCAACGGAATGCAAAAAGATAATGTAAAAGATAAGGATAAGATTCTCCCATTAAAACCGAAAGTCACGGATTACATTGTCGAAAAAGTCATGAACACTTGGCAACATTATTAAAGCAGAACATAACAAACTAGCATTATTAAAGCAGAACATGACAAATTAACATTATTAAAGCAGAACATGACAAACAAGCATAATTAAAACAGAACATGATAAACAAGCATAATTAAAGAAGACATTATTAAAGTAGAACGAAACAAAATACAAACCGACACTTGACAATAATTAATTTCTAAATAGATCTTCGCCCAACTTCTGCAATAGCTCTTTGCTTCGGTCATCAAGATGCTCCTTTTCACTTAGCTTCAGCCACATCTTCATCTTCTTAGCCTGAGTCTTTTCTTTCATCAATTGGTTTGCCTCCTCTCATGGCTATTTTGTCCAATTGCTCAAACTCTTGTGCCTTGTATTGTTTGAATTCATTCCACTCTTCATTTACCGCTTCCAAGGCTGCACTCTTACCTTTCTTTTTAGCCTTTTTCTTAGTTGCATCTCTCCCCATTGGACGAGCACTAGATCCTACAGAGTTTGAGTCACTAGCATCATTCTCGTGGGCTCCCTTTGATCCATTACTTTGAGAGCCAGTATTTCCTCCTACCTGGCTACCATAACGTGGTAGATCACGGACAGCGAGCCATTCTTTCATATATTTGAAAGTTCCATTACCAGCACTTGAATATAGTTCATGCGATTTCGCCAATACATCATCCTCTGACCACCCGCTTTGTTGCATACGTTTAGCGTTATCGTAAGCGCCAACCCATTTGCCCAAGCTTTTGTTCACGTAGTTGTAGTGATTTCTGCACGAATGTCCATCACGCGGAGGATCGAATTTGCAATGTTCATTACAGTACTCATCAACTTTACCCCAATATGAATCACCTTTTTGGTTTCTACCAACAATGCTATCTGTTCCATATTTAATCCACCCACTCAGTAACACAAATTTTGCTGAGTGGTCCATTTGGGGCTTCTCAGGCGAGCAGGAGTTGAATCCTCTGCATCTGGAATGACTTCATGAACACCACTAATACCACCAAGAGCCATTTGTGTAGAAAATTCAGGGAAATCAGTTGCTCCAACATTTGGATCAGTTTCATTACCTGTTGGAGTAGAAGAATAAGGGGGGTGCTTCAGATGAATATGACAACATCGATCCAAAATATGGACGATAGTTTGGAGCAGCTGACGGCATGAAATGGAAATTTGGTAGATAACCATAGTTTGGTGTATTTTGGGGTTGGTTAAAAAGTTGATTTTGAAATTGATAATTGTTGAGATTTGGGTAGTTGAAAGGGTAAGTAGAAAAATTTTGGGTGTTAAAAGGGTTGTTGTTGGGATCCATTAAACTAAAATGATGTTTAAAGCGAAAACAAGAGTTTAATGGATGCTAGTTGAAAAACTACAGTAAAAAAGATGAGTTTTTTTTTTTCTGTGTCCAAAACAAACGAAACAACTCTCTATTTATAGAGAATGAAAAATGATGAATTTTATAAAAATTATATATAAATTATTATAACTATAAAATAATTGATGTTAAATAGTTTAGATAGAAAAAAAAGTCTAAAATATGAGCATCTAATCATTTTGCTCCACATTACCTAATCTATATTTTTGTCGCAAAGAAAAGAATATAACCCATCAATTATTTATTTTCATCCAATAAAACTCTGCCACGTTAGACAAGAAGACCCCATATTTTGTTTTCAACCGTGTTGAATTTTATCAACACAAAAACTTATCACATCGTTTTTTTTTTTTTTTCAACAAACTATTGCAAACTTATCAACTGTTGTTAACATTTATCCAACTGTTGTTAAAATCACCATTACATGTAGTCTAACGAGGACGAGACTATACATCTAAAAACCTGGGATTTGGGAAAATAAACTGAATGTTTACAAATTAGAAGATACCCCACATAAAGTCACTAATCACAATCAGACCTTATACTTTACGTAAATTTATCACTTCAGTCCTCAAATAAAAAACCGATTTAACCACAAAAGCAAGTTTAAGCCAAAACAAGAGATTTTGACGTCATAAAAATAATAATAAAATTGTCGTTTTTATAAACCAGAAAAGCTGCCCAACATCTTCTTCTCTCGAACCCTAACGAGCCGGGTCATCTCAAAAATTTCTCCGACATTGCATTCCTCCGTCGCTCATAGATTCTTCTTCACCGTTCCTTAAACTCTTCTTCTCCGGTCGATTCCACCTTCTTCTTCCCCGGAACCGAAGTCCTTATACCGTAATTTTATTCTGTTTTTTACCCGAACCGATTCTTCCCGTAACCAACCCGGTCACAAACCTGCAAACCAAAAAGGTTCGTTCTTTGTTCTTACGATTATTCAAAACTCAGAAATATACGATTTTGGTGCACTGGGTTTCAAATTTGTGCGTTTTTAAAGCTTTTTCTTTGTGAAGGGTCGATTCAGTGTAATCCGATTTGTATCTAATCAACGAAAATTTTAACATCTTTGTTATGAAATTTGCGAGGTTCTATATGCAGCTGAATTCTTCTTCTAAGTTGATCTCGTAATGTGTAATTGGAGGATCTAGGGTTTTGGTAATCAAAAATGTAATTCATGGATTCTTTGTTTTTTTTGTACGAGTTTGTAGGATGGATTCAGATTTGGAACCTGTAGCTCTCACACCGCAGAAACAAGACAGTGCGTGGAAGCACTGTGAAGTTTACAAATATGGAGATCGAGTTCAGATGAGATGTCTTTACTGTCGGAAGATGTTTAAAGGAGGTGGTATTACAAGGGTTAAGGAACATCTTGCTGGTAAGAAGGGACAAGGCACGATCTGTGATCAAGTTCCTGAAGAGGTTCGTCTTTTCTTGCAGCGGAGTATTGATGCCACTGTGAGACGGCAGAGGAAGAGGCGTAAAACGAGTCCTGAACCGTTGCCTATAGCTTATTTCCCTCCTTGTGAAGTGGAGACTCAAGTTGTTGTTCCGTCTGATGTAGATAATGGGTTTAAATCGCCGGATGTCGTAGCTGGTGGTCAAAGCACGGGGAGGACGAAGCAGAGAACTTACCGTAGTAGAAAGAATAATACTTTTGAGAGAAATGATTTGGCTAATGTTGAGGTTGGTGGTGTGAACAATATCAGTGACTTGATTGATCGAGATATGGACAATTTGATCCCTGTGGCTATTAGTAGCGTGAAGAACATTGTGCACCCTTCTTCGAAAGACCGGGAAAAAACTGTTCATATGGCGATGGGACGGTTTCTGTATGATATTGGAGCTGATTTTGATGCGGCTAATTCTGTTAATTTCCAACCGTTTGTCGATGCAATTGTTTCTGGAGGATTTGGTGTTTCTATTCCCACACATGAAGACCTCAGAGGTTGGATTTTGAAGAGTTGCGTAGAGGAAGTGAAGAAAGAAATTGATGAATGCAAATCTCTGTGGAAAAGGACAGGCTGTTCCGTTTTAGTTCAGGAATTAAACTCCAACGAAGGCTGCCCTAAGATCCTTAAATTTTTGGTTTACTGCCCGGAAAAGGTAGTGTTTTTGAAATCTGTTGACGCATCAGAGATATTAGATTCTGAGGATAAATTGTACGAGTTACTTAAGGAGGTGGTTGACGAGATAGGCGATACCAATGTTGTTCAAGTTATTACCAAATGTGAAGACCATTACGTCGCTGCTGGGAGAAGGTTGATGGATGTGTATCCTTCTCTGTACTGGGTTCCTTGTGCTGCACACTGCATAGAAAAGATGCTGGAAGATTTTGGAAAGATGGACTGGATAAGAGAAATTATCGAACAAGCTCGAACTGTCACAAGAATTATTTACAATCACAGTGGTGTTTTGAATCTAATGAGGAAATTCACTTTTGGCATTGATATTGTGCTACCAGCCTTTAGCAGTTCGGCCACAAATTTTACAACAATGACAAGAATCGCCGATCTAAAACCCCATTTGCAGGCCATGGTTACTTCATCTGAGTGGAACGAATGTTCATATTCGAAGGAAGCAGGTGGATTAGCAATGACTGAGACTATAAATGATGAGAGTTTCTGGAAGGCATTAACATTGGCAAACTGTATAACTGCTCCTCTTTTGCGTGTTTTGAGGATAGTTTGTTCTGAAAGGAAGCCTGCAATGGGGTATGTCTATGCAGCAGTATATCGAGCAAAGGAAGCAATTAAGACACATATAGTACACAGGGAGGATTACACAATCTACTGGAAAATTATAGATAGGTGGTGGTTGCAACAATATCGTCTTCCTTTGCATGCTGCTGGTTTCTATCTTAACCCAAAGTTCTTCTATAGCATTGGCGAAGAAATGCGCAGTGAGATCCATTTAGCTGTGGTTGATTGCATCGAGAAGTTGGTCCCTGACGTCAACATTCAAGATATAGTCATTAAGGACATAAACTCATACAAGAATGCTGTTGGGATTTTCGGAAGGAACTTAGCAATCAGAGCTCGTGACACAATGCTTCCTGGTATACCAATTATTCTTATTCATTGAAATCTCATTAAGACTTCATATGTTCATGTGTTTCGTATGTACTTAACATGTTCGATTTTTAGCTGAATGGTGGTCTACATATGGAGAAAGCTGTTTGAACCTGTCACGTTTTGCTGTACGCATTCTGAGTCAGACATGCAGCTCATTGATTGGCTCCGGGAGAAACCTGACTCTAATCTCGCAAATATATGAATCAAAGAACTCCATTGAGCGACAACGGCTCAGCGATCTTGTATTTGTTCAGTACAACATGCGCCTCAGACGAATGTAAGTTGGAATCTTTTGCTCTTCTCGATTACTACACCGTCTTTGTTCAAAACAGAACTTAAAGGGTTCTCTGTCTGTTTCCTCTAGGGGCAGCGAAAGTAGTGGAGATGACACTGTAGACCCGTTATCACACAGCAACATGGAAGTTCTTGAAGACTGGGTTTCGAGAAACCAAGTTTGTATAGAAGGGAATGGAAGCTCAGACTGGAAGTCACTCGAGCCGATTAAGAGGACAGAAGAAGTAGCTGTTGTTATCGATGAAACAGAAGACTTGGGTTCAGGTAAAAAAGCTTCACAGAAACTAGTTTTTGGGAATATCTTGACCAATATATTTGTATGACAAAAAAATAATATTGTTCCATTGAATGAAATGTGAACAGGTTTCGATGATGCTGAGATATTCAAGGGGGAAAAGGAAGCGAGCTATGAAGGTGGTTATTCGGAGAATCTGTTCACCTGAACTCCAACCTCTATATGTAATCATCATTAGGGTTTGATTTGTGATTCTTCTTAGGGTTTGATTTGTATTATTAATAGAAGTCTTTTACCAATTTAAGTTGTATCCCAGAAACTAATAATTACAGTTCTTCTTCTGCTTCTGTTGCTTGTTTATGAATTTTCAGGTTCAGATGACTAATTGTTCTACAATTTTCTCTCTTGTCTAAGTAAATTACGATCATTGTCTGATTGAATGTTGTTTGGACATAAGCTAATCGTGATTCTTAAAAGGTATAAGTGAAAAAGGAGTTAAATTCAGATAAGTACTATATAAAAGAGCTCTTATCCTCGAGAGCCTTATCCTCATAGTTTGGTGGTTCTAAGAAGAGAAAAAATGGATGGGCTAAGCCATATCGCACTCCCTATTCTAGGAATTGTGGCAGTCTCCGTTGTAACCTTCTACGCCGTTAGCTTTGCCGAGATCAGAGAGGTTCGTCGTTATGAAACCAACTCCTGAATGTCCTTGAGTAGTGAGCTTATTAAGCAATCGTGTTTGGTGTCATTATGCTTACTTATGTGGCAATGTGGTTCTTTTAACGTTATTCCTTAACATTTGTATTATTGATTTTTACGTCTAATTTCAATTGTCGATGTGCAGAAATCGTTTAAAGATTTGTACGACTCGGAGAATGAAGACGGAGCAGGGTTCAAGACTTCTTTAAGTTCAAGGGAGAGAAGATCAAGAAGAGAAGCAAATAAAAAACGTCCTCGATCTTGATTCCATAATCCAAAGACCAAATTAGATGTTCTCTATTAAAAAGACTTGTTCAATGATATATATTTTTTCTTTTTGTTTTCTGGGTTTTCAATATTTGTAATAAAACTATTCAGACGAGATGGTTATTGTGGTTGGTGTGGACCAAAAAAGACTATGAGCCATTCGGGTCTGAGGATTTTGGTCTATGGCCGTCACTGATTTAGCCATAAGACGAGAGACTTTGGGGCATGATTGCACGCATTATTATGCATAAAAAACATCTTCTTGAACTCAAGTACAGAACACAACATTACACAAGAATCTATCCAATCACATTTGTTCAGCTTGGGTATTGAATGCTTCTACCGACGAAGGAGCTGAGTTTGCTTATGGATCTCGACATGTTACACCGTAAAAAGCGGTTGATCTGGGACTTGTGTATGAAACAACAAAAGAGGATTACTTGCATTTGTTCTGCTTTATTGTCTCACGTAGTAGCATTGCAAGCAAATTTGGTCATGTCTCTGCATCTTTGATTTCGTCAGATGATTTTGAGGACATTGTGGGATGCCCTTATTCGTTATTTAACCCACAAAGACTGTAAACGAATCAAACTTCTGAAAAATAAAAGATAATGTTCTTTGCACCATCTCTAATTTTCCATAGGTTGTCATGTGGTGAAAGAGCTCGAGTAAATAGGAACTAAAGTTGGATCCTTTATTATGCATAAAACTGAATTGTGAATTGTGCAAAGCTAGTGGCAAACAATCCAAGGAAACATGGGAGAATCTAAACCTTTTTCATCAACATCATTAGAATCTGCTTCTCACTTCTTTTGCTGAGTCTTGAGTTCTCTTACCTTCTCTTCCGTTGCCTTCAATGCTTTCCCATAGATAGCAATTAACTAAAAAGGTGATAAAAACCCAAGGAGCAAAGAGAGTTTCAGGGAATGGTTCACAAGATTTAGCAGACAAAAACAATGTAATGTCTCAAGATTGGGTAATTTACCTCATCAATCTCTTCATGTGAGATAATGAGCGGTGGAGACATCATAATGCTATCACCAGCAACACGGACCAACATCCCGCGCTTTTGACACTCGGCTCCAAAGTATGCGCCAACACCTGTAAATATCATTGAAAATGGTGTAAGGGATTTAGTAAGGTAATGAGTTTAAGAGAAGAGAGATATTTTTTAGTTTGGTCATGAGAGAGAGATTTTACCCCATTCTGGTGGAAATGGCTCGTTAGGGGATTTATTGTCTACAAACTCAGTCCCGAGAATCAAACCTGTTCCTCTTATCTAACAACCATCGCAAATGCCCTCAGCCAAATGCTTCTAAAAGATTAAACTCGCAAGGACCAAGAAAAATTGTACCTCTCCAATAATAGGACTACTAGAGGCGAACTTTTTAAGACCATCTTGAAACCTTGGGGCAACTTTGTCGACATGCTCTGGTATGTTCCTCTCCCTGTAATATGGAGATGAACGTAAAAAAGTGCAGTAATAATAGAGAAAGGAGAAACTTAATCAGCTGTACGACATGTTTTGAGTTTATGGAAATTACAATAAAAAAACTTGCTCACTTGCATGAACGAGCAATGTGACAAACTTACTTGTATATCTTTAACGCTTCGATTGCTACGGCACATGAAACTGGATGACCAGAATAAGTAAATCCATGCGAGAAAGCACCTGAAATATAAAAAGTTTTTAACCAGCATTTAAGCCATTGTAATACTAACACGGTGAACATTAATTAGTTTACAAAATTACCTAGCTTGTTGCTTTGGGAATAAATAACATCTGCCACTTCTTGACTCATAAGAATGGCTCCGATTGGCATATATGCTGAAGAGAGTGCCTACATTTTAATAAAAATTACAACTTGTCAGGGAATATTGCCAACAGAGATAAAAGCTACTAATTAGCTTGCAAAATCTCACCTTAGCTAAGGACACAAGATCTGGCTTGATGTTGTATTTGTCACAGCCAAACATTGTCCCGAGCCTTCCAAATGCACATATCACCTTAAAGGCCAAATGAAATGAAAAAGGATAATGATATATTTTCTTCTTGATCGATTTTGGGGTCATGATCCTGTGTGACTGATAGTTTCATATGCACATACCTCATCAGCAATGAACAAGATATCATATTTCTTAACAACAGCTTGGACCTGCAGCACAGAAAGAGAACATGAAACGGCAAAAAGAGCCCAATATCACATCCACAAATATCTAACCATTAAACCACATCATCATTCTAGTGGTACTTAATACCAACAAAGTTTCAGAAAATGACCTTTTCAAAGTANTTTTTTTTTTTTTTTCAACAAACTATTGCAAACTTATCAACTGTTGTTAACATTTATCCAACTGTTGTTAAAATCACCATTACATGTAGTCTAACGAGGACGAGACTATACATCTAAAAACCTGGGATTTGGGAAAATAAACTGAATGTTTACAAATTAGAAGATACCCCACATAAAGTCACTAATCACAATCAGACCTTATACTTTACGTAAATTTATCACTTCAGTCCTCAAATAAAAAACCGATTTAACCACAAAAGCAAGTTTAAGCCAAAACAAGAGATTTTGACGTCATAAAAATAATAATAAAATTGTCGTTTTTATAAACCAGAAAAGCTGCCCAACATCTTCTTCTCTCGAACCCTAACGAGCCGGGTCATCTCAAAAATTTCTCCGACATTGCATTCCTCCGTCGCTCATAGATTCTTCTTCACCGTTCCTTAAACTCTTCTTCTCCGGTCGATTCCACCTTCTTCTTCCCCGGAACCGAAGTCCTTATACCGTAATTTTATTCTGTTTTTTACCCGAACCGATTCTTCCCGTAACCAACCCGGTCACAAACCTGCAAACCAAAAAGGTTCGTTCTTTGTTCTTACGATTATTCAAAACTCAGAAATATACGATTTTGGTGCACTGGGTTTCAAATTTGTGCGTTTTTAAAGCTTTTTCTTTGTGAAGGGTCGATTCAGTGTAATCCGATTTGTATCTAATCAACGAAAATTTTAACATCTTTGTTATGAAATTTGCGAGGTTCTATATGCAGCTGAATTCTTCTTCTAAGTTGATCTCGTAATGTGTAATTGGAGGATCTAGGGTTTTGGTAATCAAAAATGTAATTCATGGATTCTTTGTTTTTTTTGTACGAGTTTGTAGGATGGATTCAGATTTGGAACCTGTAGCTCTCACACCGCAGAAACAAGACAGTGCGTGGAAGCACTGTGAAGTTTACAAATATGGAGATCGAGTTCAGATGAGATGTCTTTACTGTCGGAAGATGTTTAAAGGAGGTGGTATTACAAGGGTTAAGGAACATCTTGCTGGTAAGAAGGGACAAGGCACGATCTGTGATCAAGTTCCTGAAGAGGTTCGTCTTTTCTTGCAGCGGAGTATTGATGCCACTGTGAGACGGCAGAGGAAGAGGCGTAAAACGAGTCCTGAACCGTTGCCTATAGCTTATTTCCCTCCTTGTGAAGTGGAGACTCAAGTTGTTGTTCCGTCTGATGTAGATAATGGGTTTAAATCGCCGGATGTCGTAGCTGGTGGTCAAAGCACGGGGAGGACGAAGCAGAGAACTTACCGTAGTAGAAAGAATAATACTTTTGAGAGAAATGATTTGGCTAATGTTGAGGTTGGTGGTGTGAACAATATCAGTGACTTGATTGATCGAGATATGGACAATTTGATCCCTGTGGCTATTAGTAGCGTGAAGAACATTGTGCACCCTTCTTCGAAAGACCGGGAAAAAACTGTTCATATGGCGATGGGACGGTTTCTGTATGATATTGGAGCTGATTTTGATGCGGCTAATTCTGTTAATTTCCAACCGTTTGTCGATGCAATTGTTTCTGGAGGATTTGGTGTTTCTATTCCCACACATGAAGACCTCAGAGGTTGGATTTTGAAGAGTTGCGTAGAGGAAGTGAAGAAAGAAATTGATGAATGCAAATCTCTGTGGAAAAGGACAGGCTGTTCCGTTTTAGTTCAGGAATTAAACTCCAACGAAGGCTGCCCTAAGATCCTTAAATTTTTGGTTTACTGCCCGGAAAAGGTAGTGTTTTTGAAATCTGTTGACGCATCAGAGATATTAGATTCTGAGGATAAATTGTACGAGTTACTTAAGGAGGTGGTTGACGAGATAGGCGATACCAATGTTGTTCAAGTTATTACCAAATGTGAAGACCATTACGTCGCTGCTGGGAGAAGGTTGATGGATGTGTATCCTTCTCTGTACTGGGTTCCTTGTGCTGCACACTGCATAGAAAAGATGCTGGAAGATTTTGGAAAGATGGACTGGATAAGAGAAATTATCGAACAAGCTCGAACTGTCACAAGAATTATTTACAATCACAGTGGTGTTTTGAATCTAATGAGGAAATTCACTTTTGGCATTGATATTGTGCTACCAGCCTTTAGCAGTTCGGCCACAAATTTTACAACAATGACAAGAATCGCCGATCTAAAACCCCATTTGCAGGCCATGGTTACTTCATCTGAGTGGAACGAATGTTCATATTCGAAGGAAGCAGGTGGATTAGCAATGACTGAGACTATAAATGATGAGAGTTTCTGGAAGGCATTAACATTGGCAAACTGTATAACTGCTCCTCTTTTGCGTGTTTTGAGGATAGTTTGTTCTGAAAGGAAGCCTGCAATGGGGTATGTCTATGCAGCAGTATATCGAGCAAAGGAAGCAATTAAGACACATATAGTACACAGGGAGGATTACACAATCTACTGGAAAATTATAGATAGGTGGTGGTTGCAACAATATCGTCTTCCTTTGCATGCTGCTGGTTTCTATCTTAACCCAAAGTTCTTCTATAGCATTGGCGAAGAAATGCGCAGTGAGATCCATTTAGCTGTGGTTGATTGCATCGAGAAGTTGGTCCCTGACGTCAACATTCAAGATATAGTCATTAAGGACATAAACTCATACAAGAATGCTGTTGGGATTTTCGGAAGGAACTTAGCAATCAGAGCTCGTGACACAATGCTTCCTGGTATACCAATTATTCTTATTCATTGAAATCTCATTAAGACTTCATATGTTCATGTGTTTCGTATGTACTTAACATGTTCGATTTTTAGCTGAATGGTGGTCTACATATGGAGAAAGCTGTTTGAACCTGTCACGTTTTGCTGTACGCATTCTGAGTCAGACATGCAGCTCATTGATTGGCTCCGGGAGAAACCTGACTCTAATCTCGCAAATATATGAATCAAAGAACTCCATTGAGCGACAACGGCTCAGCGATCTTGTATTTGTTCAGTACAACATGCGCCTCAGACGAATGTAAGTTGGAATCTTTTGCTCTTCTCGATTACTACACCGTCTTTGTTCAAAACAGAACTTAAAGGGTTCTCTGTCTGTTTCCTCTAGGGGCAGCGAAAGTAGTGGAGATGACACTGTAGACCCGTTATCACACAGCAACATGGAAGTTCTTGAAGACTGGGTTTCGAGAAACCAAGTTTGTATAGAAGGGAATGGAAGCTCAGACTGGAAGTCACTCGAGCCGATTAAGAGGACAGAAGAAGTAGCTGTTGTTATCGATGAAACAGAAGACTTGGGTTCAGGTAAAAAAGCTTCACAGAAACTAGTTTTTGGGAATATCTTGACCAATATATTTGTATGACAAAAAAATAATATTGTTCCATTGAATGAAATGTGAACAGGTTTCGATGATGCTGAGATATTCAAGGGGGAAAAGGAAGCGAGCTATGAAGGTGGTTATTCGGAGAATCTGTTCACCTGAACTCCAACCTCTATATGTAATCATCATTAGGGTTTGATTTGTGATTCTTCTTAGGGTTTGATTTGTATTATTAATAGAAGTCTTTTACCAATTTAAGTTGTATCCCAGAAACTAATAATTACAGTTCTTCTTCTGCTTCTGTTGCTTGTTTATGAATTTTCAGGTTCAGATGACTAATTGTTCTACAATTTTCTCTCTTGTCTAAGTAAATTACGATCATTGTCTGATTGAATGTTGTTTGGACATAAGCTAATCGTGATTCTTAAAAGGTATAAGTGAAAAAGGAGTTAAATTCAGATAAGTACTATATAAAAGAGCTCTTATCCTCGAGAGCCTTATCCTCATAGTTTGGTGGTTCTAAGAAGAGAAAAAATGGATGGGCTAAGCCATATCGCACTCCCTATTCTAGGAATTGTGGCAGTCTCCGTTGTAACCTTCTACGCCGTTAGCTTTGCCGAGATCAGAGAGGTTCGTCGTTATGAAACCAACTCCTGAATGTCCTTGAGTAGTGAGCTTATTAAGCAATCGTGTTTGGTGTCATTATGCTTACTTATGTGGCAATGTGGTTCTTTTAACGTTATTCCTTAACATTTGTATTATTGATTTTTACGTCTAATTTCAATTGTCGATGTGCAGAAATCGTTTAAAGATTTGTACGACTCGGAGAATGAAGACGGAGCAGGGTTCAAGACTTCTTTAAGTTCAAGGGAGAGAAGATCAAGAAGAGAAGCAAATAAAAAACGTCCTCGATCTTGATTCCATAATCCAAAGACCAAATTAGATGTTCTCTATTAAAAAGACTTGTTCAATGATATATATTTTTTCTTTTTGTTTTCTGGGTTTTCAATATTTGTAATAAAACTATTCAGACGAGATGGTTATTGTGGTTGGTGTGGACCAAAAAAGACTATGAGCCATTCGGGTCTGAGGATTTTGGTCTATGGCCGTCACTGATTTAGCCATAAGACGAGAGACTTTGGGGCATGATTGCACGCATTATTATGCATAAAAAACATCTTCTTGAACTCAAGTACAGAACACAACATTACACAAGAATCTATCCAATCACATTTGTTCAGCTTGGGTATTGAATGCTTCTACCGACGAAGGAGCTGAGTTTGCTTATGGATCTCGACATGTTACACCGTAAAAAGCGGTTGATCTGGGACTTGTGTATGAAACAACAAAAGAGGATTACTTGCATTTGTTCTGCTTTATTGTCTCACGTAGTAGCATTGCAAGCAAATTTGGTCATGTCTCTGCATCTTTGATTTCGTCAGATGATTTTGAGGACATTGTGGGATGCCCTTATTCGTTATTTAACCCACAAAGACTGTAAACGAATCAAACTTCTGAAAAATAAAAGATAATGTTCTTTGCACCATCTCTAATTTTCCATAGGTTGTCATGTGGTGAAAGAGCTCGAGTAAATAGGAACTAAAGTTGGATCCTTTATTATGCATAAAACTGAATTGTGAATTGTGCAAAGCTAGTGGCAAACAATCCAAGGAAACATGGGAGAATCTAAACCTTTTTCATCAACATCATTAGAATCTGCTTCTCACTTCTTTTGCTGAGTCTTGAGTTCTCTTACCTTCTCTTCCGTTGCCTTCAATGCTTTCCCATAGATAGCAATTAACTAAAAAGGTGATAAAAACCCAAGGAGCAAAGAGAGTTTCAGGGAATGGTTCACAAGATTTAGCAGACAAAAACAATGTAATGTCTCAAGATTGGGTAATTTACCTCATCAATCTCTTCATGTGAGATAATGAGCGGTGGAGACATCATAATGCTATCACCAGCAACACGGACCAACATCCCGCGCTTTTGACACTCGGCTCCAAAGTATGCGCCAACACCTGTAAATATCATTGAAAATGGTGTAAGGGATTTAGTAAGGTAATGAGTTTAAGAGAAGAGAGATATTTTTTAGTTTGGTCATGAGAGAGAGATTTTACCCCATTCTGGTGGAAATGGCTCGTTAGGGGATTTATTGTCTACAAACTCAGTCCCGAGAATCAAACCTGTTCCTCTTATCTAACAACCATCGCAAATGCCCTCAGCCAAATGCTTCTAAAAGATTAAACTCGCAAGGACCAAGAAAAATTGTACCTCTCCAATAATAGGACTACTAGAGGCGAACTTTTTAAGACCATCTTGAAACCTTGGGGCAACTTTGTCGACATGCTCTGGTATGTTCCTCTCCCTGTAATATGGAGATGAACGTAAAAAAGTGCAGTAATAATAGAGAAAGGAGAAACTTAATCAGCTGTACGACATGTTTTGAGTTTATGGAAATTACAATAAAAAAACTTGCTCACTTGCATGAACGAGCAATGTGACAAACTTACTTGTATATCTTTAACGCTTCGATTGCTACGGCACATGAAACTGGATGACCAGAATAAGTAAATCCATGCGAGAAAGCACCTGAAATATAAAAAGTTTTTAACCAGCATTTAAGCCATTGTAATACTAACACGGTGAACATTAATTAGTTTACAAAATTACCTAGCTTGTTGCTTTGGGAATAAATAACATCTGCCACTTCTTGACTCATAAGAATGGCTCCGATTGGCATATATGCTGAAGAGAGTGCCTACATTTTAATAAAAATTACAACTTGTCAGGGAATATTGCCAACAGAGATAAAAGCTACTAATTAGCTTGCAAAATCTCACCTTAGCTAAGGACACAAGATCTGGCTTGATGTTGTATTTGTCACAGCCAAACATTGTCCCGAGCCTTCCAAATGCACATATCACCTTAAAGGCCAAATGAAATGAAAAAGGATAATGATATATTTTCTTCTTGATCGATTTTGGGGTCATGATCCTGTGTGACTGATAGTTTCATATGCACATACCTCATCAGCAATGAACAAGATATCATATTTCTTAACAACAGCTTGGACCTGCAGCACAGAAAGAGAACATGAAACGGCAAAAAGAGCCCAATATCACATCCACAAAGATCTAACCACTAAACCACATCATCATTCTAGTGGTACTTAATACCAACAAAGTTTCAGAAAATGACCTTTTCAAAGTAGGTAGCAGGTGGAGGTATCACACCCCCAGCACCCATGACTGGTTCAGCTATAAAAGCACCAATCTAGTAAGAAGACATTTCTGTTAGATTGAGATACCAACATCATCTTTAATGCATAAAGACCGAAATTCATGTAAGTAAATATAGAATGTTTACAGTTTCTGGCCCCTCTTTGATGATAAGATCCTCTAAATTCTTGGCTAATCTGGTTGAGAACTCCTCTTCTGATTCGCCTGCACAAACAATTCCAAGGTTTAACTAAAAATAATATGTTTCTTTTAAAATGGAAGTGAGAATCACTCATACCTGGAAGATGGAAACGCCAATAATGAGGGCAATCTGTGTGCAGCACAAATGGTGCAGGTAAATCAAAATTCTGGTGCAGGGCCGGAAGGCTGGAACAACAATTATAATTTGTTAGGGAAAAAAAAGAATCTATACCACTTCTAAGAAGAATATCTGAGGAACTATATATATCCTACCCGGACAAACTTGCTGATATAAGAGTGGAGCCATGGTACCTGAAATCATAATACCGCACTTATAAACACTTAAAGATCTTATATAAACAAACAAATGAAAATGACAAGCAATTATCCTTTCTCACGATTTCTTTCTAGCGATAAATTTTTTCTTCTCAGGCCTTCCAAGTGCGTTGTTGTAATACCAAACCAGCTTAACCTGCATTATACATACAAGAGATTCATAAACAGCTCTTATAGGTCGACAGCTAAGGAAATAGGAGATCAAGGTACAGCGTATAGTTATTGAAACCTGGGTATCGTTGGCTTCTGATCCACTGTTTGTAAAAAATACTTTGGCCATTTTGTTGGCCGTGAACATGTCTATAAGATCCTTAGCAAGATCCTGTTTAGCAGGAAAAACAACACAATGATAAAATCTCTTTGATTAGCATCAAGTATACTGCCCTGAGTCTTAACAGGTCACAGAAAGCAGTAGCAGACTGTAGAAAAAAAAGTTATAATAATAACACCGAAAGGAAAAGTCTGTGTACCAGAGAAGGTTTAGTAGTACGGTTCCAAAAGGAGTGATAAAATGGCAAGGTTCTCAACTGCTCAAGAGCTGCAGAAACAAGCCGTGGCTCATTTCCTCCTGCGAAATTTTGGGTATCAATGAGAGACTGAATCAATGACATAATGGTAACAGTTGCACACATGTCCAGATATATACATAGAGAAACATCAAGACATGTGTAGTAAAACAAGGAAGAATACCTAAGGCAGTACACCATAGACCAGCGAGAGAATCAAGATACTTTTTACCATTGTCATCATACACATAACTTCCCTGTAAGAAGAATGAAAGAAAAATGTCACTCTTACATAACTGTTTGAATCAACACTAGCATAGTATAGCGATGATGAAATTTTGATATGTACCTCAGACTTAGCAATGATCAAGGGATGTAAATCAGCACTCTGCCATCCAGCAGTAAAAGGTGCAAGCATATCATGCCCCTTAGACCTGCTCTAAGAAAAACATGTCCACTATTCATGTCTCGTAGAACGTAAGAAAGCCTTAAGTTTCAACGCTGAAGCATCATAAAATCACTCACCCAGCTACGTTTTGCTTCTCAGGTAATGCCTCTGTAGTGAAGATCCTCCTGGAGATAGAGTTCCCAGACATGCATGTTGCATACCTACTGTGCAAATTAACCTGCCATGAAAAAGAGAGATATTAGCTCTGATGTAAAAGCTATGAATCACATCACTATTTGGGTTTAGGATATGTAATGATTAGAAAAAGTTTGTTCCCTGATTACTGGAGAATCCCAAAAAGTATACTCCCTAAAAGGTCAATTTGGTGTTTTGAAGATAAAAAATAACTTTTTTTTAAATTCCCCCCCAAAGTTTTTGGCATTTCAACGTTTTCTGAATCTTGATCTACTAAGCGCAACGAAGATAGAGACTTTATGATCAATGACGAAATGGAAACGACAAATCAAATTGGCGACGAGTAAGAAGTTGAAGAACCTGAGTGGTGGTACGGGCCAAGCGTCGGAGGCTGTTGATTACGACCATTGTTTTTCGAAAGGATCAAAGGAGAGTGATCAATCTGAAGAATCCTGGAGAGCTGAGATTGGCTTATAGAACAGAGGATGATGATGATGAATCAAATATATATTTTTTATTATTTATCTATCTCTTCCAGAGTTCCAGTTCCATTTTATTTTGATCAGTGACGTGTCATTGAGTCATTTGATTATTTATACAAATCAATTTAGATGCTCCTCATTTAGCCCTTATCATATCAATATCAAATTGTAACAACTAGGCCAACTAGAAAGAAAAAAAATCCAAGTTTGCTTACATATTTCATTATCAGAAACATAATCTTGTTATGTCTAACCGAAGTTATAGAAAATATATATGTATATATCCCTATTTCAAATATTAATCTAAACAACAAGACCGTAATGTTTACATCAAAATATAGGATATATAAACTTTACATTTTTGCAATTAATTTGGATAATAACTTATTACACATTATTAACTTATTAAAGATTCTGCGCTTAATTTTTAAATTAACATACTACTTTATTTGATATCACACTATTTTATCAAAAACATTGTGCATATTTATAATCACACGTTATTTTTACCAAATATTACGTTGTTTCATTAATTCAATAATTTTGTTTGAATATATAGAGTTAGTTTACCCTTATTTACCACCACAATAATTTATCTAATTCTTCTAAAAAGTTATTAGACTACCAATTAAATTAGTCACACTGTCACATCATATAATTGATTGACAACTCGTCACATAAAATAACTTTTTTTTGGCTTCATCCAATTATCAGAGTCCAATGAGAGAACCGAACCTTTATTATTTGAAACTTACTATACATAAATGCATGCATTAATTAAAGGAAAGAGAATTAAACATACGATAAATAAACTGCTTGCCGTTTTAGAGGTCAATAAACGCTGACAAAGGGAGCAATATAGCACGCGTACGGCGTGTAATCTAATCCATCATTCTGAGGAAGAGGGAAACGAAACGATAATAAATCAAAATTTTTATTAAGAAAAGTCAATCAATTCCTATCTATCTGTAAAATTTGTCACACACATAGCTAGAGAGAGAGAGAGAGCAAAAAGAATGGACTTTTTTGTAGAGAGAGAAAAAGTAGGCGAGAAAGACGCTCAGTGAGACTGAAAGATCAAGCAGACGACACTCACTCTCTAAAGATCCGATCTTTACTTCTCCGTCGGTAAAGTTTTTGAATTTTGCCTTTTTTCCATGTGTCTCTTCGTGTCTCAATCTTCCAAAGTTTGGGTTTTTGTTAGTGTTCATTACTAAATTCTTGGTTTTAATTTTAGGATCCTAACATTGTCAGTGACTCAATTAAAGTTTCCTTTTTTGTTTTGTATATGTGTGTGTTTCACTGCTTATTAGTACTCTGCCCTGCAATCAAAGTCTTAACATTTAAAACCAAAAAAAAGGAGAAAGCTTTACTTTACTGATTGAGTTATTCAGTTGCTAAATGCGCAACCTTGTAGGTTGTTGATAGAATGGGTGCTTCGGGGAGATGGATTAAAGCATTGGTTGGTTTCACTAAATCTGATAAGTCAAAGTCGTCAAAGAAGGATGAAAATGTGAGTACTTTATGCTTATTTGATTACAAGCGTCTCTTTTTATCTTAATTATATACCAATGTTGGTTCATGTCTGTATTTGCATTATATGTTTGTTTGTTTGTTTATATGATGAAGGTGAAGGTTGCGTCCAAGAGTAGGTTTGGAAGAAAGAATTCAGTTGATTTCGACTTTGAAAAGTTTCAAGATGGATTTGAAGATTCCAATACGCGTAGTATGATAGATACCGGGGTCTCTACATCAACTTCACTACAATCATATGGGGGCGCAGCTTATGAAGAACACAGTAGGGAACATCAAGCTGCAACGCGTATCCAAACAGCTTATCGGGGGTTTCTGGTATCAATTCGCCTTATGGAGTTGATCTTTTTTTTTTCTTATAGTCTTCTTTATCGCATACTTTACTTATGGTTTACTAATGATATAGATAATGTCCTAAAGGGCTTATTACAGACCTATGCATGCTTTACCTATGGTTTACTAATGATAATATGCATAATGCATGCTTGGTTATTATTGGTTTTGCTGTGATTTATATAATCTCTTTCCCTTCATTTCTATATACCATTGACTGGACTGAATAAAAGATGATACATTTCTTAGGCTAGAAGGGCTTTACGAGCGTTGAAGGGATTGGTTAGGCTTCAAGCACTTGTTAGAGGACACGCTGTGAGAAAACAAGCTGCTGTAACACTTCGATGCATGCAAGCGTTGGTAAGAGTTCAGGCTCGTGTACGTGCAAGACGTGTTCGTCTCGCTTTGGAATTGGAAAGTGAAACGGGTCAACAAACACTTAAGCAACAGCTAGCTGATGAAGCCCGAGTTCGAGAAATTGAGGTGATGGTCACTTGTCTCAGTCATTTATAGACTTAGTATATGTTTATTTTGTGGCTAACCGTAGTCGTGCCGTCTAATTGTTATCATCTCTCAGGAAGGTTGGTGCGACAGCATTGGATCTGTTGAACAAATCCAAGCCAAGCTGCTAAAGAGGCAAGAAGCTGCAGCTAAGCGTGAGAGGGCTATGGCATATGCTTTGACCCACCAGGTTACTCACAACCACTATTCTAGTTGAGAAGTAATTGTTTGAATTTATTCATAGCTTTCCCGGAATTGTCAATCTGGTTCTCATTGTGTTCTCTTTCTTAGGACCAATCCTTAACCACGCACTATAACTTGCAAAACTGAAGCTGCCTACTTTAGTGTTCTTTTGTCTGGTTTTCATAACTTGCTTCTGCAAAGTAGCTGGACCGTTTTGGTCAATTTTCTTTCCGTATAAGTGAATCTATTTACCTATGCCACCGGCCTCATCCCAGCCCCATTAATAGTGTCCGGTGGTGTAGTTTCTTTGTGGATGTAAATGAATTTTTCTCTTACATAGTATTGCTCTATTGTAGTGGCAGGCAGGAACTCGGCAGTTATCTGCTCACAGTGGCTTTCAACCTGACAAAAACAATTGGGGATGGAACTGGTTGGAAAGATGGATGGCTGTTCGTCCATGGGAGAACCGGTTTCTTGACAGTAACCTCAGGGATGATGCGAAATTAGGTGAAAACAGTATTGAGCAGTCTGAGAATGTGCATAAAACGCAGATGAAAAGTGCAAGCAAGATGCCAAACACTTCAAATCTTGTATCCGGTGTTTCAAGTCAGATGACCGGCCCATGTCAGTCGGATGGTAATACGTCTTCTCCTGGAATATCTTCAAGCATTCCAGCGGTATCCAGGGATAAGTCAAAGCCTGCTAAAGACGATCTTGTGGTAGATGTTAACTCAAGGCCTGGTGCTGGTCCAAGATCGCACAGCAATCCAAAAGAAAGATCAAGAGAGCCAATTAGATCTTCAAAGGAACGATTATCTCTGCCAAACAATGGTCAGATTTCTTTCTCTACGCCTAGGAAACATTTTATTTTGTTTTCCATTTTAGAATCGAGAGAATAGTCTAATCAGCTAGTGATAAGAGATTCCATTAACATTGGTCATAAAAGTACAAACACAATTTAGATTTTACGATAGCTAAGTTTTAGTAGAACCCACAAATCTGATCTTATGTATCAGTGGAGAGTATGACCAGGCCTCAAATCCATCTGTTTGTTCTCATTGTCCTTTTAAGTCTAAATTGTGAATATTCTTGAACAGGAAAATCTTTAGGATCTCAGTCAGCTAAAGCCAACCGAACGGGAAAACTCACGCCAAACTCTCATAAAGTAGTTGAGGAACAATCTGCCCAAAACCAGAGAAGACGTAACTCCGACCCAATAAAACAGAGGCTCGCATAGCCCTGTTAAGTTTGTAGCTTGAGAACTGTCTGCCCAATTCCCTCTCCCATCGTTCTGTCTGTACATAGTACATACACAGCTTTTGTGAACTGATAGAGAAAAAAAACGAAGACAAAGATCATGGGAGAAACAGAACACAATGGTTCCAGATGGGAGAGTTGCTTGGTTCATCGATAAATTAAGAAGAGAAAGATGCCATATTGGCGTCTCTCTCTGCCTTCATTGTTATTGTTATTAATATAAGCCATCCTTTTTCTTTTTGTCCATGGTTCTCCGGAGTGATTTTGGATTTTCTTATCAGAATGGTAAGTTATGTTATTACTTAAGTTATATGAACTCCCTCAAGGTGTACATTTGTCAAACCTTTGCAGTTTTTTGCTGGGAGTGCGGACCATGACCCTCCCAATGTGATTATATAGTACGTTGTCTTGTATACGTTTTAATACCAAATAATGATGAAATTTTATCATAATAATAGTGTTCAAGTGATCTATTTTTGTAGACATGAAAAGTGCAGCGTATGAAAATTCCAACGAACAAAAATATATAAGTTGAAGAAGAATATACATGAAATGAAACGTTTTCTGGAAGAATCAAAAGTGAGTACATTTCGGATATCTGAGTTTACAAGAAGCACCAATCAAAGAAGCTCAAATCCATGGAAGAAAACTAGTCCTACTCTAGCACTTAGAAATGACCGCAAACTTCGCACAAATTCCAGTGACTCGGAAACTCAAATTTCAATCAGAGTTCGAGCAACACAGCACCGAGAACCCGTTGATTTTGAGCCTCTTTAGGAATTGGGAAGGCGTTTTGTAGAAGATGAGAGTCTTTCAAGAAGTACAATCTGTGTATCTACTTGATGTTAGAACCGGGTTTGGAGTTTGTCCCAAGACCTCCAGGGGCAAACACCGGAAGCTGGTTTGAGGCTGAATCCCTTCTGAATCTTGCATCTCGATGAACTGTTGACGCCAATCTGTCTTGTACCTCTCTTACCGACCCCCTTCCACTTCTCGGGGTATCTCTACTCGGTATATTAATCAGTGGGCCTCCATAGAAGATAGAATCACCCGCATATGTCAGCCTTCTTTCGGATTGGTGCAGAGGAAGAGGATCCCTTAGTGCTGATGATCCAGAAGAAGAATCTTGAGATGGAAGAATGGGTCTTTGATTCTGAAAGTTGGCTGTTTGTGAGCTAGGATTTAGCAATCTGTTGCGGACCTCAGATGTTGTCATTACAGGAGCTGATACAAATCTCCCAGCTTCTGGATCCCAAACAACTGATGTCTTTCTCACATCCCTCAGATGAGAAGTTGCAGGAGCAGAGAGAAATAGAGGATCAGCGTCGTTTCCTCTGTGCAGCACCTTATCATCAAAAGTCGAGTGCATGTGATGGGCTGTTGCAGTGAAGCGATGGCCAACTACTGTACGATTCTGAGGGAGCGGGGCAAGTGTGACAGACTCGTGAACATGGCTTGGACTGCTAAGATTGCTCATACCATGGCTGCCTGTGTCATACTCATCCCGGCTACCTTGGCTTGGAGCAAACGAGTTTCTAGAAAGAGATGACCTTAGATCATTGTTCTGTATCTCTTTACTTGCAGCCATATTTGCATCTGCGCTTACACTACTGATGATACTAACTGTGTCAATGGAACTAAGTTCATTATCCGGTAAATGTCGATTATCTATTGGTCTTAGGACAGATGACGATGCTCTGGCTCTAGCAGCTGCCCTTGCAGCTTCATTTGGATCCAACTTTGCAAGTTTCCATGCATTACGTTTGACAGGTCTTTTCAGAGCCTTGGTACCTCTCTCTGATCCAGGTGCATCTGGGTCTACCGTCGATGGTACCATGCGAGGGTCTAAATGGGGAATGACTTCATCCTACATAGAGATAATGAGTGTAAAACTGGCAAGTCGATACCTGAACATAATCTCAGATTAAGCAATACATTTATGCCAACAATTAATGCATTCCGTGGAAAGCCTCATCGTTCAAGTTTATATATAGGAATTAATCCCTTGGATAACTAGACGTTACAATGATGTATATGAAATATAAACCCAACTATTGCAACCAAAAGTCTAGTGAGTTTCACAAGAGATTAGACATGCGATGAAAAAAGAATAGTTGGATGTTTTAGAAAAGGTAAAGTTACCTGATTATCAAACACTCTAGGTGGAGTGCACCAGACCCCCTTGTATGGTAGACCAAGAGAACTTCCACCACTAAAGCCGGTTGTGGCAGACCCGGTGGGAGAATAGAGCACATTTTGAATTTCTTCGTCAACAGATGCTCCATCTGGCGCCTCGCTCATGGCTCTCATTGCCACAACATACTCATATGTTGTAATTCCCTGCCAGTAATAAACAGATGAAAAGTTCACAATGCATATACTGGAACAAGCCATCAGCCAGTTATAAACAAAATTATAGACATAAGTTCAATAGAATAGTTAGAGCTTCTTAGTTAGGAAACGTTCTAGGGAGAATGGTTCAGATGGACATAACTCCGTCTGATAGAGGTGACATTAAGATATACGGTAGTTAAACAAAATAATCAAAGTTCAACCTCACTACTATGAATAGCATGGATCTCTTGTGCTAGTCACTTCTATCTTAAAAAAAATCTTAGCACAATATCATACTGTAAGACATTATCAGTGTTATGAGTGACTAATATCAGAACTAGCTTCTTCCCACTGACCTTTTTAATGAGGAGCATGTGGAAAACGAGAAGTTCACCCAGTGGAAAACATGCCAGAATGGAAACAACAGTGCAAAGACCCTACATAATTTGCAGATATGACATTAGGAACATTGACGACAGCAGCTAACCTCAAAGCAACGGCATAACACCAAAAATACTTACAACAACTGCCGCGAAAGGTGCACGAGAGAAACTATTTCCAAGTCTATTGACGATTTCAGTTTCCATGCTCTTCTTATTAGCAAATACACGCACTATAACTGCAATTCCAATTGCTGCTTCAATAATGAGCTAAGGAGGGAATAACCTGTTAGTGGTTAAGTGAGAAATAAGTTTAAGAAATAGCACATATGATACATACCCAGAGAAGACTGGCACTCATCAGAGAGACAAAAGTCATGTAGTTTTTACGGCCGACGCAATTGTTAAGCCACTGTTGCAATTATCACAACTATGTTATCGACTGAACCCATGCAAATCCAGCCAAATGTCCAGAAAACGGCAACTGATTGCAAGAAAACATTTGAAAAATCAGAAAATTTACCTTGCAATGGTGGTCAAAACCATCAACACATTTATCACAACTCCGACAATGCTTGCTGAACTTGCGTACCTGTGAAGCATACATAGTTCAGAACAAAAAGGCATACACATCTAAAATCTGAAGCAAAGAGACTTTCTAAAGCAATTTAGTATTATCTACTGCTCCTACATCATCGAATTTATATAAAGAGCATACATGTACACAAGAGATATACAACCACAAGGACTTGATATAGCTTCCTGAAGCTTGGAACCAAGTGACTATACCTCAGAATTGCACAATGTACAAAATAGAGCCTCTTCACTGTTTCCTTGTTGTTCAGCCGTCTCTTCCTCCTTTTTACGGCAGTCTTCAAGAACAAACACGGAACAGAAGATAGCCAGAGGATTATAGCAAGATTTTCTATGAACAGATTCCACTCTTTGAGCATCTCCTACAGAACCTTTCACACTAGAGTTTGCTGCAAAGTTAGAACTCCTGCTGACAACTGAAGGAGAACCCTGCAACTGACTCCCAGCTTCATCAAAATTCCTGGATAAGCCACGAGCCATGTCATTTCCATTCATGCCTGTATCAAATATTGACATGATTCTTGGATCCGCAGGATTGATTGCAGTACATCGAACATACAAAACGAAAACAAGAATAGCCTGCAACACACATGTTACATGAAGTTAAAGACTAAAACCTAAAGTTTCTTTTCGATACTCAACCTAAGAGATAATCACATAAGCCATCAATTTCAATATACAGCATTTGGGAAGAGTTAAACATACCACAGGAGAGTAAACACCGATCAAAACGTATTCCCAGATACGACCTCCGACGAAAGGAGCGAAGAAAGCATAATAAGCGACCACCAACAAACAAAACACCGTAATCGCAATCACCTGAGTGAGATATACACAGAACCCAATTGAAACCACAGCTATTTCGTGACTTTTGATTCACTAGATTCTAGAAACCAATCATGAAAAATTGAAGCTTGGAGTGATTGGTAGAGAAAAGTTACATTCGACATTACCTGAAGTGTGTGAGCAGGAAGTTGCCAACCGTGTTTCCTCACCATACCTTCTTCTCCAATAGCAAGAAACAACAATAAGCCAAGATAAACCCTAATTTTCTGACAGCGTCTCCGTCACGTTGATGTCGCCACCGCCGAAGCGACCAAGTCAAGAGTGTTGCTCCCGGAAAAAGGAAAGGAACTGAGAAAATTTGGTCTCTCTCTCTCTCTCTCTCTCTCTCTCTCTCTCTTTTACAGTCTTACTCTTTAGTCTTAATTAATGTTGAAATGGTTTGACCTGACAGTTTTATCATTAGTGGACTAATTATAATTATACTTTTTGTTTAAAGCATAATTATATATACAAAATTAAATAGAACAGTGATTCAGGCTGGCTATTGATTTATTTGTTTGTCCAAAAAATATATTAAAGTAAACCTGGCCGGGACCGAATTAGTAATACCAACTGGCTATTGACTATAAATTCTGATATTTAATGAATTTTATTTTGAATTCATAAAATATTTCCCAAAGTTTTCATATTTTATTAGCTAATATGTAAAAGAAAATTAGGAAATAAAAATTTGACCAGTAATTAATGAATCTTTGGAAAAAAAATTACATAAACATGTCATACTAGCGTCATAGTCCCACATCAGTTTTCAACATTGCAAAAAAACTTAGAAAGATGGTATGTTCAATTTATAATGTTACAAAGATAAGAAACAGAAACTAAGATAGTTGAAACCCCAAGTTGCAAATCGTAACCGTGGAGTGGACCAAAAGCCTAATAAAAGTCTAGTCGATGCCCCTATCTATATCTATACTACTAGTAGTAATCTCATGATGCCATTATTCACGCTTCCTTCTCTAATTTTATATTTTGTCCTTTTGATCCCGCGAGAAGTTTTGGCACGCGCAACGCGTGCGCAGCTCAGTGTGTAAAATTTGGAGCACAAAAGTTGATTTTATTAATCAAAAGGAGAGATATTTATCAAAAACATGGTGATGCGTTTAGACAAGAGCGAAGAAGAAACCCTAGAAAACCAAAGACGAATCCGTGGATCTTCCGCCCACTCGCTTCCTCAGATCGCGTGAACTTCACTCACCTAATTTCTTCTCTTTCTCCCTTCTTCTCTATCTTCCTTTTCGCAGATCGATACGCCAACTCGCACCCGATTGGCGCGTGTGTGCTTCTTCTTCGATTC
This sequence comes from Crucihimalaya himalaica, assembly GCA_004349715.1. Lineage (NCBI taxonomy): Eukaryota > Viridiplantae > Streptophyta > Magnoliopsida > Brassicales > Brassicaceae > Crucihimalaya > Crucihimalaya himalaica. The sequence goes on from SMJT01000068.1 coordinate 860,882, forward strand.
ATCTTCTTCTTCATCTTCTTCTCGATTACAGAAAGAGAGGGGCTTTTCTCAGTTTCTGTTTTCGATTCGTCTTTGTTTCGAATATCTTCTGTTTCGTACGAGGTATTTTTTTTGTTTTATAGTGAAACCACAAGAAATGATGGGTTATACAGTGTTTTGATCAGCTTCTCTCTTATTTGTATCAATCAATTTTGAATTGGATTTGAGATTTCGTTTATGTTATGATATACCCACTAAGAATTTGGCTGCAAGTTCGTTTTTTTTCTGCAATTGTGAGGACACATGTGTATACTTTCTCGATTTATCATCCTTGAAAGGTGGGATTTTGATGGATTCTCTGATTGTGTATAATTAGGTTTACGTTTTGACCTAAAGATATGTACTCATACCTTGATTTTGTCAATACAAATTTTGCAGTTGTTGAAGGAAGTCTGAGAAACTAGGAAAATTCTTGTCATGGATATAGATCTTCGACTACATTCAGGTGACCTTTGCAAGGGAGATGATGAAGATAGGGGACTTGATAATGTGTTACAGAATGAGCACAAACTTCATGATGCTGATGAAGAAGATATGGATATTGGCAAAATTGAGGATGTTACGGTCGAGGTACATACTGATGACTGTGTAGGTATGGGTGCTCCAACGGGGGAGTTGGTTGAGTACACAGAGGGTATGAACCTTGAACCTCTCAATGGTATGGAGTTTGAGTCACACGGTGAAGCGTATTCATTTTACCAGGAGTATTCTCGAGCTATTGGGTTTAACACTGCGATACAGAACAGTCGTAGGTCGAAAACTACGAGAGAGTTTATTGATGCGAAGTTTGCTTGCTCTAGGTATGGTACCAAAAGAGAATATGACAAATCTTTCAATCGGCCACGAGCTAGACAAAGCAAGCAAGACCCAGAAAATATGGCTGGTCGGCGAACATGTGCAAAAACTGACTGCAAAGCTAGTATGCATGTTAAGAGAAGGCCGGATGGGAAATGGGTAATTCACAGCTTTGTGAGGGAGCATAATCATGAGCTTTTACCTGCACAAGCTGTGAGTGAACAGACTAGAAAGATATATGCTGCGATGGCTAAGCAGTTTGCTGAATACAAAACTGTTATCAGCCTAAAAAGCGATTCGAAAAGTTCTTTTGAAAAAGGTCGGACTTTATCAGTGGAGACAGGGGACTTCAAAATCCTGCTTGACTCCTTGTCACGGATGCAAACTTTGAATTCTAACTTCTTTTATGCGGTAGATCTGGGCGATGATCAGCGAGTGAAGAATGTATTTTGGGTTGATGCAAAGAGCAGGCATAACTATAGCAGTTTTTGTGATGTTGTTTCTCTAGACACCACCTACGTGAGAAACAAGTACAAGATGCCACTTGCGATTTTTGTTGGAGTGAACCAGCACTACCAATATATGGTCCTTGGGTGTGCCTTAATATCCGATGAGAGTGCAGCAACATTTTCTTGGTTAATGGAGACCTGGCTGAGAGCGATGGGGGGACAAGCTCCAAAGGTTTTAATCACTGAGCTAGACGCTGTAATGAACTCCATTGTTCCCGAAATTTTCCCCAATACACGACATTGCCTTTTTCTTTGGCATGTAATGATGAAGGTTTCTGAGAATCTTGGTCAAGTTGTTAAGCAACATGAAAATTTTATGCCAAAGTTTGAGAAGTGCATCTATAAATCATGGAAAGAGGAAGACTTTGCGAGAAAGTGGTGGAAGAATCTTGCTAGATTCGGCCTCAAAGAAGATCAATGGTTGCATTCTTTATATGAAGACCGCAAGAAATGGGCACCTACCTATATGACTGATGTTCTTTTGGCAGGGATGTCTACAGCTCAAAGAGCTGATAGTATTAATGCTTTCTTTGACAAGTACATGCATAAGAAGACTAGTGTACTAGAATTTTTGAAACTATATGATACAATCTTGCAAGATAGATGTGAAGAAGAAGCCAAAGCTGATTTGGAAACGTGGAACAAACAGCCAGCAATGAAGTCTCCATCTCCATTTGAGAAGAGTGTTTCTGAAGTCTATACACCTGCGGTATTCAAAAAGTTCCAGATTGAAGTTTTGGGTGCAATTGCGTGTAGTCCCAGGGAGGAGAGTCGAGATGCCACATGCTCTACTTTTAGAGTTCAGGATTTTGAAAACAACCAGGACTTCGTGGTAACATGGAAGCAAACGAAGGCTGAAGTCTCTTGCATCTGTCGATTATTTGAGTATAAAGGCTATCTCTGCAGACACACTCTCAATGTTCTTCAGTGTTGTCATCTTTCTTCCATTCCCTCACGGTACATATTGAAGCGGTGGACAAAAGATGCAAAAAGCCGGCATCTTTCAGGAGAACCTCAGCAGTTGCAGACTAGGCTGCTGCGGTATAACGATTTGTGCCAACGAGCATTAAAGCTGAATGAAGAGGCATCCTTCTCTCAAGAGAGTTACAATATTGCATTCCTTGCTATTGAAGGAGCTTTAGGAAACTGTGTAGGTATCAATACTTCGGGCAGAAGTCTTCCAGATGTGGTCACGTCACCAACTCAAGGTCTGATTTCTGTTGAGGAGGATAACCAGAGCAGAAGTGTAGGCAAGACGAGCAAGAAAAAGAATCCAACTAAGAAAAGAAAAGTAACTTCTTCTTTACGATCTCTCTGTGCAGACAGCTTAAGGATTTTGTTAGCATTGCGCTTTTATGCTTTGCAAGTCTGATGATCCCAAATACTAATTTCAGGTGAACTCGGAGCAGGAGGTTATACCAGTTGCTGCGCCAGAAAGCTTGCAACAAATGGTCTGTCTATGTTGACATGTCGTAGCAAGCCTCTTTTATACTCAAGTCGCTTAAGTATTTCGTGTCTGAATTTTGTAATTTCAGGATAAGCTGAGCCCAAGGACAGTCGGCATAGAAAGCTATTATGGAGCACAGCAGAGCGTACAAGGAATGGTAATTAAGCACAACATACGTGCATGTTATTCTCTTATAGATTGAGATTATGTATGTAACCTGTTCTGATGTGTTTTTACAGGTCCAGCTGAACTTAATGGCGCCAACTCGCGATAATTTCTATGGGAATCAACAAACAATTCAAGGATTGGTATGAAATCGACCATGACATATGTGTAAAAGTAGCTTCCGCTGTTTTTCTTTCATTAACTTTGGATAAAAAAATCCCGGCTGGTTTTCTGTAGCGACAGTTGAACTCGATAGCACCAAGCTACGACAGTTACTACGGTGCTCAGCAAGGCATCCATGGACAGGTATCCTACCTATTCTCAATGCTTTCATGAGCATTGTCAATCTCATCTTTTAACAAGACTGCCAAAGAAGTAAAAAAAAAAAAAATCAACGAATGTTCTTACTTTGTTCTTTCCAGGGAGTCGATTTCTTCCGGCCGCCCAATTTTCCTTACGATATCCGAGTAAATATCTCAGTTGTAATAAAAGACTTCTCTTTTTCTTTTCCTGTTTGTATCAATTGGTCATCGTTGTTCATGGTCATTACTGTGCAGGATGATCCTAATGTGAGGACTACGCAGTTGCATGAGGACGCGTCTAGACACTCGTAATCTAAGATTGACAAAACGTTAAAATCTCCGAGAACAGAAGCCAAGATGCACTAGAACTCGATCAGGTTCGGAACAGGACGTGAGTCAAAGCTCTGTTTTATCTTCTCAAGTGTTAGATAGGATGTTGTATTGTTTCGCTTATAATCCCAGAGATTCGATTCTGTTAATATTGCTTGTATTAGTTTTGATGATCATTGACTATTCGATTTAAGAGGGGAAGAAACATTGTTACGAGAATATTCTCTATTTGTAACCCTCTTGTTAATTCTTTTGATTAAGTTTCTTAAATTTGTATATTGTGATTTAATCTTTGCCCCTAACCGTATAAAGTGAACTAGCCATGACCCATATCTCTTTCTAAATTTTGCAACTGAAGTTTACGAAACTTTACATAACAAATATGCATGGAAATGGAAACTGGGCTATCCTTATATTTGATTGATTGATGCAGAATTTGTAACAAAAAAAAGAAAGAGAAGAATGATGTAGTTCCTACAACGTATAACGACGTCAGAATCAGATTATGGTTTCCTTTGAAAGTTCCCAATAGTTTCTTCTTCACTCCAAAGTCACCTACCCCGTCAATTAATTTATGTCCACTTATTCCTAATACATATACACTGCGTAGATGATACTTGTCAATTATGAAAACACTAGTAGTAGTAATTAATCTTTCCTTAGTTTATTACCACAGTGGGTTTAAAGAATCATTATCTTAACTAATCAATAGCCAATAAGGGTTAAGAAAAGTATATATCCTACTATACGTATACTTGTACTTCGTAGGACATGATATCTTGAATTTGATAATAGAGACACTTTTCTTTACATCATATGGTTACATTTAACTATTAATTCTTAGCTGCAAGTTCTTGAACTATATCATATGAAGACTCTCCATATGTTATGGGTTGAACAAAACTTTCAGTGTATCATATTTTATTTACGTCGATATTTATATATGATACACATGTTGATAGTTTATAACAAATGTCATGTAATCATTATTATTATCGTAACGACAGTTGTTATTTAATTCAAGCCATATAGTAATCCTACTACACTAACTCACTAAGCATATTAAGTATCTAGTGTGCTATATAAAACGGCTACTACACTAAGCACTAAGCACTAAGCAGGCAAGAGCCAAGAGGCAACTTGACTAGGAATATCTTAACGTTTCGTTAGGAAACATATATGCCGTCAGCTTTGTGACGATTATGTAAAGTAAGGGACTAATTAACAAAAGAATACACACACAGTGAAATGAGACAATTTCGTCAACTTGTTGGGAAAGTAGCCAATACCAAACTAAACTCAAGTTTATTGGTGTAATTGAACTAATTGTAACTTCGTAAGGTCTTGTCTATTATTTTTTTTATTTTTATTTTTTCCAAATCATCATATTAATAAAGTACGTAAAAATGAATGAAATGCAAAGCCAAAAATCCACGTGTAATATTAAAAATCAACGGTCATGATTGATTTAGAATAGTCTTCCTTTGACTAAGTCTTAATCATAACACAATCAAATAAATATATAAAGAACTAACTTAGGCAAATGCTATTTTCTTTCTTACAATCACACAGAACCTTGTCTTTAAACACACAAAAAATGGCTAACCCCAACGAGTGGTCTCAGTTCAACAACATCAACCAAACCTTCTTCACAACTTCCACCACCGCATCAACCGCTGTCACAACCACAACCACCGGTGATACCACGTCTATAGACTCACGTCTCAGTCCAGAAACTGGCCGTGTAACCAAGCCAACACGTAGAAGATCCAGAGCCTCACGTAGAACACCCACAACGCTTCTCAACACCGACACTTCCAACTTCCGTGCCATGGTTCAACAATACACTGGTGGTCCATCCGCTATGGCTTTCGGGTCTGGTAATACAACTTCTGGTTTCAGCCTCACTTCGTCGTCTGATCCATCCGCTGGATCTTCTCAACAAGCTCCTTGGCAATACAATTTCCAGCCTCACGCGCCGCTGCAGCAGCCTCAACGGCCTTACATGTTTTCCTTGAGCAACCTGAATCCCACGGTCGGGTATAGTAACATGAACAACCCTAATACAGTTGTTTCCGGTATGTTTGGGACGGTGGATGGTTCTGATGTAGGAGGTTCTGCTCCGTCGTCTAAGGAGGCTACGAATCGTAATACTTCTTCTTCGAGGTTGCAATGAGAAAACGATTTGATTCTTTTTGAACTTTTTTTTTGTTTTTGGGTTTTCGCATAAAGGCAGAAATGTTAGGTACTGACTTTCTTTGTCATAGAATGAAAACTTTGACTTTTTTTGTACATTTAAGTTTTTTCTTCTTTCATATTTGAGATTTAAATCTTTCTCTTAGCCTTTTAGCATAAGTTATGGCGTTATCATGGACCTTAAATAGGCAAATATTCAATTCTGAAGTTGCACCTTCCGAATTGCAAATTGCAAATAATTAGGAAAAACAAAAGAAATGTCCATATATTTTTTAATTTTAAGGAGTTAAATTATTCATGCTTTTATTAGACTTAGTTCAAATAAAATTAGAGCAATATGCTCGAACGCCAATATATCACCTATACTAGAAATCAAATATTTTCACGTGAAGTTCTCAAGTGCATGTGAAAAAAATATAATTCTCAATATTTGTCAAAGAATGCATATAAAACGTGCATAGAATGGAGGAAATAGGCAACTAGCTTATCTCCAACTTTTGTTTTCTTATTAGATAGTATATATTCAAACATGAAACTAATGTGAATGTAACTTTACTAAATATGAATTCTTATCATTTCTTTTTCTTATGGCACAGTATATAGTTTCATATCATCATATGACTCTTGTCGAAAGGAAACAAACAGTGATTAGCCTTTTCCTTTTCACAATTTGATCGGCTTTAGTTTCTAAAACTTATTTGGCTTTTTTTTTCCTTGTCTACACATCATTACAATTTAAGATTATTGAAGTATAGTAAAGGAGAAGTTTCTTAAAGACCAGAATAACCTAAAACAATAAACTATGAAAAAAGAGTTCTATTGGATCATATAGAAAATCGAACTTGCCTTTCGTTCGGAAACAAGGGAATAGTGTTTTGGTGAAGGTAGGCTACCAACATGCCTAGATTCTTACATTATCGTTTTTTTTTTTCCTTTTCTTTTTATTTTTCATCATCGTCGCGCTAACATTAATTATGATTATGATTGTAATTTGTAATTATGAATTTATGATTCAGACGGAAACGGGTCGTTGACGTAGATCGATGTAATATAACAAAGCCTCGCATTCACAAGAGATAACTTATAGTTATAGACTTATATTTTGTCTTCAGATTTTTTTTTTTGGCATTTCTCTTTAGATTTTAGATTCTTACGATAAATCCATAAATTATATGAAAGAGAATAATTTATGGAGCCGTAGGCATGTTTCGTTTAGACAATTTTTTTTTATATACTTTTAGTCTTTTAGATAAAAATAAATCTTATTATATAAAAGAGAACAATACATTGACGATGTGACAAAAATGAGTGAGAAAAGGGTTGGGAAGAGGGGATGAATCTAAACACATTGTGGGTCCTATATATTCCTCCTTACAGTGAAATTTCACTTCTTTTTTTTTTATTTTCTTAATCTACATTTTTTAAGTTCAATCACCTCTTACTATACTATATAACTATACAAAACATTTAAAGATACTTTAGAATCTTATCTTTGTAGATTCTAATGTGATATATAATTAAGTTCTATTCTATATCTCTCCACATCAGATATGTCAATGTTTCAAATTGTTTCATGTATCCTGTAAAATAAATTTAATTTAATAATTTAGAATCTATACTTAGAAATAGAAGTTTCATAAAATTTCAGTGATAACAATATTTGATAAATTAGATCTTAAACGTATATTTAATTTTAGTTTATAAATTTTTTTAAGTTATGTTTTTTTAACTTAAAATTATTGTTTGGATAACTAGACTAGAAAGTTATTTAAAACACATGGATGGGAACTTTCTAATATTCTTTCACCTACCAGTTTTTGTAGTAAAAAAATGTATTTACTTGTAGATAGATAAAATTTTTATAAGTTTATGTAGTGGTGGACTAGTGGTTGAGTTTTAGAGTTCTAGGTGATCATGTAATTTTCAAACTCCATGGACCAGGTCCATGCATATGGGATTTGACTATTTGTAATACCTAATGTAGTTACATGTAAACCAAAATATAAACTGATCTTATTTCACCATATTATAATGAATATAAATAAATTTGTACTTTAAAATTTCTAACTCTATATATGGTTTAGATTTGGCCAATATTTTTCTGTTAATATATATAGATATATATATATATATATAGAGAGAGAGAGAGAGAGAGTATATATATATATATATATATATATATTTAATATGATTATTTTTATGAAATTTAAGTAAGTAAAAATATTAGCTCTAGTTTTTTCTACATGAAATTTTAGATATACATCACATTCATGATTTATTTTAAATAATGAAAAATAAAATAATTATACTAATAAAGTTTACAAGTGAAGAGGCTTAGAATGAACATGAGAGTAAGGAAACTACAATGATGTTGGTTTATATACATCTCTTTTTTCCCAGTTTCTCCTATGCCTTCTTCATGCTCAGCTTGTAATGCCGATTATACAGTATACAAAAACAAAACTGCACAGTGTGTCTATGACTGGTTGAGTTTTCTCAGGGATCGGATCCAGACATGGCTAATGGTGTTAGAACAATTGCTGAAGACAATGATGTACAAGAGTGTTTATGACTATAAAGATTTGCTTTGATGTCACCAACAAAGTGCTTCAGAAAGCAAAGAAATGCGAACTTTGGGCGCTTACCCACATTTAAGGCCTTGAATCATCTCTTGCTTTTATCTTCATGTTCTGTGAGAGCTAAAGAGTTACTGGCTTTATTTTCACTCATCCAATTCCAAACTTGGAGTAACAATTGGCAATGTTGTCAGAAACGAATCGCCTCTCATATCTTTAGCCAAACCATCGATTACATCATATATCTCACCAGACTGAGGATGCTCTTGATCTCTAGACACAAAACAGTTGACATAACCTGCAACCTCAATCCCACTACGACCAACTTCTTTCCTTAAACCCTTTTCTCTCATTCCTCTCCTCACCCTATCAACGTTAGTCCAATTTTGTTCCTCCGCGTACATATTCGAGAGCAAAACCTGGTAACCGGAAAAGTTCTTTCCTTTATCTAATTCAGCTAATCTCTCTGAAACAGTTTCAGCGAGCTCAAGCTCACCGTGTAGTCTACAAGCCCCAAGAAGTGAACCCCATAGCTCAGCAATGTTTCCTTCTTTACCAAGTCCTTTAACAAACTCGTAGGCTTCATTAACCCGGCCAACTCTTCCTAACATGTCTGTAATGCAGCAACAATGTTCACTTGAAGGCTGAATGTTATAAAGTTCTGTCATTTCCTCAAATATTTTGAGACCTTCATCCACTAGACCTGAATAGCTGCAAGCTGATAACACTGCAACAAAGGTGACAGCATCGGGGTTGATTCCCGACTCTTGCATTGAGCGAAACAGCGAGATAGCTCTTTCTCCCATTCCATGTTGACCATACCCTAATATCATCGTGGTGTATGTCACAGAATTTCTCTCTTTCATTTGAGAAAACAAGTTTTCTGCATACCTTATCGCTCCTGACTTTGAATACATATCAACTAATGCAGAAGCAACAAATACGTTCTGATCCAAGTATTGCCTGATAGAGAAACCATGGAGCTGTTTACCTAAGTCGACACTACCTATTTGGCTACAAGCAGGGAGAGTCGATGCCATAGTTACAGCATTGGGTCGGATAGTCTGTTGTAACATCTTCCTGAACACAACAAATGTTTCCTCTGTGAGTCCATTCTGCATGTACCCGGAAATCATAGAATTCCAAGTAGCCTGATCTCTTTCAGCATAACCACTTCTCTCAAAAAGCTTCTGTGACATCCTAATTAGACCTGACTTAGCATACATGTCGATAAGGTAACTGTTCATTCCCTCGAACTGAATCCCGTGCCTGATAAGAAAACCATGAGTCTGCTTCCCAATCTCCTTGTTTCTAAGATTTGATGCAGCTGAAAGCAAAGCCGTCACAGTTATGTAATCAATCTTAAACCCTTGCTTCTGCATCACGTAAACCAGCATCAATCCTTCATCATCTAGGCCATTTTGGACAAATGCAGATATCATAGTGTTCCACGATACAACATCTCTCTCTCGCATTGAATGAAAGACTCCAAATGACTCGTGCACAGAACCACACCTTGAGTACATCACCATCAACGAATTAAATATCACAATCGGTAGCTCTCGAAAGTGTTTGCTCACAAAACCATGAAACTGCCTGCCTAGTTCCACTTGCTGCAGTGCTGAAACTGCACTCGCTGCCAAAAGGAACGTTACTTCATCAGACACTATCTCTTTTGATCCTACTGCTTCAAGAAAAAGCTCGATGCTTTCAACCAGGCAATCATTCTGAACATAAACACCTATCATAGTATTCCACACCTCAATGTTTCTCTCAACACAAGAATCAAATACTCTCCGTGATAATTCAAAATCGCCAAGCTCAGCATACATAGAAATAGCCGAACTAACCACAAAGAAGTCCTTCACATATTCATCTCCCAATTTCAGCATCAAACCATAAAAAACATTAGCTTTCTTAATGCTTTTAGAAGTCGACACCGCAGGGTAAACATTGACAAAGCTAACCGGGCTCGGTTTTATCTCCATTCTCATCATTATAGCGAATTGCCTACATGCTTCAGCATTTCTCCCTGTTTTCACGTACCAAGAAATCAACGTATTCCAAGCCACAACGTTCTTCCTACGCATATTATCGAAAACTTTACGCACCACATCATACTCATAAGAATCCAATTCACCACCAGGAGCGTTCAAGCACGAAACATACATATTCATCAGAGAATTATGCACAACCCTACTTGAATTCTGTAAACAACGGATCAAATGACAATGCACAGCTTTACCAGCTTTCAAGTTCTTAGTCTCAGCACACGCCTTAAGTGTAGAAGAGTAAGTGTAAGGATCACATTTAGTGAAAGGTGCGGTCTTTTTCATCCGGGAATAGAAAAGAAGAGCCTCGTGTGGTAGATTATTACAAATAAAGCCGATGATGATGGTGTTCCAAAGAACAGTGGTCGGTTTAGGAATTGCGTCGAACAGTTGGCGTGCGAGTTGTGGGTTTCCATCTTGACAGATTTTGCTGAGACGGGAACGGATTGAAGGTGTTTGAGGAGTGAGGGTTGGTGGGGAAAAGGTATAAGAATGACGTGTTTGATTTTGCGACGGAGATTGTAATGATAGTGGCGGAGCTGGTGGAAGAGGTAGAGCTGATCCGGCCATTGTGAAGGCAGAGATGATGAAGAAGAAGAAGAAGAAAAAGGAAGAGCCTTTATTGGCTCTGTTTTCTTCTCTATCTATCTATGTTATCATCTTATAAGGTTCAGTGATAACTGATAAGAGTTTGTTTTGTTAGTTTTTTCATCTCTTTTACAAAAGAAATTCATACATTATCCGGGAAATATCAACTTTGCAGAGTAAACAGGTGTACACATTTTTTTTCTTCTTCTAAGTAATCTATTTCATATATGTGTATTCGAATAAATTAAATCGCAAAACAATTGTAGTAAATAAATATTTGTTTTTGACAAATAAAAAATCAAATGTTTACAAAAAATATTCTGGTAAAAGATTTATAAAAGATGTATAACCCATTCCATGTAATCTTATTTTTGTTTAAGGCTGATAATTTTATATATAATTAGGGAGTGATCCGAGTTTTCAACATCCGACTAATCCTTTTGAAGTGAATGTAGTTGTCGACTAATTTATTCACCGGGTTTTTTTGTAGACCTAAAACATGCACCATATCGACCGGAGTGATTTACCAAATTCTATGATTGAAAAAGTCGATCCATGGTCTATACGTATAGAGCAACTTCTTCTTTAGATCATCTCCAATGTATTACACTATTTTTTTACTCTAAAATAAAGTAACTCTAAAATAGATAGAGTTGGATTTCTCGTATTACTCTATTTTCTACTCTAAAAAGAATATTCTAAGTATATTCTTATTTTTTATTTTGTTACTTATTGCTAAATAATACACTTTATTTATAAAACTTTTAAATTAACTCATTGATTTTTTTCTTTTAAACTTCTAAAATTATGAAAATATTTAAATTAACCATAGAAATAACAAAACAAAAATAAATTATTTTTGGAGAAGAAAGAAATAAGCTACTTTTAAAGCAATCAAAGAAGACAAATGCACAAAGACAACATCATTTGGAGATTCAAAGTAAAAACTAGGCATTGAAAGAATTTAAAGAAGAAAACAATTTTTTGTTCCAAGACTTCAACTCGATACTGGATCCAAATCTTCGTGCATATGTTCAAAATGAACAAATAAGGATTTATCGAAAAAATGCCGAACAACAACAATATTAGCCCTGGGCATTCGGGTCCTCGGGTCGGGTTCGGGTCTATCGGGTTTATGATTTAATACCCAATAGGGTAATTGTAAAAAATCGGTTCGGTTTCGGGTCGGGGTTTGTCGGGTTCGGGTCGGTCTGGGTTTTCAATTTCAGAACCTGTAAATACCCGATCAAATCGGATTTCCTTCGATTTTTGGGTTTTTTTGTACCCGGAATATAACCCAATTACCCGAAAATACATATACTTTACCATACATAAACACATACTTAGCTGATTAGCTCACAAAACAGAACATATAAGTATATAACCCAAAAATAACATTCAAGTTACACAAAAGAAATAACAAAGAGTAGAGAGTAGAAGACAAATGACAAATAAAAGTTCTTAAACAAGTCAGGGAATTGAAACTTGAAAGTACAATGATGAGTTGATGACTGATGAATGATGAATTGATAACTTTGTGAAGTAGACACTTGAATACCTCAAATGGCTTACTCTAATACCTTGCACTTGCAGGCTTGCACGTTGAATTCAGGTTGAATCTAAATACCTTGCACGTTGAATTCAGGTTCGAACTCTACATAGAAAAATGAAAAGTTAAAGAACGACATGTCAGAAATCAGAGTATCAAAATGAAATTAGAAGAGAGTTAGAAGGAAAGCAATTACCTCTCATAAGTTCATCTTCCAACTCTACTTCTGCAAGCATTTGTTGAATTGTGGAGACTCCTTTTTCATTGATATGAACTTCACATTTTAACCATTGCTCGGTGCACATCAACACTTCAACCATGAAAGGTGTCAAACTGCTTCTGTATGGATCTATTATTCTACCACTAGTGCTAAATGCAGATTCTGATGCCACTGAAGACACTTGCATTGCAAGTATATCCTTAGCTATTAGTGACAGAATTGGATACTTCCCATTGTTCAACTTCCACCAAGATAACAAATCGTATTCTGTACCACTTAGAAGATTAGGAGCCTCCACATTCTCTTTCAAGTATAAATCCAACTCATTAGTTGAGTTTTGAAGTCCTGTTTCTTTCACAATCTCATCGTAAATGCCCTGTACATCTTCAACTACAAGACCATTACCCAAAACTGTTCTCTCTTGAAAACTACTTCCGGCTTGTTCTTGACTCTGAGAAGATGTTCCCTGTGATTGACAAGATACTCCTTGTGACGAAGGAGATGTCAGTGACCCACCTCCACCGTTTTTGTTCAATACTCCTCTGTTATACTCATCATACAGATTCTTCATAATCTGATACATTTTATCAGAAAGATGAGTAGACTCTTCACTACCTTTACCATAAAGCATATCAAAATAGAGCTCAACAAATTTCATCTTCTTTCTCGGGTCAAAAACAGTTGCTACCATCACAAGTCTATTCATTTCTACCTCATCTCCAAATGGATCCCAATACTTTTCCAATTTTTTTAACATAGATGAGGCTTTCTTCTGTAAATCTTCATCAGCAGCTGAACTCTGGCTTAATGTAGTTAGGGTTTTAGTAATGGTGACTATCTCATTGTATAGCTTATGAGAGGCAACAGAAGTTGAAGATGAAAGAACCAATGTGGATTTATAAAAAAGGACAAGAATCTGAACTAACCTATCAACTGCATCCCAATCTTTTCTCATAGGTGGTCCAATCCTTTTCTTTCCCTCCTCATTTTCCATAAAGTAGTCGCTGTACGGTTTGTCTTCAGCTTCCATCTTCTCAAATGCTAATCTAAACTTCAGACTTTGTTCTAACATGAGATAAGTGTTGTTCCATCTAGTCTTCACATCTAAAGGTAGGCTTCCCCTTTTAATCTTTCCAGTTTCGACACGCAAATCAAATGATTTGAGTCAATTTGTTGAAGATCTCACAAACTGAATTGCATTGCGAATAGCAACCACACTGTCATCTATATCATGCAATCCTTCTTTCACAACCAAATTTAAGATGTGAGTGGCACATCTTAAATGCATATAATCACCATTCAGGACCAATGCATCATCTCCAATCTGCTTCATTTCTTTTTTAAATTTAGTCATTGTAGAACTGTTGGCTGTAGCATTATCCACAGTGATGCAAAATACTCTCTTGATATCCCATTTTTTTTATCAACCAAGCAATTGAAAGTAACCACTCAGCCAAACACTCAAGAAGAACATTACAGATTATGGTACCCTTATGATCAGAAACATTTTTGAATCCTATAATCATCTTTCTTAACTGCCACATAGCATCAACAAAATGAGTTGTAATTACCATATAACTAGCTCCAATTGTGGTTGCAACCCATATGTCTGTAGTCAATGACAACCTCTGTTTATTTTGCCCAAGAATCTTTTTCATAGCTGCTTTCTTCTTAACGTAAAACTCCACAATATCTCTTGCAGCTGTTCTTCGAGAATGAGGCCTACACAGTTGAACCTTAGAGCAAAAATGTCTCCAAGCTAAGCTCTCTATAAAAGCTAATGGTAACTCACCTATAACCAACATCTCATTACATGCTTCTCTAAACACTGATTCAGATACCTTAGTCAGTCTAACACTACCACCATCAGAACTTAAAACAGTTTGAGTTTTGTCTTTGTTAGCACTTTGCCATACCTTGAATGCCTTGCAGGTCAATTCTAGATGTTTCTTCAAAGTAGTGGTGCCGGATTTGCTAGGACAAGCAAACTCTTTCCCACAGTAATGACAATTGCACTTGTCTGGATTTTTTTCTAGTTTGGTGAAGTGATCCCAAACCGAAGACCTTGTCTTCTTCTTTGAATTAGTACCTCCTTCACATCCAGTCTCTTTCTCTTTCCTCTTACCCGTATTTCTAGTAGCAGGAGTTTGAACATCATCATTGCCTCCACCTCTAGGTCCTCCACTTAATCCAACATCATCATCGGATAGATTATCACACGATGCTATCTAGCACAAAGAAAACAGTAAACACAGTGTCAAACTATAGAGTATAGTCATTATAGAGTATAGTCATACAGATGTTGAAAGTTGAAACTCTATACTCTACGACCTACGTGTTGAAACTATAGAGTATAGACTATGTATGATTGTTGAAACTATAACCTGAGACTGTAAACTATAGACTATATACATATCTTGAAACTATAAAGTATAGTCACAATGGGAAGACTACACTTCCCAGTGATCTACATAATGAAACATTGAAACTTTTTATAACTCAAACGTAGTCATACATAGATCACTAGATATTGATTCAATATATACAAAAGAATTATTGAAGAAGACTACACGTAGGAAGAACTAAGAAGATATACAAAATCAGAAAAGGGAATCAATCGGGGAATCAATCAAAGCTTTTAAAATCTGGTGATGGTCATGATTTGGTTTCGATAGAAGAGAATCAGAGATTATCATGTCAGAGATTCTAGATTAACTGGATCAGAGACCATGATCCATATGGAGAAGACGCATTTACCTTGTCTTACCCTAGAGACCATGAGCCAAAACTCCTTGGTTATAAAATAAAACAAAATTCTAAAACGATACAATAAATGGTTTAGAAAGTATCATCTTGTCTTTTTCTTGCAAGAGTTTGTTAGAGAATAAAGAATCTTGTTACACTTAAGCCCATGGGAATCGAAGGGAATCAATCAAAGCTTCAAATCGATAGAAGAAGAGAACAGAAGTTATGAAGTACAAACCTGTGATTGATTTCTCGACTGTGCTGACGGTGGTGAGTTGATCGGGTCCGGCGGAGACGGTAAGGTCTCCGAGAGGTTAGCGGTGATGGTGTCCAGGTTTGTATTTAGATTTTAGGTATTAAGAAAGACAAATAAAGCCACCAGTTTCTAATCGAATCAAGGAATTGGAGAAGGAAGACGAAAGGTCACCGGCTCACGGCTCAACATTAGTATTAAGTGGAGTCTCGGGTTTATTGGGTACCCGATCGGTTTAGGGTAATTACCCGACCCGAACCGATACCCACGGGTAAGAGCATATAGGACCCAATAGGGTAATTTAGGAATACCCATACCCAATCCAAATCATTTTTTTCGGGTCGGTTTCGGTTCGAGTTGTCGGGTTCGGTTTTTATGCCCAGGGCTAAACAATATCAACAAGATCTGCCGTTTGGACAGTATTTTAATAATTTGGGTAGATCCGGAAGCGATTTACCGGATTATTAACTCATTAAATCAGTAATTGTTGTTGTTTTAATTTTATATTATGTATTTTAATTTCAGTTTTTAGTATTTTTTTACTATTATTTATTATTAGTTTATGGTTTTATGTCATTGTATTTTATATTTAAAAAGATATTATAAGATTTTGAAATTTTGTTTGTTAAATAAATTATTATAGCTCTTAAAATAAAATAATTTAAAATTATAAGGACTAGTTTATAAATAAAAAAATTCAACTCTAAAATAGAGTAGAAAATAAGATTACTCTAAATTTGGAGTAAAAAATAGGTTTACACTATTTTTGTGTTGAAAATAGAGGGGAGTGGGGTTGGAGCAGATTTTACTCTAAAATAGAGTTTGGTGTAGGATTTAGAGTGAGGTTGTAGATTCATTCAACTATACAAGTAAGATTGTAGGATTTAGACACTATCAAATTCATTCAACTATACAAGTAAAGCTTTCTTCCATCTCTAAACTAGGGGTGGACATTTCGGTTTAAGTTCGAGTTCGGTTCGGGTTCAGTTCGGGTCGGTTCGTTCGGTTTTAGTAAAACTTTAACCAAACTCAACCAAAGTTAGTTCGGTTTGGTTTGTGTTCGGGTCGGTTTAGTTCGGTTCGGTTTTTATTATGTTCAAAAAAAGCTAATTAAGGTAGCATGTAAATACTCAACCAAAACAAAATTCATTGTGGTTTCATAGTATATAAAAAATAAGCAACAAGTTAAATTGAATAATCCAAATAAACCTAAATGAAAACCTAAAAACTCCAACCAAAAGAAAAACCTAAAAAACCAAACCATATTAAAATGAAATGTAATTAGAAAAAAATGAAAGAAATTCAACAAGCAAAATGTAACATAACAAAAACAATCTTCTATGATTCCATTACGACCTTCCATGATTCCATTACGTGATGTCTGCAACAAGTAAATAATTTGCTTATAAGTTTATAAATTCTACACAAACGAAAAGAGCAAACCAATAATTATTCATCTTCCACTAAAATAACTAATCACTCTCTTACATTTAAAACTAATATATATACATGACTCTTCGCTAAATAATATTGAGAAGTGGAAACAGAAACAGAGTATTAAGACGAGAAGCAACTTAACATACAATTTCAGAAACAAAGTATTAGCAAAGACGCGAAGCAAAAAACAAATTAACAAACAATTTCAATCCATACGAAATCAGAAGAGCACTAACACCATAAAACTTGTTCCATACCTTTTTAAAAGAGCGTTTACTTAGATGTATGCATATCATTCTCAGTCTGAGATGGAAGATTAAACTCTACCGGAAAAAAAAAAACGATACAATAGAGTAAGTTTATTAATTATTGTTGAATATAACTCTTTTAAAACAGAAAGTAAAGTACCTTCTTCAAGTGAATCCATAAACTTGTTCTCTTCCTCTAGATTATCAAGAGACTTCATTGCTTCTAAACGCAGTGAAGCTCGTAACCAATCTTGCGTCGAAACCAAAGCTTCAACCATCTCAGGAGTCAAACAACTTCTATATTGATCTAGAATGCGACCTCCAGTACTAAAAGCTGACTCAGATGCAACCGAAGATACTGGTATCGCAAGAATCTCTCTTGCCATTAAAGACATGATTGGGTATTTTGAGATATTTGTTTTCCACCAGCCTAAAAGATCAAACGAAAGCCCCAAACTATTTCCAGTAGTTACATCTAACTCATCTTCTAGATACTTTTCCAATTCATTTACCACTATTGAAGAACTCTTCTTAGCAACCATGAATTTTAAAAAAGGGTCATCAATGTTATAAACCTCTATATCCTCAGAATGTTGAGTTTCTTGGGTTACACTCTCACCATCAAAAGCACCTGAAGATTGTACACTTGAACTCGCATATCGAGCACTATATATCATAAACCGTTTCTCCAAATCATCCATCACCATTTTTTTCATTTCAACGCACTTTGGATTACCTTTTCCATAGATAAGTTCAAAGCTGAACATTGTAAATACCATTTTGCGACGAGGATCAAGTACACCAGCCACTATCAATATCCTATTGATTTTTTTCGTACCTTCCCAATATTTTTCAAACTTGAAACCATTGCTGAAGCCATAACTCTCAAATCAGAATCTTCGCTAAAAGCCATACTTTGCACACTTGATTGAATTTTGCATATCTCATTGTAACAACCATTTGATGTTACCTTTATAGATGAAGAGAAGGCTAAAGTCGAAGTATAGAAAGCTTTCAAGAACTTTACCATATGACGAGCTTTGTCCCAATCAATTGCCATTGGAGGTCCTTTCCTCTTCTCCCCATTAGAATCATTCTCGTTGAACCACGCATCATAAGGTTTATCCATGTAAGCCATCCTGTCAAATGCAACTTTATACTTTAGTGCACTTTTCAACATCAAATAAGTAGAATTCCACCTAGTAACACAATCCAATACCACACTTCCTCTTGTTATCTTCTTAACCTCCACCCAACGCTTAAATGATTCTAGTCTTGAATTAGAAGACCTCACATATTTTACAGCGTTACGAACACTTATGATGCTCTTACTTATATTATCAAGACCTTCATTGGCAATCAAGTTAAGAACTGAGCACAACAACGTATGTGCATAAAACCACCATCCATCACCAAAGCATGATTGTTTCTATTTGTTAACCTCTCTTTCAAAACAGCAATAGCTTTATCATTGCTACTTGCGTTATCCAATGTGATGGCAAATACTTTCTCAATACCCCAATCATCCAAAGATCTTAAAAACTGATTGGCAATGGTTTCTCCTTTATGATCAGGAATAGGAGTAAAACTAATAATCCTTCTATGCAATTGCCAATCCATATCAATAAAATGAGCAGTTATGACCATATAACTCAAAGTCGTAATAGAAGTCCATATGTCGGTGGTAACCGATATGGCTTGCCTATTTAGACTTAAAATAGTCTTCAATGTAGCTTTCTCAGCTTTGTACATAGCAACAACATCCCTAGTAATTGTTCTTCACGGCGGAATAGTAAACCAAGGGACAACCATCTCACAAAAATGTTTAAATCCATCATTATCGACAAAAGAAAACGGCAACTCATCCATGATAATCATTTTCACCGTTGCTCGCCTACACATGTTTTGATCAAAAGGCTTTATCATACCAGCACCATTACCACCACGATCACTATTACGTCCACCATTAGAGACTAAGACTTGCTGAGAATCAGATTCAAGATGATCTAAATAAGCTTTGCACTTTGCCATGTGTGTGTGTTCATGTTGGATGTTCCACCAGTAGCAGGATTACATGAATAGATTTTACCACAATAATTGCAGGAGCACTTGTTATCATTATCTTCCAGCCTCGTAAAAACCTTCCATGCCGGTGATCTTGAAGGTAACCTTCTTTTTGGCTTTGGCGACCATGTTGGAGACCCAGATTCTTTTCTTTTGTTGCTAGTCATGTTTTTTTTAGGCATCTACAAACAAAACATGTATAAAATTGTTAGTAAACTAAAAAATAAACTTATGTTTTTCTTAACATGTGTGATCTGTTTTTTTGCACAAAAATCATAAACTCATTGCACCTAATTGTTTGTAACAATGACGATGACGTATTGTAACGATAACATCATTATTAAAACGATGGTTGTATTCCAATTGCACATTTATGTTTAAAAACTTACTTTAGTTGAATATAACGATGACGTAAACTGATTAAAGAGGAGAAGCTGTTTGAGAATTGAGAGGACCGAGAGATGAAGAGTGGTTTTGTTTTTCGTGTGGCGTGGTTGTAGACAAAAGGCTGCAGACTTTAATGTTTTTGTTTTTAAAGGAACCTAGGGTTAAAGTCTTACAGAATATAGATAAAATCTAAAATCTAATCTAGTAAATATAATAGATTAATTAGATGTATTAAATATTAATAAACTATTTAATTAAATAAACACATTGGGTTATCGGTACGGTTTGGTTTTAAACCGAACCTAACCGAACCATTCGGGTTGAGTAGAAACACAACCGAATGGTTTGAATGTATCTTTGGATTTGGTTTGGGTCGGTTTGAGTTCGGTTAGTTCGGTTTGGTTCGGTTAAAATGCCCACTCCTACTCTAAACAAAATAAAAGACTATAAGGAAAAAATAAAAAAGAGGCTCACTCTCTCTGTATACTCTGGGCCTCTAGGATGGCTTATATAAAGCCGTAAGGTGCAATATTAGTGGGCTTTTTGACTTTTGTCATCGGGTCTAAGTTGCTTTGATTTTTTGAGTCGACCCTTACTGATTGATAATTGTGTTTTCATAGGGAAGGTTGACGATTTTCTTAAGAACATTTATTAACTACAATAAGCCAATAATATGTCGACTATAATATAAATTGTTTTTTTTTTAAAATTGATCCGTGGTGTACCACGGGTCTATAATTTGTGTATGTCAATATATATTATTTATTTGTTAGTGTAGTTAAATTAATGACATTTTGATAATTCGTATATGTAACTATGTAGTGTCTTATGGTTCGTGTAGTTGATAATATTTTTTTTATAAAATAATTACATAAAATATTAGAAGCTGGTGAATCTATTTAATTCTCCTCCACAATGGCTGGTGACTCTATTGTATCAACCTTACACCATTTAACAAAATTGTAGTTGTTAAGGAAAAAAAAAACTATTAGAAGCTGACCAAAACATCATCAATCATAACGACATGGGTCAAACCATTGGTGTTTACTGATACAGATGTTAGATGTTATAGTATAACGACAATGTTTTAAGCAAAAGAGATTTTTTTTCATTTAAAACGACACGTTGTTTTTGTTGTATCGAATAATTATATATACAATTAAATTAACGAAATGTTGTTTTTAGTTGATGTATGGATTTTACTACTAAAACTAGATTTTAATCCGTAGTATATCGTGGTGAGATTTTTTTTATATATCTTATTTTAATTTTATATAATATGAAATTGTTAGTATAATTGTAAATACATATTTCATTTCTATTTTATTTTAATTCTTACTATTAAGATGTTTATATTTATTATATTTTGTAGTATTGTTGAATATTTAGATTAAATTATGTAATATGTTTAACGATCTATAAAGGTATTCAGTTACATAGAATTGTTGAATATTTAGATTAAATTATGTTGTATGTTAGTCGATTTTAAAAAATTTTTCATTCTGACCATTTTATTTGTTATTATTTTTCTCTATACAAATCCCTTATACTTTCTCTCAATCCGTAAACTGTGATGTTATCGATGAGTATTTATCCAAAACAATAAGATCTTCCTACTTAACCGAGATCCTTTATAAGTTACTTTTTTTTGTTCAGAAAATTTATGTCTGGTTTTATGTTATCTAGTAAGTAATAATATACTTTTTTTAATCTATATATAAAACGCAAAAGAAAATTGAAGTAGTTGATTATTTTGCATAAATGGGCTTGTATCCAATGACCCAATAAAACTAGACATCCGGAATTTAAATAAGGCCCACATAAACTCTTTTTACAAACTCGAATTAAAGTTTCTATTATCCGGTACTAAACTTTAAACCTGGTGTAGTTAACAAAAATTGTAAATACATATAAATTTATATAATTTGTATCATAATCTTATTATATAAAAGAAGGTTTTCAAAAGTTAGTAACTCATAAGATTGTGACACGTGTCATGTTAATCGATTCAAGATTTCGACACATGTCAAAGTTGAGAAAAATGTCAAAAATTATTATAAGGAAACGGTACAAAAAGATAATTAGATACCATTATTCAGTAAATTAAAAATTTATAAAGAAAATATACAAATTGTTATTTCTTAAAAAATGTAAACTTCCATAATTAAGAAAATTTAATTTTAAAGGAAAACAATGTAAATATTGAATTCTATGGAAAATATACAAACTATTATTTCTTAAAAAAGTAAACTTCCATAATTAAGAAAGACTCTAATTTTAAAAGAAAAAAAATTTGTAAATATTGAACTCTATAGAAACAAAAAGAAATTTTCTAATACTAAAAGAAAAAGAATTGTAAATATTGAACTCTATATAAATAAATAAGTAGTCTCATATTTTCTCAACAAACAAAAATGTTTTCTTCAAAAACACCACCATATTTTCAATTTCATTTTATTAGTAAAACTTTTATTCCTTTTATTTTATTTTTAAAATTTATGTTAATTTAATATTATGAGGTTGTTGTAAAATCGTTTTACTTATATATTTTTATGATTATTAAATTTTTCTCTAATTTTGATTTTATTTTTTCTACTTTTCAGAAAATTTAATTAATTTATTATTATGAGGTTGCCGTAAAAATATTTATTTCAATTTTTATGATTATTAAAATTTTCTCTAATTTCAATTATTTTTTTCTTATACTTTTCAGAAAATATTTATCATCCAAAAGACAATGAGCAAATAAATTCAAAATAACAACTGTAATTTATTTTTAGGTCGGTTTGAATAACAAAAATCAAATATGATTAAAAATAAATAAATCTTATTCAAATAAATATAAAACAAACTATATATAATCTAAATAAATAAATAATTAAAACTTTGTTAGAATTTCTTATAGGTGAATGATTTTGGATAGACGTTATCAATATTTTATTATATATGTATATTTACGGGTAATTTAATCCTATTTTTCAAAATTTTTTATAATTTTATTGATATAAATTTTTAAATAGTATATTATAATCCCGCGTATATGCGGGACCTAATCTAGTATAATTATAAACTTAGATAATACAAATATAGATGTATCAAGTTGGAGACAACAAATAAGTATTTTTAAAAAATTCCAATTTTGGGTTTTCTTACCGACTTACTTAAAATCTCAAATCATTTTAACTCTGCTTCAGCGATTACGAAGGTCATACACCATGATTCTTCATAGTCTCACATAAACTCTTCTATGCTGTAAATAAGTTTCCGAGCCTCGTTTCCGCTTTTCTTCATCATCGATACATCTTTTAAACCATTAGATGCGAGTCGTTTTAGTTCATTTTGTCGATTTAAATAGTAAGCCAATCTAATACCCATAGCTGCGATGAGCGAATGAAGAAGATTTGGGAACAGAAGCTATATGAACATCCACTCAGACATTAATCGCGTGCCATATAACAATTGATTTCTTCATGAGGTAAACGAAAAAAGTACTCCATAGTTTTAAGAAACTATAAGTTAAATTAGTTGTCATTTTGATTTCAATTTGTAATTCGATAAAAGGTTTATAAGAATATAGTATGAGACAAATCTTAAAGGTGAGAATTAGGTTTTGTATTTTCCAATCCTAATTTTGACTGATATTTGTTTTGGTATGTTAGGTTTGTAGAGGTTAAATCGAGTGTTCTATGTTAGATTCATAACAACAATATCTTCATCTACATCGTAAAAACGAAAAATAACATCAAGGAAACTTGATATGGTAAGGTTTGAACAACATATTTGATTTGTAATTTGTTTCATGTAAAAAATTTGGTGATAGTAAATATAGGATGATGCATATTCTCGATATTGCAAAGGTCAATTTTATCAACACTTACATGTTTTATTAAATATGAGTGAAAAGTGTTTTCTTTTTTATAGGGTTGACTCGAATGATTACAGGTGGAAGTAGATAGAAGAATGGAATTGACAAAGATAAGTCTCTAATACTATTCTTTTGGACAAATTTTGAATCTAATATATGCGACTCCAGCATAAAATTTTTTTATGTTTGCAGGATTATTAATTGTAGAAGAAGTTAATATGCATAAAAGACCAAGAATGAGGTCATCATCTTTATATACATAATTCAAAGGTTAGTGGCTTTCTCAATTATACACTAATGTTGATTTTGAGTAAGCTTTCATAGTATGTAATGAAATAAAATATATATTTAAATAAAGTGACATGATTCTAAACATAACAGTAGTGTGCAATACTAAATTAGTTTACAATATTTTATGTGGTGGTATCTATAAGTAGAAATGACATCTATATTAAAACTTGTTATTGCATATATATAATTCACTAAAAGGTATATAAGCTGGAATACTCACACGGATACGTTTTCATGCTATGATACTACTTTTATAATTCAAAAGATTTTTTTGTCTTCATCGTCTCATTATGAGTTATAACAACACTATGTACTTTTTAGTGATTAAATCAATAGTAAAAAAAACTTCACATGTTACCTAGAATTTACGTGTATGAGAAATATCTTCTAATATACAGATAAACAAATAATAGATTTTCTAATATACATAGTTAAGCAAGTTAAATATTAATTCTTATTCCTTAAATTATATTCCTAAAAATATAGTAAGGTTTGTTAAAAAAATCAACCCTTCCTACATCAGTTAAATCACCATGTTTCTTACAAATATTACAAACATAAGGCAATTATAACATTTGCTGCAAATAAGCACAAAATGTTTGTGCATACACATATGATATAAACTATCTCATCATGGTTCCATAACTTTTAAAAAAATCAAGGAAACTAACATTTTTTTTTTAAACAAACAAAGGATAAAAAATAAATGAAAGCAAAACTCCAATAAAGATTGTTATTCTGCAAAAGGGCGCAATGTCTAACATGTCACTATCTTTAGTTCTCCAAATTCTGAAACACCTCTTTAAAAAAGACATTAGTTGTTTGCCTCTCAATCTTTCCGTCCTTTTTGACAATAAGAATTTTTATTCCTGTTTTTTAATTTACCCTAGACAAAGCAACATAAAACTGTCCATGTGAGAATACATAACTTAGCAAATAGATTCCTATCTTCTCTAGTAATTGATCCTGACTCTTATTAATAGTCATAGCAAAGGCAACACTTAGAGGAAATTGTCACCTACATATCTTGAAAGGTAGAGAGGTGTCTGATGGTGTAAGACAAATCTTAGGAATCAATACCTTATCTCCAATCCTATCACCTGTAATAACTCTTGCTTCTAAAATATGATTAGCCATCTGTGTTATCTGAAGCTTAGTTCCATTGCATAAACCTCTTTTAGGATCTATATTTCTTAGCAACATAACCAGAGCACCAATCTTCAAACGAAAGAATGGGCTGGCAAACCAGAGAGCTTGATACTGTTTAAATAAATCAGGTGTAATCACATGGATTTCATTGAACCACTATGAGTAGGACAAATGCTATCTGAACTTAAATAAATCCTTTCTTCACCTGTCAGAAACTAAAAGAGTCAATTTACGAAAAAAACTCAATGCTATATATAAAATACTATGTAAAAAACACGTTTAACTCACCATTCAAAAATTCTAGCATGTGCTGGTTAATTGTGTTAACATCCTCGTTTGTTGGTGCTAAAATGGCCCTCTTTTGGAAGAACTTAGGGTCATTATTAAGACCCAACAATGTTGGATCTCTATAAAATTCCCTGCTGATAACATCTATTGGATGATTTTCCTCTGTAATTAGAAATTCGGCTGGAATTTCTATTAGAGCCTCCCCATCAATAGGTTCTGAAATCTTTCCGTCACCGATGTCTAAAAGCCAATCAGAAAACTCTTTGATATCTTTAGCCTCATCTTCACTTAAAGTGTTACTTAACAAACGCATGTTCTTGGTAAACTTTTGAACCTTACAGTGTTCCCAAAGATAAGAATTATTTAAAGCTGCCAACACAATTTCTGCCCTCCTTGCACCATTGATCACAAGAAGAACTTGCCTAAAATCACCTCTAAAAACCACAACCTTTCCTCCAAAAACTTTGTTTTCTTCATTCCCAATAATATCAGAGAAGCTTCTATCCAAAGACTCAAAACAATACTTGCTCATCATTGGTGCTTCATCCCATATAATTAATGATGCGTGCTTGACTAAGTTTCCACATAAATGTTTGCAGCCGAAAGTGTTTCCACATAAATGTCTTTCCTGTGCCTCCAAAACCATATACAAAAAAACTCCCCCTAAATTCTTAAAAACTGCCCTAGTAATCTCATCATATATCTCTCTCTATTCAGATGTTAGCAACTGTATCCACTCATCATGTTTTTCTTTCAATTCATCCTGATTATATCTCATCTCATCAACAATTAAACGGTTGGAGTTGTCAATACCTTTTGTTGTTGGCTGTGGAAAGTTTTCAATATCTTTAAGAGAACTTCCATTGAATAGCATTAGTTGCTCTATCTCTTGTAGAGTATTTATTCTTTTCAGCATCAGTAAGACTTAGTTATACAAAATTACAGTCTAAAAATAAACTTTAGCAACTATATAGTTAAACAGAATAGAAAGGCCAAGTATAATTGTGATTAGTTTTATAACTTGGGTTGTTAAAATCGTGCCTCTTCTAAATCTCTATATCTTCTGATAGAAGCTGTCATGTATGTTCCCACACGTGTTATGGTCATGATAGACAATCAGAAAGAAAAAAATACGCAAGCAATCTCCAAAACACTAATGACTTGCATCCATCAGACTATCAATATAGAATACCACGCACAAAACATGCTTATTTTATATGTTTCATATACGACCCCATTGTATGTTCTGATATGAGCAAAACAAGTTGGACCTCTAACCTTG
Organism: Crucihimalaya himalaica; assembly: GCA_004349715.1. Lineage (NCBI taxonomy): Eukaryota > Viridiplantae > Streptophyta > Magnoliopsida > Brassicales > Brassicaceae > Crucihimalaya > Crucihimalaya himalaica. Next base: position 887,658 of record SMJT01000068.1, read on the forward strand.
TTAAGTAGAACTCTCAAAAAATATAAAGCTTCCATATTCCTTGGCACATAATTAATCCTACCTAGTGAAAATCCTCTTTGCCTCTTTTTAAACTGTTTATTCTTCCATCCCAAGTGAAATAGGCATGAATTTCTTCAAAGTTAGGTCCCTCGCATATGTGTTGTTTTTACCAACACCATTTCTCATGTTCAAAGAAAACCAAGCCAGAAACATTGAATCTACATTAGATGTTCTCTCTAGAATTTCATCGATATCATCGTTAGAAGCGAAATAACATAGTTGCTCTTCTTCAAGATGAAAAGAGAGTTTCAGTACTACTATTGTTCAGTAGTGGAGTGAAAACTTGAAAATCCTCCATATAGCTTCAGAAGCTGACACATACCTGCACTAAATAATAATGATTGGATAAAAAAAGAATTTTTATTTGAATATAAAAATGAAATTATAAACTTTGAAACTGACAAACCTGCAATTAAAGTAGTCTTTGATCTCATTCTTCTGTTTTTTCATCTGAAGTAGGATTTTCACCATTAGAATCTTGATCCTTGTTCGCAGGCTCAAGAACTATAGCAACACGGTCAAGTCCTTTATTGATGTACTTGAACAAATATTTTATTGAGCCAGTTTGATTGCACCCTTCAACATTGATGTGAGCTCGATATCGAACTGATAATTTCTCATTATAAGGCATAACATACCTATTGTCACATTGTATACCATTCTTCTCAACCTAAATCTCGTCTCTTATAGATAGGATAACTATTTTTACCAACTTTAGTGAGATATTCAAACTTATTGGATATGATTTTGAACATTTACCATCAACCATGCATGCAGAGTTAGGATTAGCTGCACCACAAGATCCATGAATCATATTATCTTTTACTACTTTATAGAGCTCTGGATTTTGATCCTTGTCTGGTATCTCAACACAAATAATCTTGTCCATGTCATCAGCTGTTGGGAGCATACTCTTAGAATCCATGAATAGAAGAATGTGAGCATGTGGCAAACGTCCTTTCTCAAATTCCACAGCATAAATAGCTGCATAAATAGAAGCAGCAACTAAATTTAAAAAATACGGAACAATAAACAACACGACACTTTAATTATGTTTTTTTAAAAACTAACAAACCTCCAACAATTTTCCCCTACATATGTTTTTCAGTCAAATCATGCATTAGTGAATCCAATTTTATTTTAAAAATCTTTGCTATAATGTCTGGTCTATCATCTGCACTAAGTTCTCTTTCCTTGGACATACCTTGTTATTTCTGGCCATTTAGAATTACATGTAAATTTAATGAATAGATCCGGAAATCCAAAATGCTTACAAATAGCCATCGCATCATAATAGATTTGTACCATATATTGAGGGCCGCCTGTGAATGAAGCTGGAATAATGACTTGTTTCCCTTTTTCACTCATTGTACTCTTCCCTGCTTCCTTAGCGTCTGTAATTGAATTGTAATTCTCACATCTAAATTTAGACTGATTGAACATCGATGAAAGATAGCCTGTGAGATTCAATGGTGGTAAAACCATCAAACAGTGATTGTTGAAATAGTCTTTTAAAACGTAGGAGGGTCTAAGACTCATTTTATCTTATCTTGGATACGGAATGTAAACCATTTTCTCATACTAATACACTTTATCTTGTTCTTGTTGTTAACTCCTGTGAAAGACTTCTCTATACCAAGCCTCCAACCATCTTCACGATAACATAGAATAAGGGGATATTGTAGTGCCAAATAGGATGGATGCATTTTACTTGTATGTTGTAGTTGGCAACTTGTCCTCTCCTGGATAACAATTTATCTATGTGGCATTTATTTATGAAAGTCACATGGTATTAATGTTGCAACTTCAGATGTCGCGTGCATGCTAAAAGTCCTTCCATCCTTACCTACTCGTGGAATTCCTCATCTTTAAAATTGTCAAACATATCTCTAGCCATCCTGAAATTCTCTACATAAGGGTTAACATCACTGAACATTTTGATGATGACTTCGATGATTCCCAGTTTTAACTTACTTTTCCCTCTTTCTCGCCTCGAGTTTTTACACTTGCTACAATACCAATGTGAATAATTCATGGTTAATGAAATTAACATTAAATTTTGGCATGTACACATACAACAATTGTTAATAAAATAATGATCATTAAGATAGATTAATACGTAATCTTTACCTTATGATGTTGGCTCTGTTATTCACTTCATTTTCAGTATCAACTATATAAAGTTGAAAATACCTAGCAAAATCACCTTCTTCAAGTTTCAAACTTCCAATCAAATGGTGGTTTTCGCCTTGTAATCGAAACATGTTAGGTTCATTACCCTTGGGAATAAAACGATCTACTTTGCCACCAAGTGAAATCATAGCAAAAACCATATTATAAAGTCCGAGATTGTCTTTGAAATGTCTGCTAAGGGCATCATCACTTGTAAGCAATCTTTTTATTAATTCTGGTGATTCCTGCAGATAGGATAATTTTTCGGTTCCTTGTCCACAATAAATACTAAACTTAAGATCATTTTGATTCCTTCTCTTGCTAATATGCTCTTCATACCACATAAATGTTCCACCATACCTACACTTGTATATAGGATCATCATGATCTAAATATGCTAAAAAAAAAACAAGTAAATTGATTTACTGAATTGTTAATAACATATGTTGAGTTATAAATCATGACAATGACCATTTGATTATACCTGGTATTTTTCTTATCTTTGTTCTAACAACAACTAGTTTTGTGAGTTTCTTGTTTTTGGATAAACTTGAGCTTCGAAAATTTATATATATTTAAACTCTCCTCAAATTGTGTAAGAAAATCCAATATGTGTTGTCTAGAGAACAACCCATCATCTAACACTTATTGTTCATCATCACGATTCTTCTCATTTACATCATCATCGTCAGTGCTGTCATAGTAAAGTTGTTGCATTATCTAATTACCTCCACCTGTATTTTGAAAGTAGAAAAATAAACTTGATTATCATATTAGCAACCTACTAAACCTTTTTTGTTTATTAGTTTTTTTCAGTTTTAACAAGCTAATGGTAAAATTTGTACCTTCCAATGACTGCTCACATATTGCGATTGCAAAATCTTCTTCTAAGTTTCTCTGGCAAATAATTTTTTGTTTCTTTATTCGATGTGATGGTGGATGCTTGTTCGTACACGAAGTAGATTCTGTACATTTTTGAAATATACAAACATCAAATCTCTATTGTTTATAAAGAATTGACATCATCTTCCATGTAGTATACAAGTTACTAACCGGATTTTCTTTGATATTTAGGTACACTGATTTCTGGAATAAAATAATGCAACCTTGGTATGGATTCATTAGTTATGTCCAACAAGTATTTCTATGAAGTTATTACTGAACTCCCATTGCTAGACATCATTTTTGTTGTCGAATTAAATCCTATAAAGCAACAATATATATAGGTCAACAAATACATTTAAAAATGCAATATTGTATGTTAGATAAACACATGCTCGATTAATGAAACTCAGATCCTGATTAAAATATTAACTTCCAATCAAGAAATAGAGAAATGATTCATACTTTGTGTAGATGGCAGTATTGTTGAATTTAAGATGGGTGTATTACTTCCATACACTAAGACTGTAATTTACAAAAAAAAAAACAGATGGTTTATGATAAAATTATTAGACATAAGTCATGCTGGATAAAAAAATATAACACATTAATAGATATTACAATGTATTGACATACATTGACTTTCTCACAACTTACCAGATGATTCGTTGTTCTGGATTGTAGGTGTGTAAAATATGCTTGCTCTACTAACTGGTGAGTTTGTTATATCTTGTAAAACACTTCCAAAAACCGATCTAAGTTGAACAGAACCTAATTGTGTAGATGGAATTCCTTGACTTATCTAACTTTGAGGACATATTGATGATAACATACACGTTTCTTCTTTAGAGGTTGATCTCGCAACTCTGCATATGAGTTATCTGGTCTTTTTTTCATGGTTGTATAGCTTCAGAAATGGCCTGAATCTTTAACTTTACAAACTATAATTTAAATCTCGATTTTAGGAAGTAACAAAACAATAGAAATTAGTGAGTGTTAATTAGGATATATTTGTTAACATCTATTTGATATTGTACAAAAGATTTCATGGTTGTTGATTAGTGATTAGCCGATTCTAATTGATTCAAAATTATTATGAATATAAAAGTAATGAAAGATATTTAATATATATCTAATTAAATAATATGTATAGACTTTACAGTCCATGAACTCAATAACATTGTCTATCTTGTTACATTGTAAAGGCAGGGGAATATGGAATATATGATAAATAAGGGCTTTGGTATTCTTATGCGGATGCGGATACCGCAAAAAGTTAGCTGGATTCGTTACTCTTAGTATGTATTTTGATATAAGTTTAATAAGAAGCAAACTATTTGGTAAATTGGAACAGTGATTAAGTTTAAAATAGAACATAATAATAACAAAATGAAAACATCAAAACAACAAGTTAAGTTTATTGGTTTCAGGGAACTTTGTTATACATAAACACTACATAAAAACAAACTTCGATAATAACCTAGGGAACCCTTCAAATACACTCAAGTATTGTTCTCACCAACACTCTCTAGCTCCAACATTTCATCGTATTCTCTTTTTTCTTTGTTGGGTATTGTGAAAGTAATACTCATCTTCTCATGTCTGTAATAACCAAAAAAAAAAACGAAATTAAAATAACTTTGTATGTGCATTTAGAAATGGTTGTGAAAATGTATTCTTGTAACGAAGCAATGGTATGAAATATTAAATGTTCTTGACTTTTTCAAATTCTAGAAAATTAGGATTGAAAAATACTTTGCCACATCCACCACGATTAATAATATATGCATGACATGTAAAAGAAATTATACATGATAATTAAGCAATGACTAACTTAAACAATATTTCTACAAACAGATTACATGATGTTAAATCAAACACATTATAACCTTTTCTTTCATCCAAGGTACCAGAACCTCAAAACACAGAAAACAACCTCCTCACGATAAGTATGATTGCATCCTCCACCAACCCACAAGTTCTTGAAATGCTGAGCTAGAGGGCCTATGGCACAACAAGCGATTTTGCAAAACCTATAAGATTATTACTTTAAATGGATAAGAATCCATTCGTGACATAATCAATCTATTCTTGAAAATAATAAATCATCAATAAAAAGTACAGTAGACTCATGAGTCGAAAGTATAGGTAGGGCATGTGTTGGTATTCTCAAATTCATAAGGAACATAAGGGCGACTTTTAACACTGGCAACGTTAACCAAAACCTCGCATACATCTAAAACCGATAAAAATCGACCTTGTAAGTTGATTTGAAAACATATAGTTGTATAATTTCTACGAAAGAATGCTATTTATGATGATAATTGACACTTACCAAATTTTCACTCTCTGGAATCCTCTTTTTCCTGATGTCCCGAAACTGTCTAAAGTCAAAATAAGATAGTGGAGACATTTGTATACCTTCTGTCATTTTCGTAGGTTCATACAACTTGATGTGGTAAGGGTGTTTAGTGTTCATTATCCTCTTACTGGGAATAATGACCATAAAATGCTCAATAAAATACCAAGAACCTTTCTGTAGATCTCTTATATGATCATATTCAAAAGGATCCCCAGCTCGAGATGCTTCAATCTTTGTTCCCTGCTCAAATTTGAAAACTTATCATAAAAAATGAAAAAAATTAAAAATTTTGTACAAAGCACTAAGTTTTCGGAATCAGTCCTAAGTTCTGTAAAATAAGAGATATTTCTTAATAATCCAAACAATCTACTTGCTGATCCACCAAGAGCATATTGACCTTCCTTAAAAACTATGGTGGGTTTACAAACCACCATGCTAACACCTTCACACAAATAAGCCAGTCCTTATGCCATAAATTATGTCAGGGACATTGCTTAGAACTTGCATTTTTTTAGAAACTCAGAATTTTATGTTTGGTAAAAGATAGAGAATATGAAGGTTGGGTTAGATATAAACCAATGATGTCTCATAAATGGAAATGTCGTTCTATAGGATGCATATGTGTAGTAAATGTAAATTCACCAATATATGATAAATATTTATGTATATTTTAAATTTCAAAAGTAGGAAAGATTTGATATAGCAAATCAGAAGCGATTTGACTATAGGCAAGCTTTTAAGCAATGTACTTTGGCTGAATCGGTAAGAGAAATTTAGCTTCTCGAAAATCAGCTTTGTCATAGAATATTAGATTCTCAAAAACAAACAAAAAGTCATGATTCACCATTTATAGATAATAAAAATATGTTACCATATGTTCAAATCGGATTATGATTCTATTCTGCTATTAATGTATACACTATCTTCCAATACTAACATTTAATAAATACTGAAATAAACATAGAGATACGAAATAAACTTTAGGTTTGAAGTATTGAGACTAATTCTCTATAAAGAGAATAACCAATCGTAAGAGTTAATATTTAAATATTAACTATTAGAATATATGAATTTAAGATTGTAAATAAATAAATGGAGTTGTTACCAGCATCAACCAAGTTTGCATGTGTAAAATAATTTTTGTTATTACTGGAATATATATTAGGATTTGTGGAATTGTAGCTTAAATTGAAGATTGAATAAGACCAGCTAAATAATAAAAATTTAGTTAAATAGAAGTTTGTTTGTGTAAAATATAAAAAACTTAATATAGATATTAATGTAAATGATTAATACCAAAAAACAAAACAAACAATCTTTGTTTTCGACATAATAAAAAAAAAGTTGAAAACTTCATAATTCCATGAATCCGTTTTCAGGTAGCTCATTATTCTCTTGAGCTTCCCTGACAAGCCTAAAATATATTATGTAGTAAAAAAAGAAAGATTTAAGTTAAGTTTGTATAATATGTTAAAATTTTTGTTTTATAAAAAGTAGAATTAAACTATCTTACATCTTGAAAATTTCATCAACTTCGAGAATATTTGGATTTGGACACACCTTTAAAATAGGACCATGTGTGCATATTCTCACATTCTTTGGACCGTCAAAGTAGCGATCAATCTTTCACCACTTAAAAACAACCACAATAACACCACCACCAAACTTACAGTAGTTACGGTCAAAGTCCAAAGCCTCTTGTTTTGTAGCCATACATTCCAAGAAACGAGCACTTTAATCAAAACAGATAAATTGTCAACAAATAGTTATAAATATATTAGTCTACATATACTATAACCTAACACTAATTGTTAAGGAAAACTCACTCTTTGTCCTTGATTTTAAATGAAAGCCTGAATCCATCAAGGTTCAATGGATTATTTGCCGCATGCAATACGTTTCCAACTTTAATAACCGCTCCAACTAAATCTATAACCTTTCATTATTAAACAACAAAAACTTGATTAAATTGCAAACATAGGAAAGAATTATATAAACACACTTTCATAAAACTAACCAACTAAGACAGTATAGTATCGACTGAGACATCAACAATTAAAGAGAATGATGCAAAATTATTAAGATGGTTATCAGGAATAGATAATACTTTCTTGACGATGGTGTATTGTAAGAAGTGAATCTTATAAGGATGGGGTGTGACTTTAAACTGCTCAGAGTTAAAAGCAACACCCCAAAGTTTTCAATATACAACCACTCCCCTTCATTGATGTATTTGTCATAATAATCAGCAAAGTTTTTGCCAATTATTGCTTCAATTCTAACACTCTGTGAAATATTATAATAAATTTATTAAAAACAATAAATATATTTATAGTGAGAAGTGGATAAAAATATTGAAATTAGGGAAGACTAATTACATGCTCATTTGCAAGAATTAGGTTGAGTCGCTTGTAGGGAATGTTAAGTAAAACCCTCCAACAGCATATAACCTTCAAACAAAGATGAAATCCGGTTATTTGTGGAACCAACATATTAAGGTCATGATAATACTCCATCTTTTAAAAAGTGTGCACCTAAAATTTGCCGATCGCAATGTGGTCTTTTCTATGAGAGTATATATAAGGGTTTAAGAAAGCTAGTTACAATGAATCTAGACACGGTTTTGTTTAAATGGCGAAATTGTTTAATTCTGCACAGTTCTAATGGTTAAGGAATGTGTTAAGAAATTAGGCAAGTTATGATTATATTGAAAAATATTATTCTGTGTTTGTAGTAATAAAATATATAAGAGCTCTCGATAACATGATTTAATTGAATGAAAAAACCATTTTGTGATATGGTCATATCTATGAATTATGAACATATGTGATGATTAAAGAATGATTTTGATCTTTCGAGATTCTAATATATATTCATAAATCAACATTAAGTATTTCTAGTAATACATCCGGTCATGTATAAATTCAAAACTAATAAAAAAAATATTGAAAACACCATCTAAATTAGATATATAAATATCCATAAAAATTAGATATATAATAAATATCAAAATTAATAAGGGAAATCATAGTAAACTTTCTTAATAACCCGCTCACATATATTGAAAACACCATATAAATTAGATACATAAATATCCATAAAAATTATTTGACTAAATTATTATTAAAAGATTTGCTTAAAAAAAATTTAGGGAAAGATACAATTGTGATTAAAAAAATTCAAAAGGAAAAAAAACAAAAGAAATTTTTTGGATTAGAGCGAAAACAGTTTAGAGATTGGTGTTGTTTGTTAAAATGTGTCTTGTTTGGTCAGCAACTAAATTGAAACATGTATCAAGATAAATAAAATGATATTTTAACAATTCTGTTTATGAGTATAGATTTTATTTGAACATAGTTTTAAAATGTCGCCCCTAAAGGTTCTACATTTATTGCAGTACATTAGAATAAATATTTTACGTACTCATGTGAAACTAAAAATATAACATAACAAATTAGGTAGTTAAGTCACTCGTTGTACAAATATAAAAACTTGAAAGCAATATTTTAAGCATTTCAATTATAATAATTTATGACTCAAACTATAAAATAGTTATTCAATAACAAGAGCGGTAAAATAAGTTGCGATCTTAAACATAAGAATAAGAATTACTAGAAAATAGGACAATGAGTTTTTAAAAATATAAAGAACTTGAAAGGAATTAAACATAAATAAAAGAATCTTATTTCTTCTAGTTTTGCAAAGTTACTTCTTTTTCTCAACCTTGACCCTAACACCACCAAATTTGTGTGAGTTAACCTTATTGTCTTTGACAGACACATCAGCTAGCTCTTTGATGAATTACATTTAAGAATTGAATCATTAAATGTTTCATTATCAACAGCCTTCTCCAAATCCAAAGACTCAATACACACTTCTTTGTTGTAGAGGACTGCTCAGAAGCTCTTAAATGAATAGCATGTACACGTTTAGATGAAGGTGTAATTGATTCATAGGTATCATGGCTGCTTGTTAACATGAGGGACCCTTAAACGGTAAATTATATTTTATTAGTAGATTCAAATATTGGTTTGATATCAATTTATATAATTTTAAGACTTAATAATAGTAATAAAAGTACCTGATCACAAGATACGATAGAGGCAGGATAGATCAAAATGTCAGAATCTTCATCGACATCATCTGTAACCATTCCTTCTTTAGACAACACCTTATAAAAATCCTTATCATCCCACATGTTATCCTTTTCAACACACAGAAGTAAGAGAAATGTTTTCTCAATCAAATTTTTGACTTCGTCTGGTAACTCTTCAGGGTCGACAATCTCGATTAAAAATGAACACCAAGTTAGCGTTTGAAAAGTATTTAATAGTTTGAAGGTTAAATAATTGTTATTTACCTCAGCAGTTGATACCATGAGCACTGTTGTCGCTATTTTTGTGATATTGTTAGCAACCATACTATCAAAAAATAAACATCTGGATTCACCAGTGTTATCCATGACTTTCGTGTAAAGCATGTACCTGACGTAAAAGTGAAAATTATATTTTCATGATAAGGTAAATATATAAACGCAACAACATAGTATAAATTATTAAATAGTAATACCTAGGATTAACATTACAATTGGTTTGCAAACATCGCACCAGAATTTTTGTTTTTTGTTTTTGGGTACAGCACCAAATCCATCAGGGTTAATGTGTGTCACTTTTTTGTTACAATTCCTACAGCTAAAGTAGTACCAACCCCAATCGGTGTCAATAGCGTAGATAGTGCACATGAGTCGTGCTTTTCCTCCCTAATATACACAAATTATCTTCTCAGGCATATATATATATATATATATATATATATATATGAAATTATGCAATTTAGCGTCTCTATACAGACAAAATTATGAAAATATATACAAAACCTCTGTAGTGTTGATAAGTTCTACAATGGTTTTCTGAGGATATTGTAGACAATCATCATCCTTAATGGAAACAATCTGATACTTAGGGGCACTCTCACGGAATGTGAGAGTAAGTCCATCAGATGGTAGTCTATTAAACATTGCAAAAGTTATGGCCAAGTTAGTACGTGACATGTAGCATCGGATGTATACTTGTAAAATCAAAAAAGTTACTTAATTTTGTGTAAATATTTCAACTTCATGATACAGATGATTGATATGAACTTGTGTTGCATAAAACGAATTAGAGAGACTAATTATTCCTGCGCAATTAAACACAGTGTTATAACCATATCTAAGTTAGTGAAGTCTACAGAATAAAGAGTAATTCTTTAAGAAACTACACTTTAAATGTCTTGATATTCGCAAACCTTAGTAAATATACAACATCAATTCCATGTGTTGCCTGACACTTGTTCAGCAAAAGTTCCCCACAAGGTACATAGAAGTCTATCATTACTATAAACATAGAAAAGTTGAAGAGATTCTATTGGATATTATGTATATAGAAAATAATAGTAAGATTGGCAATAAGAAAACTAACTTTTCATACCTCAACTTAAAATCGAGCTTCTTGCTTGGCTTGTTATTAACCTTCAAAATCTCCATATCCCCAACATTAACAATCTGGCCAAGTACATCTACATATATATTCAATAGTTGCAGTTAATAACAATTCAACGAAAACAATGATCAAAACAATAATGAATCAACAAATTTATAGTGGCTTACCAATCAACATTACCAGATTTAGGTCCCCCATGAGAATAGAATTAAACTTGGCCAGAGTTAAATAGTTAGAATCGGACCGAAGAGCACATTGTGTGACCATAGTTCCATTCACAAATGCCATCTTATAGATATGGCTTGTAGGTCGAAATTGTCAAGTTGCATTAGTAAAAGAAAATGTTTCAATGAATCTCCACTGACCAATTTGAAACTAATTTGCAAAACAATGGACAAAATCCTTCTTTACAGTTGCATGAATCTTGATACACTGAACAGAAATATGAAACTATAGATTTCTATAAAATTAAAAAATAATACATAGTTGCATGATAAAGTGTAACCTGCTCATAGGCTAAAACCAGTTTTATAGTCTCGTATTGACTGTGTATTGTGATATGCTCAAATCTAATACCCTAAAGTATCTAAGCAGTAGCTGTAGTATTCTAGGGGTCGAACCACAAAGACTCAATAAATCACTCAATAGATTATAGAATATGAATTAAGCTAAGCAAAATCAATGTAATTGAAAGCAGCAAACGATCAAAAGCAGTTGTAAAATCAATGGAGGGAAAATAGGCTCAAGGTATTTCTTAGGAAATCAAGGAATGCATGCAAATCAATCAATCATGATTCAGATTTAGCACGGTTCTTGAACTCAAAACACTAAGCTAAACACTGGAAATGTTCCTAGCCCTCTACTCGGCGGAAATCATCTCATCTTTCATGCATCTTCTGTATCAACGTGTGCCAAGGGAGATGTATACCATAATTTTCAAACACATGGGTTCCTTTGTCAGATATGAATGATAAATCAAGTTCAGTGAACACCAACCTCAGAAATGAAGTGCAAAATTGGGCTCAGGAATTAGAAGGACTCTGCTGGAGACATGGGTGTTTTCTAGTCAACTGGTCAGTCTTTGAATTTTTCATTAGTCGATCTAGAACTGATTCTATAACACTGGTCACTCAAAAGCAGGGTCAGAACAATAGATTCAAGAAAAATATCATAATCTCCAACAGGTTTTGACTCAATAAAACAAATTTTGACTAAAAAACGACTGACTCTAAGAAAAACAAACACAATGTCAGCGACTACCTCCCCCAGAATTAAACAACACTGTCCCCAGTGTTATCTAGTCTAGATTTGGTAATAGAAATCAAAGGAACAGACGGCGAATGAAACGCAAAGAAGTTACCGTTCATGTGAGGGTCAGTATCGATCGATATAGCCTAGTATCGATCGATACCAGGTGTTTGTCGGCAGAGGCTCCTTTTCCATGGATGTGGTATCGATCGACACTGACTGGTGTCGATCGATACTGCTCGTCTGGACCTGTTTCTCGTGCAGACACAAAACACAAAATCAGAAAAAAGATTGAAATTAAAACTTATATACAGACTCACCAGTGGGTTGCCTCCCACTAAGCGCTTGTTTAATGTCATTAGCTTGACCGTGTCGGGGCT